>JAJHSJ010000007.1:67354816-67424142 GCA_021015155.1 Magnolia officinalis | reverse complement strand
GGTCGTGATTGTCATGGGTCGTAGTTATCATATTATATGGGTCATAGTTCCCATGTTATATGAGAACCATGACCCATATAACATGGGAACCACGACTCATATAACATGAGAACCACGACCCATGACAACTACGACCTTTACCACATTACAACCACGACCCTTACCGCATTACAACCACGACCCGGGTATGGGTCATGGTTTTCATGAGGAATGGGTTGTGGTTGTCATGAGGTAAGGGTCGTGGTTGTCATGCTATACGGGTCGTAGTCTTCATTTTATAGGCCTTGACAAGGACTAACTAGTGGGGCCTACATTAATGCATGTGAATAATTTATTCCGCCCATCCTTTTTGTCGTGTCATTTTAGGGCTAGGTTTCAAATATCAACCTGATTCGAAGCTCATGTGAGCCACATAATAGAAAATAATTGTGACAATGGCACCCACTATTGATATTTGAGCCCACATGAGCCCTGGATCAAGCTGATACTTGAGTCCTAAACTTAAAATGACATGACAAAAAGGATGGGGGCATGGATATTCATATACATCGATGTAGGCCCCACTAGTTGGTCCTTGCGAGGCTTATAAAATGAAGACTATGACCCATATAGCATGACAACCATGACCCTTACCTCATGACAACCATGACCCTTCCTCATGAAACCTCGACCCATATAACATGCCAACACGACCATACCGGGGTCTTGGGTGTCATGTTATATGGGTCGTAGTTGTCATGGGTCGTAGTTATCATGTTACATGGGTCGTGGTTACCATATAACATAAGAACCACGACCCATATAACTACGACCCTTACCACATTCAAACCATGACTGGGGTATGGGTCGTAGTTTTAATGAGGAAAGAGTCATGGTTGTCATGAGGTAAGGGTCGTGGTTGTCATGTTATACGGGTCGTAGTCTTCATTTTATACGCATGGTAAGGACCAACTAGTGGGGCCTATATTGATGCATGTGAATAATTTATGCTGCCCATCCTTTTTGTCGTGTCATTTTAGGGCTAGGTTCCAAATATTAGCCTGATCCGAGCTCGTGTGGGCCACATAATAGAAAATAATGGTGACAATGGCACCCACTATTGATATTTGAGCCCACATGAGCTCTGGATCAGGCTGATACTTAGGTCCTAGACTTAAAATGACATGACAAAAAGGATGAGCTGCATGGATTATTCACATACATTGATGTAGGCCCGACTAGTTGGTCCTTGCGAAAGCCTATAAAATGAAGACTACGACCCGTATAGCATGACAACCACGACCCTTACCTCATGACAACCACGATCCTTTCCTCATGAAAACCATAACCATATAACATGGCAACCACGACCCATACCCGGGTCATGGTTGTCATGTTATATGGGTCATAGTTGTTATGGGTCGTAGTTATCATGTTATATGGGTCGTGGTTCCCATGTTATATGAGAACCACGACCCATATAATATGAGAACCACGACCCATGACAACTACGACCCTTACCACATTACAACCACAACCCTTACCACATTACAACCACGACCTGGGTATAGGTCGTGGTTTTCATGAGGAAAGGGCCGTGGTTGTCATGCTATACGGGTCATAGTCTTCATTTTATAGGCCTTGGCAAGGACCAACTAGTGAGGCCTATATTGATGCATGTGAATAATTTATGCCGTTCATCCTTTTCATCGTGTTATTTTAGGGCTAGGTTCCAAATATCAGCCTGATCCGGAGCTCGTGTAGACCACATAATAGAAAATAATGGTGACAATGGCACCCACTGTTGATATTTGAGCCCACACGAGCTCTGGATCATGTTGATACTTGGGTCCTAGACTTAAAATGACATGACAAAAAGGTTGGGTGGCATGAATATTCACATACATCGATGTATGCCCCACTAGTTGGTCCTTGCGAAGGCCTATAAAATGAAGACTACGACCCGTATAACATGAAAACCACGACCCTTTCCTCATGAAAACCACGACCCATATAACATGGCAACCACGACCCATACCCGGGTCATGGTTGTCATGTATATGGGTTGTAGTTGTCATGGGTCGTAGTTATCATGTTATATGGGTCGTGGTTCCCATGTTATATGAGAACCATGACCCATATAACATGAGAACCAGACCCATGACAACTACGACCCTTACCACATTACAACCACGATTTTACCACATTACAACCACAACCGGGTATGGGTTGTGGTTTTCATGAGGAATGGGTCGTGGTTGTCATGAGGTAAGGTCGCAGTTGTCATACTAGATGGGTCGTAGTCTTCATTTTATAAGCCTTGGCAAGGACCAACTAGTGGGCCTACATTGATACATGTGAATAATCTATGCCGCCCATCTTTTTGTCGTGTCATTTTAGGGCTAGGTTCCAAATATCAGCCTTATCCGGAGCTCGTGTGGGCCACATAATAGAAAATAATGGTGACAATGGCACCCACTATTGATATTTGAGCCCACATGAGCTCTGGATCAGGCTGATACTTGGGTCTTAGACTTAAAATGACATGACAAAGGATGGACGGCATGGATTATTCACATACATCGATGTAAGCACCACTAGTTGGTCCTTGCAAAAACTTATAAAATAAAGCATGACAACCACGACCCTTTCCTCATGAAAATCACGACCCGTATAACATGGAAACCACGACCCATACCCGGGTCGTGTTTGTCATGTTATATGGGTCGTAGTTGTTATGGGTCGTAGTTATCATGTTATATGAGTCGTAGTTCCTATGTTATATGAGAACCACGACCCATATAACATGAGAACCACGACCCATGACAACTATGACCCTTACCACATTACAACCACGACCCTTACCGCATTATAACCATGACCCAGGTATGGGTCATGATTGCCATGAGGAAAGGGTCATGGTTGTCATAAGGTAAGAGTTGTGGTTGTCATGCTATACGAGTCGTAGTCTTCATTTTATAGGCCTTCGCAAGGACCAACTAGTGGGGCCTACATCGATGTATGTAAATATCCATGTCACCCATCCTTTTTGTTGTGTCATTTTAAGTCTAGTACCCAAGTATCAGCCTGATCCAGAGCTCGTGTGGGCTCAAATATCACAGTGGGTGTCATTATCACCATTATTTTCTATTATGTAGCCCACATGAGTTCCGGATCAGACTGATATTTGGAACCTAGCCCTAAAATGACACGACAAAAGGATGGGCAACATGGATTACTCATATGCATCAATGTAGGCCCTACTAGTTGGTCCTTGCCAAGGCCTATAAAATGAAGACTACGACCCAAATAGCATGACAACCACGACTCTCACCTCATGACAACCACGACCCTTACTTGGGTCGTGGTTATAATGTGGTAAGGGTCATGGTTGTAAGTGGTAAAGGGCGTAGTTGTCATGGGCTGTGGTTCTCATGTTATATGGGTTGTGGTTGTCATGCGTCATAGTTCTTATGTTATATGGGTCGTGGTTCTCATGTTATATGGGTTGCAGTTGTTACAGGTTCACTTTCTTTACTACCAAATGAAAGGATAGCCATTGGTACAATAACCTAAGCCTAATAATGGGGAGATCCGTTCCATCCACCTTCTCAGTCAGCTTGCCGTGGGCCCAAAAAATCCTGACTTAGGTAATGTCCACTTTTAACAAACATCACAGTTAGCCTGGAAGGTTTCAACAGTGGGTTCCATTGTCACCATTATTTTCTATTATGTGACCCACATGAGCTCCAGATCAGGTTGATATTTGGGCCATATCCCTAAAATGACATAGCAAAAAGGATGAGTGGCACGAATTATACGCATACATTAATGTGGGCCCCACGAGTTTGATCCTTGCCAACGCGCAAAAAAGGATTCCGTACTCATTACTTTCTTCGCACTAAATACAACGTAACTTCTTATTCCCTAGAAAACCGTATAACTACCGAAACAAGGACAAGGGTATTTTGGTCCAAGTAATTTTGAGAAGCTTGTTAAAGGTCACTCTTAGGATATAAGGAATGTCGTAACTTTCTAGGTAATTTGCCCAAACTTTAAGGTCGGTAAGGTCAAATTCTCCAAAACTTCCTGACCTTGGGGAAGGTTTCAATGAAAGCCGTTCAATCCCTCACTACTTTATGCAGTGTGGTCTACTTGAACTTTGAATGTGTCTTACTTTCGGGATCAAGCCTTAAAACGATCTCGCCAAATGGACGGACTGTTTGGATATAACACATACCTCAGGGTGGGGCCCATATAACTTGGTGACGTCAACACACTACCGAGTTCGGTGGTGTGTGGTACACCGCCAATCCGCTTCCCTCAGAAAACGGATAGGACGGATTGCATTCCAGCTTGAGAAGATAAATAAAAAAAAATTCGATTACCTCTCGCTCTCTCTCTCTGGACGAATTTAGATGGCTTCCTCGACCGTTGCTTCTCGCCACGTCCTCCAAAATCCTCATTATTTCTCTGCAAAGGGAAGCCTTGGAATCCCAAAATGAGAGGAAACTCGTCATTTCATCGAAGTTCGCTTCCTTCAAGACTTCCACTCTCTCCATCCAATCTCCCTCGACAAATCCATTCACGGCAAGTTCAAAAAAACCAAAGGAAAAAAGTCCTCTCTCTCTCTTCTTCTTCTTCTTCTTCTTTTCGATTCCTTCTCAAAGTCTTGGGCATTCGAGTCGCAGCTGTATGCGTTTGGGTGTGTTTCTGTTTCTTTTAATTTAATTTTATTGGTTTGAAATTCAGAGAGAGATATGGAGTTCGCTTACTCCAAGAGTCGGAGTGTTAAGAGAGGAATGTTCATCGTACGGGCGGAGATGTTTGGACAACTGACGAGCAGCCTCGAAGCCGCTTGGAACAAACTCAAAGGAGAGGTCTCTTCTCTCTCTCTCTCTCTCTGGATATAGCATGTCCACCACTCTGCCAAAACAAAAAGAAAAAAAAAAAAAAGAAAAAGAAAAGAAGAAGAAGAAGAAAGAAAACAGAAAGAAAGAAAAAATCACTAATCAAATGATCATAATTGTCCAATTGCTAGGGGTTATGCTAATCGTCCAATTGCTACAGGTTGAGCAAAATAAGATTGTGAATAGGTCAAGCTGACAAGCAACATAACACATTCAAATTCGAGGACAAACCAACCCACCCACCCCCCCCCCACCCCCCCCCCCCCCCCTCGCTGACCCCTTTACACCCCCCTACCCACTGATTACACCCTACCCACTGATAATGTAAATGGACAGCAACCCAATTCAGTAAGCAAAATCAAATGGTTAAGATGTTTGATCAGTCTGATTTTGGGCTATGCCGCCACACTTTAAACCATTACGGGAACCATCATTTGGATGGTCCTGATAGATGTGTACATATGCCACATTCATGGTGGATGGAAACACCATAACTTAAGAAAAGCTTGACCTATCACCAAAGTTGTCGCTTTTTAGTATTATTTGATTTTTCTTCTTATTCTTCTTCTTCTTCTTCTGGAGTTAGCTGGGTCAAGCACAACTTACCAAAAGATTTTGAGCATCATAAGATTAAATTTTAGGTAGAGAGTAAATGACATTGCTCTGTAAATATGCAATGTAATTAAATATGGTAATTTGCAATTGATGTCTGATACTCCCTGCTCAAACTTGATCAGAGATGAAGACAATAGTTTATGTGCCTTGTAAATCTTATGACCAAGCACTGGGATTAGGCAGAATTGCATGGTTGGTTTGTCGATTGCCAGATGTTGTAGATTTTGAAATTCTAGTATAATGAGTGGTTGTAATTCATGATGCTATTGTAGTTTTAGAAGCCTCCTCTTAATGTTTTTCATCTAATATTTCATTTTTGTGTCTTGTCATTGTGTTTGTTAAATGCCTGCTGAAGTGGCTCAAGCTGATCATGATCCTAGCTATAGATGTAGCTCATTTCCTTTAATACTGAAAACCAATCCTTAGATTGTGAAAATCTTCTGAGCTCGAAAAATTAATCTAGCACTTGGAGAATTCACAAAGTAGGTTTAAGTAGATATCTTGGGTTCAAGTCGATTTCTTTAAAATCCAGAAAATTATATCAGATCAACTTGGAAAAAGTACACCTGTTTTCTTTTCTTTTCTTTCTTTCATTTTTCTTGAGGATATAAGAACTGAGCGTGTGAATGGTGTAAATACAATGTATGGAGGATCTGTATTTTATTGTATATCTCAAAACCCTATATATAGAACCATATAATGAATCTATACGGAAACCAAATCTACCACCTAAATCTCCTCAGATTTACAAATCTTCACAATGTACACACACACACACACACACACACACACACACACACAACACACACACCGTATGCACAACATACGTTCATTCATCTCGATACTTCCCCTCAAACTGAGGCTGAGTAACCAGCAACAGTTTGCCCACAAGATAATTGTGTCGAGCACATGTCATTGCTTTAGTAAATATATCAGCAAGTTGATTTCTGAGACAACGTGAGGAAGCGTTATTTCTCCATCCAAGTATTTCTTACACATGAAGTGACAATTAACCTTAATGTGTTTAGTCGCACGTAGAAGATTGGATTAGAAGCAATACATAGGGCTCTCTTGTTATCCCCATTAAGGGGCGTAGGGGACAGGAGATTGATCTCCAAGTCTTGTACGTGTCCTTGTAACCATGTAACCTCAGTGCAAGCTGAGGACATAGCCCTATTTTTTGCTTCAAAGGATGACTTGGACATTTCCACGATAAAAGGCCCTCATGTCATCCCTATGAAGCGGCATAGGGATCAAGTAAATGAAAAGAAACATGGCATGTTTCAGAAGTTAAAAAAAAATTGAACTTTTTTCTAGCCTTTTAAGCTCGAAAAAATTGATCACGTACTTGTAAAACTTATCTGCTTCAATTCAATCTAGGCTCGGGAGGGATTTAAATGAGCGACTAATCTTCTTTTAAAAATTTTTCTTTAATGAGGAAAAAAATACAAGATAAAGTACATGAAAAGCTCAAAAGATATGATCATACATGAGCTGTTCAATTTGAAAAATTCAAATGAGTGCTCAATCAGGTTTAGAGTCCACCTGGAATCAGGCCCTCATTGAGTTCAAGTTTTCCACCCTGTTTGCGTTGATCAATAAAAGAAAAGGATAAGATATATATATATATATAAAAAAAAAAAAATCTTTCTGTTGATGTGAATGCCTTCTTTGTAATTTCATATGTTTCAGATGTTTTGACCAAGGACAACATTGTTGAGCCTATGCGAGAGATTCGGAGAGCTCTTTTGGAAGCGGATGTAAGCTATCAAAACATTAAGATTTACTTATCACAGGATTAATTCATCTTCTGTTACTTTAAGAAAGACTACTATGCTGATTTGTGTGGTAGCAGTAGCCTACCAGTCGTGAGAAGGTTTGTGCAGGCTGTAAGTGAACAAGCTGTTGGTGTTGGTTTGATCCGTGGGGTGAGACCTGATCAGCAACTAGTGAAGGTATTAATAGTAACTGGATCACTGTTTGAAGATACCTTGTCAATATTTGCTCAAAACCAGAAATTCCAATTAAAATGAGTGAACTAATAAACTGAATGAAATGAAGCTGAGGTCCAACCTCAGTAAGTGTTAGAAGTTAACAAATAGAACTGCTTCTTTTATACTTTTATCAATCTGGCACTCTTGGGCATGGGGGTCAAAATCATAGTTGAGTCAAGCTTGAGCCACCCGGTTTGACTTGTCAAAAGTGATGCCTCGAGCTAAGTCGGGTCCAATGTTCCAAGTATTGGTGATATTATTGATAATTTCACATATATTATTGCTATTGCTGGCTTATCGATATTGAAACCCAAGTAATATAGAAAATTCCAATATCGTTGATAATTTTGACATTTTTGGTGATGTGGTGATACCAATGATATTTGGTCTCTAGACAATAAATATTAAGATTGCTGATACCAGGGATACTTTCATGAAAACGACATAACTTAGTTGCAGGATGCTTCTAACTAGGTGCCACGCCCACTTTGAATTCCCTCTTTGGACTGTCACTCTTGTTCCTACTTCCCACCTATTTACTTGTTTACGTTTTGAAAGAGACGCTTCCCCGCTCCCACACTGGCATTTGTTGCTTCTTTGCTTCATGCTTCGTGCAACTATACGCGCTTCGTGCAACTATACGCTGATAATTAGTGAACCAGCCAACTCATGGACCACTTTTTTTTCCCCAAAGTTTCAGCAAACTCAGTCTGACCTAGTCCAAGAATGTGGTCCAAGTTCGAGGTAAGTATTTACACATTCTTTGATTACAAGGACCTTCAATTGTTAAATAACTTACCTAACTAGATTATGGAGACAACTTGATGCAGGACCGATGTATGAACTGAGTAACATGTGAGATCAAATAGCCGAATTAAGATATTAATAAAAAAAACAACAAACATCGCTATAATCATCACAAATATCATGAAAATCAAAGAAAAAACCATGCATAATCCTAGCCTAAGCTACCAAACATCGTAACTCAAGATCATTAAAATAAAAAAAAAAGAAACTAGGATCTAATGAATGTAGGGACATCCAATTAGCATAGGATATAGTCTATTTCAAAATAGGAAACCTAATACAAAATTAGGGTTTTGAAAATTAGGGTTTTGAAATGGGAAAGTAGGAAATTAGGAAATTTAGGTTTAGGGTTAGGGTTTCGGGATGGAAGAAGGGGTTTGGATATAATGATGGTGGGAAACCAAAAAGGGCAGGTGGGTTTCACACGTGTGGTCGTACGGTCACACGTGTGGCGTGGGAGGATGGGTTTAGGTCGGTTAGGGTTTGGATGGGGATGGGTATGGAAAAGTTGGGTTGGGGAGAAGACGAAGATTTGGGATGGGAGAATTAAGAATCTGAAGAAAATACCTGGATGAGGAAGAAAAAAGAATATGGGGTGGGGATAGATTGAGACCTCGCACCTCTGTTGATGAAGATTAGCCTCGCACCAATATCTCTTCCAAATCGCATGGAAGTATCTTCAAATTGCATGAAGATTGGAAAGAAGCAAGAGTTTTTTTTTTTTTTTTTTTTAATCATGAAATTTAATGAGGGAGAGGTCACACGCCCTCCTCTTTTTATAGATCCAAGAAGTTTTAAAAATTACAAAAATCCCCGTCTTGTGAGCTTTAATGAAAATAGTCAGTCTAAATAAATCAATCAACTAAAACACTCATAATGTGTCTAAATATAAAATAATAAAAAACTAAATCCTAAAATATGATAAAGTCTAAAACTGATGTGGACGGTCAATGATCAATGACCCGATCAAGTGATCCATGCAATCAAATAGCCCAATCGTCGCATCCCTCCGATCCAACGATCTGGATCACTCCATAAAGCAGCCCATGTGCATCTTCCCAGTGTGGGGTCTTCCAGATACTCGCACATGCGCGTGGGGTCTTCAGCACGATCATGGATACTCGCCTAGCCACAAGGAAATCAGCGCAACCCGCTTCCTCTTCTGATACGTACGTAAGGGGTGTTTGAAATATCGATACCATCGGCCGATATTATCGTTATCGCACCACTGCTAGACGATACACTCGCGATAACCCCCGGAAGATACCAAAAAATTCAAAATCCAGATATCGGCCGATATATCGTCGATATCACACCAAAACACCCAAAAATTTGAATTAGAAAAAAAAAAAGAAAAAAAAAAATCGGAGAGTACCTGGCTGTAGCGGTGATCGGAGGTGGGCTATTCGACAGGTAAGTACAATTTTCTTGCCATTTTCTTCAACTTTCCCCTTTCTCGGAGATTCCGGCGAGGAATCAGGCTGAATCGACGAACCGTTCCTTCCGGAACGAGATATGAGGGGTTGCGTTCGTGAAAGACGGGTCGGACTGCGTGGATGAGGGTAAAAATGGAGAGGGAAAGTGAAAGAGGGGCGCGGATGGGGAAATCAGATTGCGTACTGAGTCACTCAGTACGCTCTTATCGTACTGAGTAAACTCTATAGGGCCCACTGTGAATTCATGTGGTTTATCCACACCGTCCATATGTTTTTCCAGATCATTTTAGGGGTTGAGCCCAAAAATAAAGTATATCAAAATCTCAAGTAGACCATACCAAAGGAAACAGTGGAAATATTGATTTCCACCGTTGAAATATTTATAAGGCCCCCGATGATGTTTATTTGTCATCCAAATTGTTCATAATATCACAAAGACATGGATGAATGGAAAAAACAAATATCATCTTGATCTAAAACTTCTGTGGCCCCAAGAACTTTTCAACGGTAGACTTCAATTCAAACTGTTTCAGGTGGTGTGGTCACTTGAGCTTTGGATATGATTAATTTTCGTTTAAAGCCATGAAATTATATGATAAAACGGATGAACGGATTTGATAAAATGCGTGAATGACAGTGGGCCCCACAGAGTTTACTTAGTACACAGTGCGCAATCCGCTTCTGCTGATGGGGTAAAGGCGGGTCGTGGTGCGTTACTCAGTACGCTCTTATCGTACTCAGTAAACTTACTTGGGCCCACCTTTAATGTATGTGGTCCATCCACGCCGTTCATCTATTTTTCCATCTTATTTTAACGGTTGAGCCCAAAATTTAATCATACCCAAAGATCGAGTGGACCACACCATAGGAAATAGTTGGAATAATGATTTCCACCGTTGAAACCTTTTTAGTGCCCACAGTCATGTTTACATGCCATCCATATCGTTAATAACGTCATTCTTACTGGGATGAACTGAAAACACAAATATTAGCATGATTCAAAACTTCTGTTGGCCCACGAATATTTCAACTGTGGACGTTCAATTATCCCGTTTTCGGCCCACTTGAGTATTGGATACGGTTCATTTTTGGCCTCATATACTAAAATGCACTCACAAAATGGATGGACGGAGAGGACAAACATCACAGTGGACCCCACTTGGGTTCCTAGCGCAGGAACTTCTTGCGAAAGGCTTTTGCAGGAAATCCATGTCCAAAACGGATTGGCTACTCCCATGGGCACCAACCAATGGCTGGTGGTTGGTGCTCTATGGGCCCCACCATGATGTATGTGTTTCATCCTTTCTGTTCACCTATTTTTATAGATCATTTTATGTCATGAGAGAAAAAATGAGGTATATTGAAATATAAAGTGGACCACATTACAGAAACAGTGTTGAATGAACGTTGACCATTAAAAATGTTTTGGGAACCATAAAAGCTTTGGATCAAGCTGATATTTATTTTTTCCCTTCATCTGGGTCTTTATGATCCAATCAACAAATTGGATGTCAAATAAATAGTGCAGTGGGCTTTAGGAGGATTTAAATGGTGGATATCCAATCATTATTGTTTTCCTGTGGTGTGGTCCACCTGAGATTTACATCCCTATAATTATTTTTATTAAATCCTACAATGATCCGTAAAAATGGATGAAACGAATACATTATGTTGGGGCCCACATAGCACTGACCGTGGCTGGTGTCGGGGGAGTTCTCCCACGTGGGACCAAGGTGTCCCGTATCGGTATCGGTTGGTATAACGGTGCCTCCAAAAACCGATACGGATACGGGGGCGTAACGGCGATACGAGGGCGTAACGGTCCGTAATGGCGCAATTTTTTATTTTTATTTGTCAAAAAAATATGAAAAAATATGGATTAAATCTAGAATATTCTAAGCATTCCAAATATGCATTCATTTATAAATTGGAACATGTTTATGGTGGTGTAACGGTCTACTCTTTGGTGAGAAGTTGTATCGGACTGTCTGATTAAATTTTGAACCAGGTAACCTGAATTTGACTACGAAATTCATATATTTAATTTTCTAAATATCTAATTTATATACTTAACATCTTGATATCATTTCTCCCAATAGTTCTTTAAAAAAACGAAATTAAATTCAGGTAGATGGCGTTGCCAATTTGGGGCTGACTTGAAGGACCTATCTATGCTCCAAATCAGCCTCAAATTCATGCAATTTATTGCCATTATCCTACTTATGAATTGGTGGACATTTATTGGATGGTGAATCATGAAAAAAAATCAAAAGGCCCTATTTTAAAAAATAAAAGTCCACAAATTAACAATTAAAACTATTCAAACAATTTGATTTTGGCATTGTGAGTTAGCAATTGCAGTCCATAATTTAATTACTAAATTTTAAGTTAATATATGTCTCGTGTACAATTTTTTAAGGCCCAAATTAGGCAGGACTTGGATTGTGAAGTGTAGCACACGTGTCAAAATTTTTTGGGCCCCACCCATGATGAATGTGTTATATCCACACCGTCCATCCATTTTGCCAAATAATTTTAGGGCATGAGCCCAAAAATGAGGCACATCCAAAGCTCAGGTGGACTGCACCATAAGAAACAATAATAATTAAACGTTCACCATTAAAAATTTATTGGGGCTACAAAAGTTTTAGATCAAGCTGACATGTGTTTTCCCTTCATCCACGTCAGTGTGACCCAATTAATAGGTTAGATTGAAAATAAACATTACAGTGGACCTTAAGAAATTTTTAATGGTGAGCATTCTATAACCCCTGTTTCGTATGGTGTGGTCCACCTGAGATTTGGACATTACTAATTTTTTGGACCTTGACCTAAAATGACGTGGCAAAATGGATGGACGACATGGATAAAATATATACATCATGGTGGGGCCCACTCGGATCTGATCAGATTGATGGAAAATAAACGTTACGGTGGGCCCTACGAATTGTTTAACGGTGAAAATCATTATCTCCGCTGCTATTTTTGGTGTGGTCCAGATGATCTTTGGATATAATTCAATTTTCTGGTAGTGCTCTAAAATGATATCTGAAAATAGATGAACGGTGTAGATATAATAAATACATCACTATGGAGCCCATGTAACTTTGATCTCCTTCGAACCGTTCGTACAACTCGAAGCTCGAGGAGTGTTAGCGCTCGTCTCAACGTGACACGTACCTACAGCAGGCGTGGTACACCTGCAAATAAAAAAAATAATAAAAAAAAAAGGGACCGAGAGGGAAAGAAAAGAAAAAGAAAAAAGAAAAGAAAAAAGAGGGAAAGAAGAGAAGAAAAAAGAGGGAAAAGAGAGAGAGAGAGGAGAGAGAGAGAGAGAGAGAGAAGAGAGAGAGAGAGAGAGAGAGAAGAAGAAGAAGAAGAAGAATGCTGCAGTCACAGCCGCAACCGCAGCAGGGCCGCAGCCGCAGCTGCCCGTGAAGAAGAAGAAAAGGAAGAAGAAAGAAGAAGAAGAAGAAGAAGAACAATGTTTTTTTTTTTTTTTTTTTATATTAAAAAAAAAAAAGAAAAAGAAAAGGCCCGTAACAGCCGTTACGGGTCCATAACGGCCATTATGGACCGTAACGGGCCCGTAACGGCCGTTACGGTCACAAAATTCTGTAACGGCCGTTTCGACCCCGTATCGCGTAACGGTGTCAACCGTTACCGTTACGTATCGGCTGATACGGCCGTATCGTAACGGATATGGGACACCCTGCGTGGGACACGGATTAGATATTGACATGTTGCGTAGCCAGACTAGCTACTGAATTGACGTCACCAAGTTCTGTGGGGCCCACCATGATGTATGTGTTGTATCTATATCGTCCATCCATTTGGTTAGATAATTTTAAGGCATGAGACAAATAATGAGTCAGATCCATATCTGGAGTGGACCCCACCATAGAAAACAGTGCGGAGAGGGACGCCCACCGTCCACCCATTTCTCAAATTTTACTTCTTCAGTTCTTCTTTTGTTTTTCAATGAATTGGTTGTGTTTTCATATATGACTATGATATATTTATAAATATCATGCATCCAATTTAAATATAGTTGCATTAGTTCAGTTAAACATCGCATAGCTTAGGACCCTATACAAAGGAAACTTATTATGTGCATTTTTTTTTTTTTTTTGAGATGTTATGATTTAAAAGTGTGTATTAAGGGCTTTTTTAACAATCCCCAAAGTTTCATTAAAAAATTCAACCATTTTCTCAATGTTTTCCCATGTTTCCCAAAAAGTGTGATAAACTATGCGATACAAACGATATATCCCGTGCGATAACCGATACGTATCTGTATCCCAAGGATGTGATACATAGTGCGATACCGATATTTCGAACACTGCGTAAGGGTGTACGTGACTTGATGTCCTCATCAACTCTCCTCGGCTGAGAAGAGTTCGCCTCTGGTGGACTAAAACTTCTGTAGCGGTCCAAAATGTATGGATCTAAATGCTGTAGCTTGTCCTCTGTAGTCCACGTACTGTCGGAGATCGGCCTATGCTTCCAGTTGATAAGGAATTTTTGAAATCTTCCATGTCGAGTGGAAACTGCTTGAGTATCCAGTATGTCTTCTATCTGTTCGCTTCGAGTAGGAAAGGAAGGTAAAGGTGGTAATGGCTCGGATGATTGGTCAGGTAAGGGCCATGGATTTGGGACTAGGTCACGGTCTGTGGATGGATCAACAGGTGAAGTGACATAACCCTTGTATTGTACTAGATCTTCCAGATTAAAACTAGAACTAATTCCCATGGTAGGTGGAAGGTCTACTACATACGCATTAGGACCCAGTTTCTACATTATTTTGTATGGTCATGCGCTACGCGCTTGTAACTTTTAAACGGCCCCATGTGGGAACTGCTCAGACCTCATGCGAACCATGACATAATCTCCTACTTGGAATTCATGAAACTTGCGATGAGAATCAACAAACACTTTAAATTTTTCATTACTTAACATTAATTCGCTTCCTGACCTCACTATGCAACTCATGTATATGACATGCAAACTCATGTGCGGACTTAGATGGCCTATGAGACACAGACATAGGTATGAGATCTACATGTTTCCTAGGTTTGTGGCCGTGCACAACCTCAAATGGACTTACGCCTATGGACCTATTGATGGAACTATTGTATGTTAACTCGGCTATAGGCAAAACGGTATCCCAAGTTCGGACGTGATCACCCACAAGACATCTAAGCAGATTTCCAAGACTCCTATTGGCAACTTCAGTTTGACCGTCTGTCTAAGGGTAATAGGCAGATGAAAATTGAAGCTTTGTCCCCATCATGTGCCATAGTGTCTTCCAAAAATAGCTCATAAAGTGCACATCACGATCAGACACTATGGTCTTAAGTAAACCATGTAAACGCACTACCTCCCCAAAGAAAAGCTTAGCCACATTGGAGGCATTTGACATTTTCGAGCACGGAATGAAATGAGCCACTTTGGAAAAACGGTCCACAACCACGAATACGGAATCGTGTTTCTTAATAGTTTTCGGTAAGCCCAATACGAAATCCATACTAATATCCTGCCACGGAGCATGGGGTACTGGCAAAGGCATATACAATTCTGTATTTTGCTTTCTCTGCTTTGCCAGTTGATAAGTCCTGCATTGCCCAACAATCTTGGCTACATCTCGCTTGAGACTTAGCCAATAAAATCTATCCTCCACAAGGGCAATGGTCTTGTCCCTCCTCAAATGACCGGCTACCCCTCCTGCATGAAGTTCCCAAACTAGTAAATCACGGAGGGATGTATAGGGGATGTAGAGTCTGTCACCTTTAAATAGGAACTCATCGATGATGACAAACCCGCGACCGTCGGTCGACTGACCATCTCGTAGTGACACATACAAATCTCCAAAATCTGGGCATGTAGGATACTCCTCTCTCAGTCGATCAAACCTAGTCACTTCCACTCTCATACTTTGGAGAAGCGTCACCCGACGACTAAGAGAATCAGTAGGTTTGTTCTCGACCCCAACCTTATGTTTAAGAACGAAAGAGTATTCCTGAAGAAATTGGACCCATTTAGCATGCCTAGGGTTTAGTTTCTTCTGGGAACTGCGGTAACGTAAGGCTTCGTGATCAGAGAACAAGACAAATTCTTGCGGTAAAAAATAATGCCACCAATGGCGCAAGGATTGGACGACCGCATAGAACTCTTTGTCATAGGCGGAATATCGTTGCTTTGCTTCATTCAACTTCTCACTAAAATAAGCAATGGGGTGCCCTTCCTGACTGAGCACACCACCTATACCTACCCTAGATGCGTCACATGCGACCTCAAAGACTTTAGAAAAGTCTGGAAGGCGCATGACGGGGGCTTCGCTCATGTTGCCCTTAATCTCCTTAAAAGCTTTAGAGGCACCTTTAGTCCATACAAACTCCCCTTTCTTGATGCAATCCATGATGGGAGCCATAATGGACCTAAATCCTCAATGAACCGCCTATAAAAAGTTGTCAAGCCATGAAAGCTTTGCACCTCATGAATATTGCGCGGCTCAAGCCATTCAACTATGGCACGGACTTTCTCGGGGACCGCTCTCACGCCCTTAGATGATATAATGAACCCTGAGAAGATAACGCTCTTTGACATAAATGTGCACTTCTTAAGGTTGGTGTATAGCTTTTCAGTTCTGAGGACCCCGCAAACTTGCCTCAGATGGTGGAGGTGTTGTTCTTTTGATATGCTATAGATAAGAAGGTCATCAAAATACACCACAAGGAACTTACCCATAAAGGGTCTCAACACCTGGGTCATCACTCTCATAAATGTGCTCGGGGCGTTAGTCAAGCCAAAGGGCATGACTAGCCATTCGTATAGCTCATCCTTTGTCTTGAAGGCTATCTTCCGCTTATCCCCTAGGCGTATACGTATTTGGTAATACCCGCTCTTGAGGTTAATCTTCGAAAAGATTGTGGCACCCGCCATCATGTCTAACATATCATCAAGACGTGGTATGGGAAACCGGTACTTGATCGTGATTTTATCGATGGCTCGATTGTCCACACACATGCGCCACATGCCATCTTTCTTGGGCGTGAGAAGCGTTGGCACGGCACATGGACTCATACTCTCTTGAATAAAACCCTTTCTGAGGAGCTCATCTACTTGCCTCTTCAACTCCGCATGCTCCGTAGGATTCATTCGATAATGAGCAAGGTTTGGTAGAGTCGACCTAGGGACAAGATCGATGGCATGCTGGATGTCCCTCATGGGTGGAAGCTCATCTGGTAAGTCCTCTGGAAATACATCGTGAAACTCATCCATAATTGGCTTCACCTCGGGGGGTCCCTCTACACTAACCTCGGGTGTAATTTCTCTTGCCGCTAAGGCGTACACCATCGAATCCACCATAGTCTCTCTCTCAAATTCCTTGGTGTTGATTACATGGAGAGACTTAGGTTGGGATTTCCTCGTATCCCTTGGGTTACCCGACTTCCCCTCAGTTTTCTTTTCCGCATTGCTCTTTGGTGGGAGAGGAACTAGAGATAATTTTTTACCTTGATGCATGAATGAACATACATTTGAGCGGCCGTATATCGTCACATCGTGGTCAAATAGCCAAGGTCGTCCTAAAATGATGTGTCCAATGTTCATAGGTAAGACGTCGCACCACAGCGAATCTGAATAGGATCCAAAATTAACGGGCACGAGACATCGCTGGGTAACAGGTATGGAAGATGCATCCACCCATGACACTCTATAGGGTCGAGGGTGCGGTTCAGGTTTCAACCCCAAATGGGACAAAGTACTAGTGGAGACTACATTGGTACAACTGCCACTATCGACGATCACCTCGCAATTCTTCTCTCCACATTTTGCGTAGGTGTAAAATATCGTAGTCCGACGCCAATCATCATTCTCCTTAGCATTGGTCAAGGCTCACCTAACTACTGCAAGTGGTGTGGTCTCTTCTCCTTCTACTTCTTCATCACTAGCATCATTGATGTTGGGCTGATAAAATTCTTCTTTAGGATCGCCCTGTTCATCTCTTTCTTTCTCACCATCATCAATTACCAGGGTTTTGTTCCTCTCTTTTGATGGACATTGATGTGCAAAGTGACCAATCCCATGGAAATTGAAGCATTGCGTTTGCTCACCTCCCCTAGAGCTAGCACTTGTTATCCCCTTTCCTTTGACATCTCTAGGGTTGGGTTGGGACCCAATTTGGGGCCTAGACTGATTCCCCATGTTAGGCTTGGCCCCTTGAGAGTAAGTCTTGACACTTGGATCCCGAGAGTCATAACGCTTACCAACTGGTGCCTTGAGGTAGTGTTCGATGTCTTGCACCACTTGGTACATGTGCTCCAATGTACCAACATCACGAGAATAAAGTTCTTGTTGGATCTCAAATCGAAGGCTCATCCTGAATCTGGACAATGTAACCATCTGGTCCTCCTCAATGTCACATCGCATCATATACTCCTCAAACTTAGTGATGTAATCTGGAACAGTCATGGATCCCTGGCGCAAAGTCTGTCATTGGTCTAGGAGCCTCTGACAATAAGAAAGAGGGAGATACGTTTCTTTAAGGACCTCTTTCATCTCGGCCCAATGCACAACTGTGGGCTCTCCTTTCCTTTCAATTTTACGCTCCATGTTGGTCCAAAAAAGTTTGGCCTGGCCCACCAACTTCATCTTGGCAAATCTCACTCGACGGGCATCAGACATATCATACCACTCAAAATAGTGGTCCATGTCTACCAACCAATCAAGGAATGCTTTGGGGTCCAAGCGACCATCAAAACTGGGGGCATCAACTTTCACACCTTTCATGACTTGTGTATCTTGATCATAACGCTCCTCACGTGGTGGCGGCACGTGTGCTCGACCACGACCAACGCCTTGGCCATGATCATGCTCCCGCCTATCAACTTGATTTCCAGCCTGAGATTGATCGTCATCCCTAGTGTCGGGGTTTGCCTGTAAGGAGGCCTCAAGTTGATTGACGCGCGCATTGGTCGCGGTTAATTGAGTGGCAGTGGTTCTATTGTGCGCTTCAATGGTCATCAGACAGTTATTGATAGTATTAAGGGCCTCGACAATCTACTCTAGATTCATATTGGGATGCAAACCAAAACCATGTCCTGAACGAGTGGGCATATACAAGAAAACTCTAAAAGGAAACCCTAGATGTGACTCTAACCTAGATGCGACACAAAAATCCTATATGGCCTAGATCGATATGGGGATTCAACAAAACCTAGAAAAATGGCTGACTAACTCAACGAAATATGTCCCCTTCGCAGAGCTGATCACGCGGGTCGAGCTTGCTGGGAGTGCAGGAGGTGGTGTGCCCCTGCTCGGGGTTCGGGGCAAAGCGCCCGAAACCTAAACGATTTTTTAAATTTTAGGTAAATGGTTTCTGTAGAAAATTTTCACCACAAAGACGGATTGAGAATAAACTAACCTACGCTAAAACTGTTCTCTGATACCAAATTTGATTTTGGACCGATGCATGAACTG
The DNA here is from genome assembly GCA_021015155.1 of Magnolia officinalis. Taxonomy (NCBI): domain Eukaryota; kingdom Viridiplantae; phylum Streptophyta; class Magnoliopsida; order Magnoliales; family Magnoliaceae; genus Magnolia; species Magnolia officinalis. Next base: position 67,404,921 of record JAJHSJ010000007.1, on the reverse strand, counting down.
AGTAACATGTGAGATCAAATAGCCGAATTAAGATATTTAATAAAAAAAATACAAACATCGCTATAATCATCACAAATATCATGAAAATCAAAGAAAACTATGCATAATCCTAGCCTAAGCTACCAACATCGTAACCCAAGATCATTAAAATAAAAACAGAAACTAGGTTCTAATGGATGTAGGGACATCCAATTAGCATAAGATATAGTCTATTTCAAAATAGGAAACCTAATACAACCTAGGGTGAAAATTAGGGTTTTGGCAATTTGGGAAAGTAAGAAATTTAGAAAATTTCGGTTTAGGGTTAGGGTTTCGGGGATGGAAGAAAGGGATTTTGATGAATTGATGGTAGGAAACCAAAAGGGGCAGGTGGGTTTCACATGTTTGGTCGTACGATCACACATGTGGCGTGGGAAGATGGGTTTAGGTCGGTTAGGGTTTGGATTGAGAATGAGTGTAACACGCCCTGAAAATCGAGGGTGGAGCATAAACTCCACTCCCGAGTTCCAACGCATCACTTATGCAACATAGATAATAATGATTGAATGTTGTTTATATTAATGCAATAAACATGAGTAAGATTATACCAAAACAGCATATCATATTCCAGAGACAGTTAAATTACGCAAGCGGAAGACTGTGATAGATATATAAAATATAAACTGTTGTACGTCTCCAGAGTATGAACATGTTACCAGGTTAAAGATAGACATGTATACACCAAAAATGAACAAAAGGAATATACATGGGTGTTCCAAAAGTGCAAACTAAAGTAATCCCTGTACTCCCATCGATCAGAAGATGGTCTACATAGACCCGCCTGATAGCTGTATAAGGAGAAACCCTCATCATCATAAAAGTCCGGCTCTGCTTCATAAGCATCGCCATCATCTGAAACTCAAACAGGGTCTGGTTGGTGTGTACAACACCGTCCCGTAATGTGGGAGTGAGTGATCAACTTAGTGGAACAATAAAGCAAAGGTTAACATGTTATCAATTCAATTAAGCGGTAATGATAAAGCAGTAAATCACACATCCCTAAGTAGTCTTATTAATGCTAGTATGGTATGTATATATGATGCATGCCCTCGCCTACGCTCCCTCAGCGACTCCTTACGATCGCGGCATGCCACACTCCCTCAGTGCTTGACCATCAACGCCAAACGCACACGTAATGCGGTGCATGAACGTGATTACCAAGTTTCTTATTAGTCATTTTCATACAGCAGGATTGGGAAACTAAGGTACCTCCCTTATATCACTTCCCAAACAAGGATCCATTCTAGGTTCGTCAGTCCTAGTAAATCTCATCCGATATTGCGGTTCTAGGTTGCTGCAATGGGTTCGTTGCCAAATCAGTACAGGCCTAGTGTATACTCTGATTACTACGGAAAGGCTCGTCGCCTCTACGCAGGTTTAGAGTATGCTCAAGGTCACTACAAAGGGCTCGTCACTAAATCAGTGTAAGCCGACAGCTCGAATACAGTGTCCCATACCACCGTATTCGGCTCACGAGTCTGGGTTGCTCACTGGTCACTACGGGGAGGCTCGTCGCCTCAGCGTAGGCCGACAGCTCGACCACGGTGTCCCATACCATCATGTCCGGCTCATGAGTCTTAGCGGATCGAGGTACCAAGGTTAACGGGGTTTCACTGGTAAGTTTGGTACCTTAGGTTCAAGCAGTAGCGTCCAAACATGGTGAACATGCAATGGCCAATCGGGTTATTAGACAAGTTCGACTGGTACGAGCGTACGCTGAAGTAACCGATAAGGTATCACTGTCGACAACCATCGTACGACTTGGACTCATCGAACGTGTCTTTTGTGGCGAAATGACCTCAGCCACAAAATCAAGGCCTGTTACCGATTGCCTGGACTATACAATAGCCCCAATCACATTCAATTACAACAAAATATCCTAGAAAATAGCTAAAGCAGTTATGAATCAAGATTGCAAATCATATAATCAAAGGTCTAATAATGTCCGCTTTAGGGCTGCCAGGGCTGTCGCACGGAATCGTTACACCACTCCCCATCACCCTTCATGGCACAACTTAAACATGGATTTATACATATGCATTACGTAGATAAACAAACACTATAATATACGATACATGGAGGAAATCATACACATAGTTAAAGTAGTTGAGAATCATATCTCAACACCCTTATACATTTCAATTCACTAACTACCTACTCATTTAGACAATTTTACAAACATTTAGACTACACTTTCCTACATACCTGTAATATGCTAGTTAAAATACCTGTCGTAGCGAATCCTTTCACAAAGGATTTGCCACATGAACCACAATCATGCATTCATGACCAATAGTCATGGCAAGCATAAATCATAGTTCCATATTCGTTCGAACATTTCTACAAACACTTGGGCTACACGTTAAAACATACACAACGTATGTTGGGATAACATGTATTAGGCTAATCCGTTCATACAGAAGTTGATACACATGCATCTAGCATACATAGACAGCAATTAATCATGGCAAGCATAAATCCGTATTTCATACGTATACGGTATTTTCTACAAATACGAGGAATACAGTATATTCAACATAGTTAACGTATATCTGAAAAACGAAACGGACAGCACTTTGTACATGTGTAATAGCATCCACGTCAGTAATATATCATTAACTGACATTGAAAGCCTTGAAAACCATAACCTATACGTTTAAAGTCCGCACCTTATGCCGTAGACGCGAAATGAAATCAGTTTAGACACTAAGTCTTTGTCAACGGCAACACAACAACCTACAGCAGGGAATAGGTTAGCTATTCCACCATCTGTTCTATTTGAATCTCTACAACAGGTTAGTGTTAGGACTTCTTACCCAAATACGGCGTTGGGAACACCGGAAGAACTACACGGGAGTGGTGTTTCAGCAGGTGGATTAGCAGGGAAGAATCCCAGGAAGAATCCCCACTTCTCTCTCTCTCTTTCTCTCTCTTTTCTTTCTTCTCTCTCCTAGGGTTTCCCAAATTCGTATGGGATGAGAGAGTGAGGGCTTAAGGCCCTTATATAGGCCCAAAACTTATGGGAATGGCCTCAGGGCCAAAGTATACTTAGGTTATGTCCAAAACCCATCTGTTTCGGCTCAACGGAGCACTTCTGGAGCCCCCCCTTGAGCCAAAGGTCGGACTTAAGCTCCCTGACCATGGATCTAGGTCGAGTTAAGTTTTCGTTTCAGTCGGGTTTCCAGATCGCACGTGGCGGACCAGTTTCAGTTCAACGGTCACCGAAACTCGATCAGGGCCACAAGTACACTGACCTGTGTATGAAATTTCTCCTGATCTAAGGGTGTATTTGGGTCAGATTCTGACGGTCTGATTGCTTATATTCGGCCTGCAAGCGACAAGTCTCAGATTCACATTAATTTCTAAAGGAAACCACGTTTTCTCACACTATTCGCTCCGGGTTCAAGCGAATAGCCTCGGGACACTATCTGGAGTTGATTTCCGAGATGGTTGTCAAGTCCAGCAAGGCGGTCTTGAATATATAATTTCGTAGTAATCGGACTTTCGACGTGCGGTCCAGATCCGATATGGAGTTTCATTGTGCTCCCGAGAGCAACTAGGTAATGAGATTGATCCTAAATTTTAGGGTATCCTAGCGTCACTGATTCTACAAGTTTTGGGTCTTGCAGATCGTATTTAAAGTGGATCAAGCAGATTTCGTAGCTAATCTAGGTTAGCACTTAGTTAATTTTGTCAAATTCCTAAAGGATTTGATCCTGAGTGGTTTCTGCCTGAGGTGATACTCGGGTTTTTGTACGGATTTTTAAAGTATTGTTCTTCATCACCTAAACTTTAGGATTCCTGCCTAATATGAAAGTACTTAAAAACATTTAAAGAACAAGGTGGTGAAAGGTGAAATGGGAGATTTGGAAGGAAATGGGTTAAAAAGGGATTTTGGCCTTTGGGATTGAGTTTTGAGAAATTAATAAGGTCTTAGGATCAACCCATTGCCTAAGGACGTCTAATTCCAAGTGACAAAAATCCGGGGTGTTACAATGGGTATGAAAAAGTTGGGTTTGGGAGAAGACGAAGATTTGGAATGAGAGAATTAATAATCTGAAGAAAATACCTAGATGGGGAAGAAAAGAGAAAATGAGATGGGGATAGATGGAGACCTCGCACCTCTGTTGATGAAGATTAGCCTCGCACCAATATCCTTTCCAAATCGCATGAAGATGGGAAAAGAAAGCAAGAGCTTTTCTACTTTTTAAATTTTTAATCACGAAATTCAATGAGGGAGAGGTCACACGCCCTCCTCTTTTTATAGATCCAAGAAGTTTTAAAAATTACAAAAATCCCCGTCTTGTGAGCTTTAACGAAAATAGCCCTAGTCTAAATAAAATCAACTAAAACACTCATTATGTGTCCAAATGTAAAATAATAAAAAATTAAATCCTAAAATATGATAAAGTCTAAAACTGATGTGGACGATTAATGATCAATGGCCCGATCATGTGATCCATGCAATCCAATGGCCCGATCGTTGTGTCCCTCCGATCCAACGGTCTGGATCACTCCATAAAGCAACCCATGTGCATCTTCCTAGTGTGGGGTCTTCCAGATGCTTGCACATGCACGTGGGGTCTTCAGCATGATCACAAGTACTCGCCTAGCCACAAGGAAATCGGCACGACTCGCGTCCTCATCACAGCTTCAACAAGCTGACTTGGCATGTTCTTGGCAATGTTGAGTCATGATTGACTTGTTGTTTGCATTAGGTTTTTAAACCTTTTTCATGAGTAATTTTATATGCATTTTTTTAGATTCATCCTGTTCTTTGAATAATTTTCCTGAGTTGAACTTAATCTAATACTTAGTAATCATTATAGAAAGAAACTCATTGTCCAAGTGGGAAAGGGCCACACAACTGTATGTTTGGGTGGGGTTGGTAACTCTTTAACTGTGGATAGGCACAAATACACCAAAAAAAAGTTATTTTATTTCATTTTATGGTTTAGAGATACTCTTCCAAATTTGCGAGACTGCATATGCACCCAATGGTTGATGTAATTGAGTTTTCTCTCTGTTTTACTCTGTTTAGTGTATTTCTGACATTTGGAATATCTTCTTCAACTTCTCACTGCATTAATGGGCTGAGCGATGACAATTGGATTTTTCTAAGTTGAGAATTTGAGAACAGTTTCATGCAATAGCAGTACCCACTGAAAAGTGACAAACATGTGATCTGGTTTTTAATTGTGCAGATTGTTCACGATGAACTAGTGAAACTGATGGGTGGAGAAGTATCTGAACTGGTTTTTGCAAAATCTGGTACTACAGTGATATTACTCGCAGGTCTTCAAGGTGTTGGAAAGACAACTGTTTGTGCAAAGCTAGCCTTTTATCTTAAGAAACTGGTTGGTCCGCCAACATAATTTTTCTTGCGATTTTCTTTTATCTTAAGAAACTGGTTGGTCCGCCAACATAATTTTTCTTGCGATTTTCTTTTATCTAGATGAATCCTGCTTAACCCATTGATACTAGTAAATGTAACACGGAGTACAGGGAAAGAGTTGCATGCTGATAGCTGCAGATGTGTACAGACCTGCAGCAATTGACCAACTTAAAATTTTGGGCGAACAGGTATATGATATATCATATTCCATTGTTTATGAATGTTGAGATGTTTAGGGTTTTTCTTTCCAAAGTATTGCATCTTTTCTTAATATTTTTGGACTCTACGTATTGTCTTCTATATTTCATTTTATGGGATACTAGGATTTTATTGCAAAAAGAAAAAGGAGAGGCTAGTATCCATTAAGGCAATTGATAGCAATTGCTAATTACAGATCAGTTTGGAAACTCTGCCTCGAGCAAGAGAGTAATTAATGTCTTTCGGCACAAACAAAAAATAAACAGGTTGGCCAAACCAGTGTTTTCAGTATCTTGTGATATCATCGTTGTATCCCATGATATCTCTCTTATCCTAGTTGGGCGATACAAAACCGGCTTTAATATCCATTTTTCATGGTGTCATGCAATATATTGCACGATATCGCGATATATCATGGATATTGCGATATCATGCAATATATCCACACTCACCCATTATAAATTCTTAATATATCGTGTGATATATCAATATCAAAAGGGATAAAAGGAAACCGGTCGTGTTTTGTCTGAAAAATCCTTAAAAAATTCACAAAAATCAATTAAAAAAAAAAAACTTCTTCCTAGTGCATTGTAAGGTGATTTCGACCAGTTTTCTCTAGTTTGTTGGAAGAAAATCTTCGAAATTTCTTTGAAATTGTGATCGGAAGTTTCTTGGGGCCAGATTATGAAAGGTGCTTATTTTTGAATTTTGATTCGGGTTTTTTTATTTGTTGTAAATACTATCAATTGGTAAGAAATTCATGATTCTTCATGTTTTGCATGAAAAATTATGGATTTGGGGCTTTGATTTTGAGACTCGGGGGAGATGGGTTGAGTTGTGGAAAATTGGGAAAATTTCTCAAATCGGTTGCAACCTTAGCATCTAAACTTGAAATCAAACATGTATACAATCTGATTTACACATTCTTGGCAATTTGGGAATTTTTTTAACAAAGTAAAATTTTAATTAAAAATAATTTAAAAATGTTAAAAATAATTATTTTTTCCTAAATCCACAAGTATATTTCTAGTTTTCTACTTCTTTTGCTTTTGAATATAATTCTTGTGTTTCCATAGATGTCTTCTTACATTTACAAATTTTATGAATTGACTTTGAATATAGTTGTATCAGTTCAGTCAAACAGCGCATAGATTAGGACCCTATACAGAGGAAACCATTTATGTGATTTAAAAAAAAATAATTTCTAAGTGTTTTTTGTTGTCTTTTTTAACAACCCCTAAAGTTATATTGAAAATTTCGATCAATTTTCCAATGTTTCCCAACAACAACAATAAATTATGCGATACAACCGATATATCTTGTGCGATAACCGATGTGTATACATATCCCAAGGGTGCGATACATTACGCGATAAAGATACGGAAAACATTGGGCCAAAAAATGGCTTTGGCGGCCATCTTGTTAAGGATGAAACTTCTTCTCCACAAGGGTATATAAGATGCAGAAGCCCAAGAGATCATGCAACAAGAGTCACCCTCTCACCAAAAGCTTCCAGAAAAGACTTCATGAATGAGCTAAGGATGGCTTACAGTTCAGCTTTCTTTGAATCCCCAATACCCATTGGGCTAGGGAAAACCAACTTGGTTGCACCATTCTCATCATGAACCACACCTCCAATACTAGACATCTCGGGATTGCCCAACAAGCATCCATTGTTATTTAACTTCCACCATCAAGCTAGTGGTGCTTTCCACTTTCTTTTTTCCTTATGCTTATAGCTACACCATTGATGATATCGAGCGAGCATCTCAACAAATCTAAATGCAAGACAAGACCTACATTGCCATATTTGTTTTAATTTTCTCTTTCACATGAATCATATAGAGAAACACCATCGATAACTTATACTACAATCCTTCCATATGTGATATGCCCCACATGATAGCATATGTCAGCTTGCGCTGAAGGATCTTCCTTCTCTACTAGAATGGTCTGAATGACCATCCCACGTTAAATTAGAAGTCGAAGCTAGGATAATCCACTTAATGTGAAGCAATTGAAAACAATGACCAGATACCCACCACAAATTTTTAGTGTAAAATAATGTGATCAACCAACTCCTTAAATTCTAAACATAAATAGTGGTCATTCGGAAGAGACCAAATCGTTATCTTCATTTCTTCAATAGTGAGGATTTTTTTTGAAAGTTTCAATAGTGAGGATTTGTTGGCTAATGCCATCCAACAAAAAAGCTTCCATCAAAAGGTGCTTCACAACCTAGATGCCAAAACTTCATAAGTGATTTGAAGAATTCCTTGACCATGAATTTACCTAATATGGTATCAGGCTCGATGCCGCGACAGTAGATAAACTCAAATCGATAAAAAACTGGGAGTCACCACAAGCTCATTTGCCACAACACGTGTAGAGAGTTAGAACCATTGCTTGGAGTATCTTTGATATTGTTAATAATATCCACGATATTATATGCATCTCTAGCTCCGCGATACCAATAACACTGGTAGTCTAAAAAATTCCAAGTATCAGCGATATATTGTTAATATCATCAATGTATCGATATCACCTATGTATTGCCAATATTTTCAACTGTGTAAAGTCCAGGCGTTGTTCATATCACCAATGTATTGATATCGTCAAAATTTTGTTTATTAAAAAAAAAAAATTCCATTTCAATTTTTTTTTTATGGGTGCATGGCTGTATGATGGAATGCATGTTTGTATGTATGTATATGTACACATGCATGGATGGATGGTTGGTCGAATGGATGGATGTGTGCGCGCGCGCGTGCATGCATGCATGGATGGATGGACGGATCCACCATTTCCCCCATGTTTCCCCAATGTTTCCCTGAGTCAACGCTACATGCTTTTAGGCCCCATGAGACGAAAACTTATTGTTCGATTCCTCAATATGCAAATGTGCATCTTTTTCGCTATTATTTGATTATTAAATATGTTTATTTTTATTTTTAACATCTCCTGAAGGATCATTGAAAAATTGCACCATTTTCCCCATGTTTCTCTAATGTTTTCCTAAGTCAACGTTACATGCTTTTAGACCCCCAGTAAAGAGAAACTTATTATTCATGCTCCTTTTTTGCAATTATTTGATTCCTAAATATGCAAATATGTGTATTTAGCATCTCTTGAAGTTTCATTGAGAAATTCCACCATTTCCTCATGTTTCCCTAGTCAGCGATGCATTTTTGGGTATCAGCGATATTTCCACATCCCCAGTCAGCAATACATTTCCAGGTATTAGCGATATTTCTATATCCCCAGCCAACGATACTGATACTACGAACGTTGGTTAGAAGTACACAAAAATGGTGAAAATGATTCCCAATCATTGATCTATCGGAGAATTTTGGTGTAAGGGATCCGGTTACAAGAGGAGGAATTAGGCACCTCTTGCTTGTTCTCTGTCTCCAACACCAAAACCTAAAAAACATTTTTTTTTAAAAAAAAAATAGAGAGAATTCAAAGCAATTTCATAGAAATTTCAAATGACAACAACTAATATCAATTGACAACAAAAATTGAAGAAAAGCAGTCTTCTAAATCCTCATTTGGCAGCCTTGATCTTATGTCTCCAATCAACAACTTGTCCTCATATTTGTTTTTTGTTTTTTGTTTGTCAGAGTGGAAAACTCTCTTAATCCCAAAGGGGCACTCGTCCTTATGCCAACTTTTCCTACTTCCCTTCTTCTCCATCTCTTCTTTCTCTCTGTTTTTGAAATTGCGGTTAGACCGCTACTATTGAAGTATGGATGTATGACCAAGTGTCCTAGAGGGGGGTGAATAGGACTTTTAAAATTTTCTAATTCTACTAGACAATAAATTCTACCAATTCAAGTCTAGTTGAGCAGGATTATCAAGAAATCATCTACATTCATGTTCTAAGATAGTGAGAGATCAAAGTGTTGCATTTATCAAACATATATTGTGCATAAGTAAACATTTCAACAATCAATCCATATGAACAAGAATAATCAACACACACACAGTAATATATAGTGGTTTGGCTATGTGCCTACTCCACTCCCGGCTGATGCACTCCACCCTAGAGTGTGCCGGATTTCACTATCTAATGGTTTTAAATTAGGTTAACCATAAACCTTCACAACCTACACAAGGTAGACACTGGTTGCCTACACAAGACAAACACACATGCCTACACAAGGCAAATAACACCTAAAGGTATTGCCTACACAAGGCAATCACACATGCCTACATAAGGCAAATAGGTCCTACACAAGGACTCTCTATACGTATTCTCCCGTCGGAGGCCAATGAAGGTCTTAGCAAGTTTGTGAGATAACCTCTTAATCCCGGTCCTACACAAGGAAAGGTTTTCAGGATCTTTGGACTCTAAAGACTTGTAAGTAGGTGAGCCCCGTTTCTAGCACATGCTGAAGATGACCTTGTTGATGAAGTGTCTTCAGCTCTCTTGATTCGCAACAGTTGTAGATGCTCCCAATGCAAGTTGTCGGTGTTGGGTCAAGGTATTCTAAGAAATCTTCTCTATTAAATGTTGGTCCTCAAGTGAAGTAGAGATTCCAGAATATTAATCATTCAAAGGATTCCAACTTAATAATTTGCGATTAAATGTGCTGCTGAAGGATCCTTGAATGGTGGAGTTCATTCTTCAATCCAATCTATTGATTCAACAATAATTGCATTTAAGAAGGGATTGAAGGATGACCTCCCATGAGAAAAGGGATTTAAGATGGTAGGTAGATCTTCTATAGTAATAACTCTCTTAAATCTCTCTCTTTTTCTCAATGCAAACCAAGAAACCAAGCTTCTGTATATAAAGGCATAAATCCCAACGGTAAAAAAACGGGCAGATTCTATCCACATTCGATGTCATCGAAGTGTGCTCGATGTCATCGAAGATCACCTTCGATGTCATCGAGTGACAGTTCGATGGCATTGGGATTTCTGTTTAAAGTTTGCTGGACAATCTCACTTAATTGTTCGATGTCATCGAACATGCTTTCGATGAACTTGAAGAGTTCAGTTCATTTTCCTTAAAACACTCTGGACACGTCTGGTCCATTTTTGATGTCATTGAACATATCTTCGATATCATCAAAGTTTGAATTCCGATGTCATCGAAGGAAATTCGATGTCATCGAAGAGTTCATGATTTTCTAATAGAACTCTTTGGACAAGTCAGGCTCAAGTTTGATGTCATCGGCCATATGTTCGATGTCATCGAAATTTGAATTTCGATGTCATCGAACGTAGTTCGAGTCATCGAGTATTTAAGTGATTTTCGACCTGAGCTTGCTGGACATGAGTGCTTATTTTTCGATGACATCGAGATAGGTTCAATGTCATCGAACATGTAAATTTGATGTCATCGAACTCTATTCAATGTAATCGAGTATTGTCCCAGAAAATTGATTTGGTTGCTGGACAAAATTCAGACCTTTCTCGATGTCATTGAGTACCGTTTGATGAAAGTTGCAGAAAAGTTATGATTTTTGTAACTTGATTTTCTAATCTATCCAAGATGTTTTCCTAGTTGTTTTTGGGAAAGATTAGTTCATTTTTAGGGGAATAATTACCTGAGGTGTTTTGGTGATGGGATGTGAGGTTTCATTTACCTTTGAAGATCTTTTTAACACTTCCTCTTTGTTGAGTCTTTAGCTTGAAGTCTTCATGTCGGGCTCACTGGATTCTATTGACTCAAACATCACATTAATTGACAAACAAGGGCACTTTCAATTTTCTTTCTTAATTTCAGTAGAGTTTCAACACAATAGATCAAATTACCATTTTCTTAAAGGAATCTCCTTTACTTATAGAGCTCCTAGATTGCAAAATGCAAAATTGGAGACTATTAAGAGCATTAGCAAACGATAAAGCCAAAATTTGTCAGGGAATTCTCAAGGATGCAAGGACAAGATGGCAATTTCTCTAAGTAGAGAGGTTAAGGTTTGTTAGAGAAGGAATATAGATAAGCTTCTTAGATATTGCCAAATTGGGGTTATTGTGAGATTTCACCCCATGCATGGCGTTTTTGCAATTTTTAGCAAGCTTCTTGGTTGATAATCTGGTTTAAGGGAGTCTAAATCACATTTAAATGATGCAATTCCTCTTAAAACTTGGAGGGAAACTGATTGGGATTTTGACTGTACTAGCATTGTGGCATAGTCAAAATCTTTAAATCGAATGGAAGTTCCAAGTATTTTGAAGGTAGTCATTTGACAGGTCTTAAAAAGTTTTTCAAACCAAATTGCCCTTCTCATTGTATCAGTAGTTGTGCTGTTTTTGAGTGAATAAGAAGTTAAGTCGTATTTAATCTTGAGAAAGTGGCGTGGCAGAAGCCCTTTTTGGGTGTGGGGAAGGCCCAAATCGTGGGGCCCACATTGATGTATGTGTATAATCCATGCCACCCATCCTTTTGCTGTGTCATTTTAGGGCTAGGGCCCAAATATCAGCCTGATTCAAAGCTAGTGTGGGTCACATGATAGAAAACAATAGTGACAGTGTCACCCACTGTTGAAACTTTCTAGGCTCACTGTTATGTTTATTGTAAGTGTACCATGCCCAAGTTAGGACTTCTTGGGACCATGACGAGCTGGCCGACAAGGTGGACGGAACAGATCACCCCATTGTGGGCCTTAGGCTATGGTACCGATGGCTACGGAATAAAACATTATTTCACTGCGGATTTAGTCCATAGCCTTTCATCTGTTTTTGGTAGTAAAGGAAGTGAACATATGACAATCATGACCCTTAAGACATCACAACCGCGACCCTCCCAACCACGACCCTTAACATATGACAACCCTGATCCCTAACACATGATAACCTCGACTGATGCAGGACAATTAACCACTTGGTTTAAAAGCTCGAACTGATAGAGCATGGTAGATTAATCCCTTTATCTCATAGCCCAGGCCCCAAATCCATGGGTTAGGTCCTCAACCGAACCCTCCTTGAGGGCTCCAAATCCATGGGTTCCGCCTCACACGAGTCACCCGTCTCACACGGGCCCCGAATCCATGGGTTCCGTGAGTCTCCCACCCCGAGTGTGCCCCTGCATCCCACAAGCCACCCCACTCGAGCCCGGTGTGAAAATGTCCCCGCATTAATCACCCTCGGTGAGGAGTCTCGAACATGAGACCTCCTGTTCTGATACCAATTTGATGCAGGACAATTAACCACTTGCTCTAAAAGCTTGAACTTGTAGAGCATAGTGAATTAATCCCTTTATCTCATAGCCCATGCCCCAAATCCATAGGTTAGGTCCTCGGCTGAACCTTCCTCGTGGGCCCCAAATCTATGAGTTCCATGGGCCGCCTACCCCGAGTGTGCCCCTGCATCCCACATGCCACCCCACTCGAGCCTGGTGTGAAAATGTCCCCGCATTATTGACCCTCACAACATCGACCCTTAACACATGACAACCTCGACCCTTAACACATCACAACCCTGACCCTCCCAACCTTGACCCTTAACACATCACAACCCCGACCCTTAACACATGATAACCTCAACCCCCACGACCTCAACCCTTAACACATGACAACCTCGACCCTTAACACATCACAACCCTTAACATATGACAACCTCGACCCTTAACACATCACAACCTCGACCTTGATAGCCTTTCATCCATTTTTGGTAGTAAAGGAAGTGGACATATGATAACCCTGACCCTTAACACATCACAACCTTGACCTTGACAACCTCGACCCTTAACACATGACAACCTCGAGGACATGAGGGTCAAGGTTGTGATGTGTTAAGGGTTGGGTTTGTCATATGTTCACTTCCTTTACTGCCAAAAATGGATGAAAGGTTATTAAGGTCGAGGTTGTCATGTGTTAAGGGTCGAGGTTGTGATGTATTAAGGGTTGAGGTTATCATGTGTTAAGGGTCGGGGTTGTCATGTGTTAAGGGTCAAGGTTGGGAGGGTCGAGGTTGTGATGTGTTAAGGGTCGAGATTATCATGTGTTAAGGGTCGAGGTTGGGAGGGTTGGGGTTGTGATGTGTTAAGGGTCGAGGTTGTGATGTGTTAAGGGTCGAGGTTGTGATGTGTTAGGGGTCGGGGTTGTGATGTGTTAAGGATCGTGGTTACCATATGTTCACTTCCTTTACTACCAAAAATGGATGAAAGGCTATGGACTAAATCTGCAGTGAAAGATTGTTTAGTCCGTAGCCATCGTACCATAGCCTAAGGCCCACAATTGGGTGATCTGTTTCGTCCACCTTGTCGGCCAGCTCGTCGTGGTCCCAAGAAGTCCTGACTTGGGCATAGTCTACTTCCAATAAACATAACAGTGAGCCTAGAAAGTTTCAACAGTGGGTGACACTGTCACCATTTTTTTCTATCATGTGGCCCACATTAGCTCTGGATCAGGCTGATATTTGGGCCCTAGCCCTAAAATGACACGGCAAAAGGGATAGGCGGCATGGATTATACACATACATCAATGTGGGCCCCACGAGATGTGCCTTCCCCACGCCCAAAAAGGGCTTTCGCCACGTCACTTTCTCGGGATTGAATATGACTTAACTTCTTATTCACTAAAAAACCGTACAACTACTGATACAAGGACAAGGGCAATTTGGTCTGAAAATTTTTTTAAGACCTGTCAGATGACTATCTTCAGAATATTTGGAACTTCCCTTCGATTTAGAGATTTTGACCATACCAGAGTGCTAGTATGGTCAAAATCCCAAACTGATTTAAATGAAGAATTTTCTGAAAGTGGCAAAACAGTAAAAACAAGGACTGCATATTCATCAAAATGGACCATGAGTTGTGCTTATAAATCAAAATCATGAGATCTTAGTACTGTTGGAAAGTTTTTTCGGATGCCTTCGCGATGTATAAAAGATTGAACCAATTGATGTCCGATTTTCTGAAATGTTAAAGTCGAAATGTCCAGTTAGTGGCCCAGTACAATCCGGATAGCAGGATATTGTCCACATGTGCATCATAATTCAAATCATACACATCTGATTTGGGAAATATCACTACCATTGCAGATATTTCAAGTACCATACAATAGAACCCAAGATCATTAAAATCTAATTTAAGATGAGGGAGAAATCAATGTGGGCCATTCGTTGTAAACTTACTCGTCCCAACAGAGGTTTTCATGTTAGAAAGCAATGTGGGCCATTCGATGTATATGTGGGCAGAACATCACGATTTATCCAAATAAACTTGAAATTTCATCAAATTGAGTTCAAATTTGTAATCTAAGGTTAGTCTCTAGTGGGGTGTCTGCGGTAGATAGGTAGGGGCCCAAATACTTTCGTTGGGTTCATTGAGGGGAATAAAAGCATTACCAGAATACCTAATAATCCCGATATCATAAGAATTTCATCACTAATCAATCTCCTTAATGGAACATTAACACCATTTTCCTCCCGAAGGCTCATATCAATCCTTGACTAGAATGTCCTTTCGAGAGATGTGATACAACCTAAGGTTTTCATGAGCCATCATAGTCCCCAACCCAAAGGTACTTCCAAAATATGACTTTGTCACCAGTGCCAATCTTGTATCTAATCCCCTCCACAAAAGTTTTTCCCACTACATTTACTTTACTGAAAAATTAGGTAAGATTGCTGACCAAGTACCCCAAAATGGCCATTTTCAATGCCTTGGGACGATAATTTGAGAGAGTAGAGATTGATAAGTACATTGCTCATAAAATTAGACCTTGGTGGGTCGAGTGGAGATGTGGCTCTAGAGTTTGTGATATTTGCATGCAAACAAAACTAAAGGGGAAATTTTATAGGATAGCTATAAGAGCAGTCATGCTTTATGGGAAGGAATGTTGGACAGCCAAGGAAAAGGATGTTCAGAGAATAAACATAGCTGAAATGAGAATAAGGAGATGAAATAGTGGCAAGACAAGGATATAAGAGATGAATGCATTTGAAGGATCATAGGAGTAGCAATAATAGGTAATGAGATGAGGGAAAGTAGACTTAGATGGTTTTGCCATGTGCATCAGAAACCATGAGCTGCACCGGTTAAGAGTGAGTTGGTTCAAGTTGAATGCTCTAGAAGGGTATGGAGAAGACCCAAAACAATGTAGGTGGAAGTGATAAGAGAAGACTTTGTAGAGAAAGTATTGAACAAGTCTGGAATGGTTTAACTGAGGATATGGTCCTTTATAGAGTGGAATGATGGAACAAGATTCTTATAGCTGATCCAGTTAGTTTGGGTTAAGACTTAGATGATGATGATTTCGGTTACTGAAAACAGAGATGTTCTTCCACACCAATGAGCCCCTAACTCCTCTGATTTTTCCTTGGGGTCCATCTCATAGCTTTCTCTTTATACTTTCTAGTAATAACTTTTCTCCACAGAGCTTCATGTTTGCTGCCAAAGCCACGACCACTTCAAGAGCAACACCCAATATTTTTCTGTTATTCTGTCAATACCAATCTCCCTTCGTTTGGCTTTTGCATATCCTCCCATTTTATCAAGTGGTATTGTCTTCCGTATTTGAATGGATTTTGTATCCATGAAAAGGGCAATGAATTGTGGACTGAACTAGCCATTTTTATCTATATTGTTCATATTGAGTGCTTTAGCATCATATGTTAATGATCATGAGGTTTAGGCTCTTGGGAGACTGCTCACATGTTTGACTCATTGAATTTCTTTTTGTTTCAAATAAATCTTGTTTACTCAATTTGAAATGTGAGCTTTTAGAAGGGATGTTCATACCCAACACAAGCTTCTGGCTGGTTTAAATCCTTGTTTTCAATTGGTGTTTCTAAGCTCACATGCATCACTCAATATGCTCCTCCACATGCAACCTCATGTGCCAGCCAAGCACATGAGTGGGATATCCGAGGCATGACGCCCCACTGGGTAGATAACTTGGCCCAAAATCAGGCCATCATTCAAAGCAGGCATACATAGATAGAAATAGTAGATAACAAATTGCCAAGAGCCCACATTCCACCTAAACTTGTCGTGCTCCTAATGAGTGGCGTACTGGGAACTGAAAATAGTAAAAATAAGATAGCAAATTTTATTGATAACTTGGTGAATTGAGATCCACCCAAACCCTAATAATAATCTTCTTAGCATCTAATGATTTCCCAAAATCATAGGTCTTTCTATTCTATGAATATGTATATTTTGGAAACAAATCCATATACAATGGCCTAAATGTAAATGAGCTACATGATCATAACAAGTGGGCAAGCCTGATTGTGGGTGAGGTTATCTACATGTCATGGCCTACCTAATGAACATCTTCAATGTCCATTTATGGAGGTGCATTGTGGAGAGTTACATGGGGGCGTGGCAAAGCTCTTCAAGCATTCAAGTAACACAAAAAACAATTATTTTGTTGAGATACTTGTAGAGGTTCTGTGACATGCATGTAGGCACAACCTAATCCAGGAACCGTCTATTCATCTAACATTATACACATTCACCTTAGTGGGTTAAGTAATAGACAAAATGGGATGTGCCATTGGGCATAGATTGAACTTTCAAGTGGTGGTGCCATTTCAGATCAGCTTTAGAATATAGAATCAGTGAGTAATTCTATCATCTATTCTTACTAGCAAATTCAAAGATGAGCTGTATTTGTATTTCCACCATTTCGGCCTTTGAACCTTCCAATTCATGCTCATTTTCTTTGTAACTGTATGATAGGTAGATGTGCCTGTTTATTCAGAAGGAACTGATGTAAAGCCTTCAGATATAGCTAGACGAGGCCTGGAAGAGGCCAAAAGGAAGATGACTGATGTGGTCATTGTGGATACAGCTGGAAGACTTCAGGTTTTATGAAATCTTTAATTTTCTGTTTATTTGTTTACTTTGTGGTTGACTGAAGACTTTATATTTTGTGAGGTTTTGGTTTGATAAATGGAAATAGTAAATTTGGTTTATGATTTATAGCTACGAACGAAGTGAAGAAATTATAACAATCTTGTTCCATATGTAGTCAGTAGATCCTCAATAAGCTACAAAATATTTTCTTGCCTCACGGAATAAAGTCCTTCTAACCTGCAAAGGTCTGATTATGCAAGCGCATTGGTAGATCGTTTAATTGTTTACAGATACATTCTCATGATTACACTTCTTATCCATATAGAGACATAACAGGGTTTATATTTGCTGGAGCTTTGATCAGACTGGTCTGATATGATTCAGCGACTGTGTTTATAAACTTGAACTCAATGATTGCTTTAGTGTTCAAGTTGGTTTCATGACAGCATGTGTGCCTGATATCAGCTTATTTGACATTTTTTTAATCAGATAGACAAAGCTATGATGGATGAGTTGAAGGAAGTGAAGGCGGCAGTAAATCCTACAGAAGTTCTGCTTGTGGTTGATGCGATGACTGGACAAGAAGCTGCAGGTACTTTTGAGTTTCACTTTGAAAAACTGTCAATAAATTAATTTAAGCTGCAGGTATTTTAGAGTTCCACTTTGAAAAACTGTCAATAAATTGCTTTCGGATCTTCGAAGAACTATGGCATGGGATATATGTAGCTTAGTAGAAAATTTTGGACTATTACGAGAGTACTAATCGGGTTAGTTCTCAAGCTTTTTATTGGCAAAGGTGTCAAGATCTTGAAATTCATAAGCATGTTCACAAACTTGTACTGAAATCATTCGGGATGGATGTTTTTGATCTTTTGACCATGTGCAAGTCCGACCATTGGAGAGCTTGGTTTTGTTCCTTGTATCTCCTCCTATACATGATGCAAAGTTGTGCAATCAAACAAACGAAAACAAACGTGTATAATGAATATCTGGCTGTCTCATTTCTCATCAAGTTGTGGATATGACTTGCCACCGCATTGAGAGCTAGTTTGACTAGTTACAACATTGGTGATATATTTACAGACTAATCACAAAGACAATATGTAGTTTAAAAGGCTACTCCATCTATCCTCTTGTTGATCGGGGTTTGTATTGAGTATAAATATTGGATAAATATTGCACCAGGGATTGTATTCATTGTCATTCATTCATAAGACATTCTCATCACATTGCCATATTCACACAGGAGATGAGAATGCATGTAGTTAGAAAGCTTTTATTATAATATGGGTTCTTAATACATTTTGGGTTGTGATTTACTGTAAACCCTTAATTACATTTCATAAAATAACCCTTGATACTAAGTAAGATATGGTGACAAAACTGTGATACATAGTGACAAAACAGTGATACATAATAGAATGTAATAGATGCATGATATGCAAAGATGAATGCAAGGATGGTTGCCTTTAGACAATTCGTGGATCGACCATACGATCATTAGTCTAAGCTCTATGGCTCCTCACATAGTGAAATATCAATGATGAAGACATTCGAACACCATACCGGAGGAGGGCTGAGCCAGTCTCCTTATTGCTAGATGACTATTACATGGGGCCCACTTGGCCCAATTCACATTCCTAGCCACGTTGAAGACCCCACGTGCATGTTCGTGCATCTTTGAAGACCCCACACTAGGAAGAAGCATGTGGGTTGCATTTAGGAGCTTGATGGAGACATCAAACCGTTGGATCGGGTGGACGCGATGATCGGACCGTTGAATCATCATCATCGAACATCTTGATCGTGGACTCCTATGGGTCATGAAATAGTTTAGTTATTTAGATTATTTACATGCTTCGTTATTTTGGTATAGCTTATTTTTGTGTTGAGATTAGGAAGTTAGGAATAACTTTTAATTTATTAAGCGTCTTTATGTGGAGAATCTTATCTGAGAGCGCCTTTTGTAAAAGGTCTTTTTTAATACTATAAAAGAGAAATGGGGGTGTGTGGAGCCCTAATGCCATTATTTTGAAAAAGAAAAAGTTGTGTTTTCTCTTTTTTTATATGATTTGAAGAATACTTCATGTGATTTGGAGCTTGGGTGTGGTGTGATTCCATTCCCCATTCAACGGAGGTGCGAGGCTTCCATTTATCATCTTCTTTCTCTCTTCCTTTCTATCTAAAAAGAGTTATTTTTTCAAAAAACTTCATCTCTCTTCTTCCCTTCCCATCCAAATCATCTTTTTCTTCAACTTTTCATTATCCAACTTCAACCCCAACTAAAATCAATTATTGAGGATCCCAAAATCCTAGCCAACGACCCACATGTGTGACCGTACTACCACATGTGCAAGCTCCTAGGCTGACCGTACGAACAACCCCTCAATCCCTTGATTTTCCCTTGCTTCCCCCGTCAAAATCCTTTGATTCCCCATTCCTAACACTACCTATAAACCCTAACCCTAACCCTAGATTCTCTAATTCCCTAATTTCCTCAACTTCCCAAACCCTAAATCTCTAATTTTCTTAATTGACCCAAAATCCCTAACTTTCCTTCATTCAAAACTTTAATTATCCTCTACCAATACCCAAATCCATTGATCCCCTTTACCAATTCACACAATTTAGCCCTAATTTCATCTTTTCCCTAAATTCTAAAAAAATTCTAATTCCAAAATCCCCAATTCCCACAAACTCTAAATTTTCAAATTTCAGATTTTCCCCCTCCTAACCTTAATCATAGAACGTACAAGTCAGTCCCTTGAGTGTGGAATGTGCATATGCTAAATTGGAAGTTCTATCCTTCCATCGGGCCTAGTTTTAATTGATTTATGTGTTTTCTTATCATGCGGGCATGTGATTTAGGTTAAATCAGATTTTATTTCCTATTGTTTTGTAACGCCCTGAGTTTTTAGAACCCGAGTATATGACTCGTTCTCCAAAAACCCGAGTGTTAACCTTTAAAGATAGTCAAATTCAGGTATTTTTTCTTTTTCTTTTTCTTTCAAAGTTAGCAGTTTAGTGGAAGATAGAAAAATCAAACATAAAAGAAAATTTTCACTTACATTCAGAATATACGAGCAGCTACCCATAATGACTTATACAAACCAATGTTTCTATATTAACAAATACAAGAATTACACAATTTACACATAAGAAATAATAAAATGCATATAAACTTGAGCTGCAAGATCACGCAGCTTCTCTTGGTAGATACAGCCATGCATCCCTGATAATCGTACTTTGCTCTTTATCAATATAAACATGAATGTCTTTTAAGCCTCCTGTATTACCTGTACGGTTATATATTCGATGAATGAGTAACCAACTCAGTATGAATTCCCCTCAATATTACACACCGCCACCTTAGCTAAGCATAGTTAAAAACAACAAGGCTTTCAAAACAATACATGATGCAGTCTTGTTTAAATGCATGGATGTGTGGATGCACATCGACCTGAGGATGCTCATCCAGTCGAACTTGGGCTCGTCACCCATACATAAGGCCGGTTACCAGCATAGCACATCACGTACAACATAACGACCAGGCCATCGTACATCACGTACATGGGTTGATAGTCAATAGTCTGGGAGCTAGCGAAACAATACCCCACTAAGCCTAAGGGCACGTGCTATGGCATCCAGAATTAGCCACCCGTCATCGCCCGTATGTTATGAATGCATGATTAGCCGAACTTTTATTATTTTAATTAGAACCAGCCAATTTAGGTAAACTCAAAGGTCACTACGGGGGGTTCGTCACCCAGCGTAGGCTGACAGCTCGGGCATAGTGTCCCATACCACCATCCTTGGCTCATGAGGTTTCTCGCCTTAGGATGTTCTATGGATAGTAGCCAATCAAATTCAGTATATAGGAATTACCATCGCATGGGTATATGGGAATGGACCATCGAAGTCACGCAGGACAAATATCAAATCATGGGACAATTACTTAAATTGAAGCAATAAAAGGTTGCACGAAGTAAATACCAAATCGAAACGGTAAAGAGGTTATGTAGGGCCAAGGTGTCCCGTATCGGTATCGGTGACCGGTTTTACCTCCAAAACCGGTCACCGATACTGATCGGGGGCGTAACGGCCCGTAATGGTGCAAAAAAAATTTTTTGCCAAAAAAATATGGATTAAATCCAGAATATTCTAAGCATTCCAAATATGCATTCATTTATAAATTGGAACATGTTTATGGTGGTGTAACGGTCCACTCTTTGGTGAGAAGTTGCATCGGACTGTCTGATGAATTTATGAACCAGATAACCTGAATTTCCTACAAAATGCACATTAACATGTTCTACTGTGATTAACACATCACATAGCATGATTAAAATAGCAAAACAATCATTAAAAAATTATTTTTCGAATTTAAAAAAAAAGGGGCCATAATTAATGCGTAAATAGAAAAAAATATTTAAAAAATTATAAAATGGCACCCCAAATCTGTAAAATGCACATTAACATGTTCTACTATGATTAACACATCACATGGCATGATTAAAATTGCAAAACAATCATTAAAAAATGATTTTTCGAATTTTTTAAAAAAAGGGCCATAATTAATGAGTAAATAGAAAAAAAATATAAAATGGCACCCCAAATCTGTAAAATGCACATTAACATATTCTACTATAATTAACACATCACATGGCATGATTAAAACAACAAAACAATCATTAAAAAATGATTTTTCGAATTTTAAAAAAAAAGGGTCATAATTAATGCGTAAATAGAAAAAAATATTAAAAAAATATAAAATGGCACCCCAAATCTGTAAAATGCACATTAACATGTTCTACTGTGATTAACACATCACATGGCATGATTAAAACAGCAAAACAATCATTAAAAGATGATTTTTCGAATTAAAAAAAAAAGGCCATAATTAATGCGTAAATAGAAAAAATATTAAAAAAATATAAAATAGCACCCCAAATTTGTAAAATGCACATTAACATGTTCTACTATGATTAACGCATCACGTGTCATGATTAAAACAGCAAAACATGTTTTTAAAAAAAGTACAAATACCTTTTTTGACGAATTTCTGAAAAATGGCCCACCGAGCTTCAATTCAAGAAAATCCGTAATAAAATGTGTTTTTATCTCAAATACCAAGCCAAGATTGGTGGAAAATAGTAGTAGAAGGATTAAGTGAGAGTTTGGAAGCAAATGGTTTCAAAAAAAGTGAAAAACGGAGCTTAAAAAGGCAAAAAAAATGTTACCGTTATCTGACCGTTACGGGCTCGCCGTTACGGGTCAGTAACGGCCGTTACGCCCGTAATGGGCCCGTTTCGGCCGATACGGGTACAAAAACTGGTAACGGCCGATACAGCCCCGTATCGCGTAACGGGTACCACCATTACCGATACGTATCCGATTTGGGATATCTTGTGTAGGGTACTATTAAATCAGAGCGGTAAAGAAGTCATTCCCAAGGCCGTGTAGGCAAGACAACCTATGGATGGTAAACCCACATTCGTATTCCACATCCCAGATAACCTCCAAGCTAAGGGTCCATCTCTAACACATTCTGTCTCGTTACATCCTAAGTGTGGGCTCACATACACAAGTGGAAATTTCCCACTAGTAGGTGTAGTGAAATGAGTTCCAAGCGACTTACAACAATTCATTGACATATAAAAATGTATGGTTACAACATACAAAATATATGTTAATCATTTTAAGTTCATAATTATCACAATAAATCATAAGTCAAATATATAAGCTATCAATTAGAGTTTGGATGGAAACTAACATGTAAGTAACAAGCTATCAACTGTAATTCAAATGTAAGCTAACCCTTGAGATTCAATAATTAGTGTAAGTAATCACAAGTTATAAGATAACAACTATAATTCAACAAAAACTATCCCTTAGACTAATTAGGAAGTGGAAAGCTTAAGGGGAAGAAGTCATCACCTTAAGTGTCGACTCGCCTTTTAATGTTGTTAGGAGATGCGCATGCCCTTAGAATCTTCCCAAAATGGACTTGACTCGGCTCGCTCTCGGCTTGAACAACGTGAAACCGAAAATGCAATATTAGGCTACATTTCCATTGAGATTAGGAAATCTATTAACCAACCGAACTACTAACTAGAATTTCAATGCAAAGTTGGGAGAAAGACGCACCTCGTTGATTCGAGTTGAATCAACTCAGTTCGGCACCCGAGTTAGCTCAACCCAGCACAACTGCCAACCCTATTCTCTTCCACTCTCTCCTTGCTTCCCTTAACACAACCACGACTAGCAACTAGCTAGACCCAACCGACTCCAAGAATCAACGAGTCAAGGCCTGATGAACTAGATAGCAAGTCAAGCAACCAACTCAAACTTGACGTGTCGAGTCTACTTGACCTAACTCTCCCATCCTTCTCTGTTCTCTTTCCACCTTCTCTATTCCTCTCCCTCTTCCTTGGGAGTCCAGCATGTCTGGGACTCACCTGTCGTGCCACCCAACTCAGCCCGACTCGATTCAGTGAGTTAACGAATCGATGGTTTGGAGAGGCATTGAACCCATACCTGTTTTCTGCTCTCTCTCTCTCTCTCTCTATTTTTCTCTCTCCCATTGGCATGTCCAGCAAGGATGCTAGGCCATAACTCACCCAGCAAGACCCAAACACGAACCGCGACTCCCCCCGTTTCCAGCCCTGACTCGGCAGCAACCCCCAACTCTCTAAAACAGCCCGAGTACATGTTGTTGCTGCCATTGACGGAGTTTGGAGCTCCACCTAGACACAGGACACTCTCCGAGAAGATCCGATGATGCAGGACATGAAAATTAAATATGATATGCGAGATTTCAGGCTTAAGATCACGTTAGTTCAGAAACAATTACACAAATTCCATATCCCACATGAAAGTCCAAACATTTAATTAAGGGGAATCTATGCGGGTCCAGGCCTACACATGATAGGGCTGGATCAATAAAAATTATGAACCAAACGATACTCAAAGATAAGAAATAATCATCCACACATGCATAGTAATCAGTTCCTAATCCAAGGGATTCACCAATTTCAAATCAAGGAACCCTAGGGTAAGAAAAGGGGCATACAATTGGAGATTTGAGTAATTTAGGGTTAGGTTTAAAGATTTTGGGTGAAAGCGGAGTGAAAAAGATGAGAGACGAGCCAGAGAAGTACCGCACGCGTGGACAACAATAATGGCCCAGACGCACACGCGTGTGATCTCGGCCGCACGTGTGTGGAGCCCAGTATTCAGAAAAGGCCACCTTGGCCCTGGTCGGCCAGGGATGGACTCCAAAACCCCCAAATCTCAACTTGATCCGATGTACGGTTTGTGCGTGGTGCTCCGCTGAAGTTTCAGCCCTCCTATAGGGACATTCTGAAATTCTGTTGTGGGGATGAGAATTGCTGCAATAGATAATTGATTCGAAGTGTAGATGATGGGGTGAGATGAGAAAAAGGGATGGTAGAAAATAGGTAGTAGAGATGGCGATGGATGGGGGCGAATTGGGATAGATGTGGCTTCGCACCACGGTAGTTAACCCTTCGATGAAGGGAGGGCTTCGCACCCAATTAGGCTTTACAACTCAGTGAGTAGGAAAACGCAGAATTTTTATTAATCTTTAATGAATGAAAAAAGCTACAAGGGGTGCCTATTTATAAGAAAATCCTATACTCCAAAACTCGCGCCATGTGCGCAACCTATTACTTGGCGATGAAGTAAACTAAAATAAAAACTAATCAAAGAAATCTAAAGCGTCCATGATGTTCTAAATAACATTAATAAGCAAAACTTAAAATATGAAATCAATCTGACTAGTGGGCCACGATTATGAGATCCCATGATGGGCTTTTCTTGACTAACAGGCCCACTCTTTTGAATCAAATCTTCATCTTCTAGCTAGGAGGCCCTCCCTGGACATCGTCATCGATCCAGATTAACGGTGGGGCCCTCCTTCTGACGTACGAGCGTAGGGAGGGTGGTGTGCGTGCACGTGTGGACGACATGCGCGGGATGTCCCCATCATCCGAAGGGCCTGGGCGACCTCAACTTGCCCATTTTGGACCTAGACTCGGTCGAGTCAACCATGAGTGGCACAGACTCGGACCCAAGCTCGACAACAATTCCTCCCTGGCCTAGCTCGGTGTGGCAACACAGCTGCTCTCTCTCTCTCTCTCTCTCTCTCTCTCTCTCTCTCTCTCTCTCTCTCTACTTTCCATTGCCATCCAACAGTCTCTGGACTGAGACAAGGCTCGACCAGACACACCCAGACCCAACTCGTGGTTCAGGCGAGTCGAGTCGGTGCAACACAACGAGCAACATCACCCTCTCACTCTCCCTTCTTCCTAGTTTCTTTTTCTTTCCTTCTTTCGGCTATCTCCTCCTTCTTCCTTCTTGTTTGGGAGCTCAAGAGGGTCTGAACGAACCCAGACTCGGGTAGACTCGGTGTGGTGAACAGCGAGGAAGAAGAAGTGGCTCTAATGGTGGATTTGGATGCGGGCCACCTTCCTTCGAAACGATGCTGCGGGAGGGTCTAGACCTTTCATGTGGTGCTGGTAGGAGCAAGAAAACGAAGTTCCAGGTTCGTTTGGTTGGTGGGTTCGAATGGAGAAGGTGATAGCTGTTTTCTAGGGTTTTTGTAAAAGACGGGTGGATAGACATTATCTCCCTTTTTATGGGAAAACCTAGCTTTCCTAGGCCGTTGGATTGACAACGAACGTTCCAGATTTGATCTGGTAGAAACCACCTCCAAAATGGTGGGTAGGGCCGAAATCGGTCGCGGTTTCTTTCTCTGGTATTGAGGGAGTGTAGCCCTAGCTAGGACGGTCGAGATCCAACAAAAGGGAGGGTTGAGATTGCACAGATCTCCCTCACACAAATCGCCAGCGTGGCAGCCAGACATGCATTCCATTTTTGGAAGACACTCTGTGCGTGCAAGCCTTGTTTGCATCAATAATTGTGTGCATGCACACGAGCTCCAAGGCATGGGATTAGGTGGGGTTTGGTCAGAACTCGCGTCTGCACCAGATGGACGGTTCTGATCTAGTTGTTGGCCATGATGGTGGGCCACAAACCGAGCGCCAGTAGCAGCTCGTTCGAAAGCCTTACAGGCAGGAAAAAGAAAAGGAAAGGAGAATTCTCTGCTTTCTCGGCTAGCCATCGGGTCAAACCCGCTTGACCGATACCATGGATATGGTGCACAGCGAGTGCACCACCCATAGTACCCACGCAACACCTGTGTGGGGTCCACCGTGATGCGTACATGAAATCCACACCATCCATTCGATTCATTGACCTATATAAGGCCATGAGCTCAAGAATGGGGCTGACCTAAATCTTAAGTGGGCCATACTCTTAAATTTCTAGTTCTAATGGTGGATTTTTGTCAATCTAATGGTTAGATCATTCTGAATTTGAATATCAGCGGTTAAAATGGTCCTAGGGACCACTTAGTTGAGAATCAGTAGTTGAGTTAGGGAATAGATGACCTAATATGCATTTAGAATGTTGAATATTATTATTACTATCATTTATATATATATATATATATATATATATATATATATATATATATTACTATTATCTTATTTTATTTTTCTCTTAATTGTTTTGTGGGTCATGCCCATTCATTCACTCACTCAGCACCCATAGAGCTTTGATAATAATAATAATAATTTAATAGATTATTTTAGTTTGTAAGTGGGCCACAGTTCATTTTAAATTAACAGTTAGATTTAAAAATTCAATGTCTCGAATATTGAAACTAAGTGGTGGTCACCCTACAGGAAATTGGGATACTAATGGATGGTTTGATCCATCTATCAAAGTGATTGAGATCCTAAAATAGACGTCCCTGAAGCTATGATGGACTATTTTGAAAATCGAACGGATGGATGGCTTGTGATACGAACGAATGTCGTATTAGACATTTGAGATGGATGAATTAAGGATCACTGGATGTTGATGTGTAAGGAAAGCTACGTGTGTTTCCACACACGTGTAAACTGATTTATATTTTTATGGTAACATCCGAGTATTGAAAAGTACGAGGTGTTACATGTTTACTCTTAATTACGTGGTGGGTTAGCATCTTTTGTTAATTGAATTACTTTATGGACTTTTTCATAATCTCCACATTGCATGCTAGCATTAAATCATGTGTCCTGCATCAATTAATATATGAGAACCCCTTTTTGGGTTCTCCTTTCTAGTACAAATCCACAGTAGTGTAGAGTGGATTCAAGATAAGGGAGTATGCGCATTTTGCGTATAAATCTTTGAGATAGGGAGTGAAGCATTGTGTTTGCATTAGAGAACGCATTGTTTGTGTATAAGGGATAGTGCTAGGGCATTGAATTGGATATGTATGGGATAGATTCCATGAGTCAGTACTGGATTAAAGAATAATGAATGTTTCTCTTGATAGTGTATTTGATCACCATGTGAGTGGTAATAGGATGAAATTGATAGTTTTGATGTAATGAGCTCATTTGTGGAAGAGGATTACAGTTAGGGGTGTCAATGGGCCGGGCTTCGGCCTGGAAAAATAGAATTTTGAATAGGGCTGGCCCGATGTCCTGGCCTGAAATAGTTCAAAATTCGGGTTGAGACCTACCCCAGGCTCGACCCGTTGACAACCCTAGTTACAGTAATGGAGAGTAGGAAGCTCTCATAGTGTGATGAATAAGATGAAATGAAGATGTAAAAAAAGGAGAGGAATGAGGATAGCCACGTCCCTGAAGGAGTTGGTGCGGCTGTGCTAGAGACTTCGACAACCTCCCGACGTAAATGTGCACTCAAAGGGAGTTGACGTGGTTCAACATAAGAGTCAGTGCAGTTCTCCCTCGGGCTACGCCAACCTTGAAGTTGGTCATTTCCCTTGGAAGTGTCCCCAAGTTTCACATGGGGATGGCCACACTAGCCTATAAGAGAAAGACTTGGGGAAAATGGAGAAAATGTCCGAAACGAAGGCATCAATGGTGTAATTATAGGCATCTAGGGAGAGCTGTTGATAACTTGCCTACTTTCATTGGTCGAAATTGTGCCACATGTCAGTTGTACCACGCTAGGAGGGGCTGATCATGATGTGGCAGTGCGACGAATCACATTCGTCCACATGGCAAGAGGTTGCCACGACTCAGATTATGGGCTGCATAGAGCACCTTAGCTGGGGTGCACCAATAATGATGAAGTTCGCGCCAACTTGTAACTTGCACTCTATTTGACAGTGCTAGCACCATACTTAGCCAAAATTTGAAAAATACAAAGTTAATACCTTTTCAGTCCCAACAAATGCCTCCACTTGTGTCTGATATGATCTCATTTTCAATGTAGATTGGAGATGTATCGTGTGTTGGATGTGAGTACACTGAATCTATCAAATCCGATCAAACCTTCTTGCAAAAATGCATTTCTAAAGTAACTTAAAAATATTCTAAAATGTACTATAAATAGTTGACTTTAGATCATTTCCCACATTCTATAACTTCAAATTGCGTAACCGTGGCGTGACCTTCCTTTGGATAAATCCCTTTAATACAACTGGCATGGCCGCGCCAACATCCATATTTATTTAAGCTTGGGTGCACTAGCGCTACTTAAAATGGTTTAGCATTGATTTTCATCTATAGAGCTGGTGTGGCTGCACCCTTGCATAAATTGGCCAAATTTTGCCTTTCTAATTGGCCTTATTTCCATTATTTCTACTTTTTCATTGTTATTAACCAAAGTGTACCTTGTTTGCTGATGCAGAAAAATGGTTAGGACTAAACGTACTGCTAGGGGTGGTGGAGAAGTGGTAAATCCCCTTCTTCAATATGGAAGGGGATAGCCTCATTTTCTAGTCATGGTAGAGTAAACCATCCTCCACTCCTACCACAGATACAACAAGCAAAATTGAGAGAATTGTTGGGCGCACTGCCCCTAGATGATCATCTCATACATCGCATTCGACTTCTTTATCGTCTGATTCTTTTGATACTAAGTTCAAAGTAGAAATAAATATTTGGAAGACCTAAAAAGAGAAATGTCGATAAATCACTGTCAAAAGGCCCAGGTGAACATGCTTAGGAAAAAGAGCCTAGCAATATAACATAGTGTAGGTTGGAAGTAGGAACAAGTTTGTTTGAAGATGCCTCCTGTGGAAGGGTCATTAATTTGGGTAGGGACCTCTAGAGACAATGTCCGTTGGCCGGCAAAGGTTCTTTGGATAATGGAGATACATTGCGTTATAGAGACATTTGAGCATGGTGTCATCGGGAGACAAGGCTTCTTTTCGGCTCGTTGGAGAATGGTGGTAAGGATCAAGTAATTGAAGGTGTTAACGAAGCCATCCTACTGTACCCATTCTATAACCCTCATGAAGTGAACCCACTTCATTATTTTGAGACATACTAACAAATATATCGGGAAGTTGACGATGAACTATGGGCTAGTGAATTTAGAATTTAAGGCCTTGCGAATCGTCGAGCTGGTTATGGTGCATGGGCAAACGCCATTTTGAATATAGAGGTATACTAGAGGCTACAAATATTTATAATGCGATCGCAGCAACAAGTCAACATTTCAAGAGGGAACCCGCTATCATCAATGTTGTTACAACTTCTGGTCCCCGATCACAAACTCATTCCACTTCCTTTTTAGTGAGATAGCACCACCTTGTGGGATTTGTATAAGATTGTCAGTCTAAGTTCTGTCGGCATGCTTTATGAAGAATATGTCCCTTGTAATGCCGAATTGAATCATGATCTGGAAGAAGATTGCCCCCCACATAAGAAGGCCACTTTGGAGCTACTTACAAAGTTACGTTTCTTCAATAACAAAAAGGTCCATCTTAAGAAATGGCTCGGTAATTTCACCCGCAAACTATAGCAACCGCAAACTATAGCAAGCCTTTAATTTCTATATGCCTTCAGTTTCTAGCTACGTTTTCTTTTTAGACCACCCTTAACTAATCTTCATCCTTCATGTTTATCTATAGTTTGGATTTCGACAAGTTCTTCACTAGTCAGTTAGAGAGAGAAGAGGTTCTTAAAGACTGCAAGTCGGCTTTAATTCCCCTGAATATTCGGATGAGTGTGAACTCGCAGCTTTTCTTGCCTATTGGCTAAGTGGTATTGTATTTCTAAGTTCCCAACAAGCGAATGGCGTCTAACCCTCTAATTTGTCGTGAATGGCATTATGGCGAATGTTTCTAGGATCGCCCTTGCCATAGTTGCGTTGGCTACTATCTACAAAGGCTTGGGTGACTTAGCTAGTCACAAGAGAGGGCCGACCTGGATTTCTCCTTTCTTCACCCTGCATTATCTTTTTGGGTGGTCAGGAGTTTATTTACATTGGCACTATAATGCAAATGAAGAGGCATTTTTAAGCTATTGCCCTATCCCTCTATGCTTCTTTCAATTAAGGCCCATGTCTGAGTTCCATTATAGGGACGTAATTGGGCATTTCCGCAACCTCGATGACATTATCTTTTACTAATTCGACATTTCAAGTGAAGATGAAGATTTGGATCTTATTGATTCTACTGAGTTGTCAGAGCAAGAGTGTGAATATCTAGTAACTCTTCGTTCATGTTCTCTACCCATCCATGAATGTTTAAAATTCTGGAGGGAACCGTACTATCCTAGTCGTTTTGCCATCAATTTGGGCATGATCAAGCAATCCTAGAGACACTGGGTCCCGTCCCGCGACCATCTCAGGAATTTGGATAGGCCCGGCTTATTGAGGTTACATATGGTGGCATATCCTATCATTTGATACTGAAGTTTCCTTCATCCTTCCCAATCGCAATATGGTTGGTTCGACCATTTATCGGTTGATGAGGTAGTGGATATGACACTTCAATTCAGTTTGCAAGAAATGGTCCACTAACTATTGTTCTTGTGCATCTCCACCACAAACCCTCTTAAGTGGTCAACACTCGTAGAGATATTGGGTTCATTATTGTTGAACAATAATATGATACTGTCGGGGATAGCAGTAATGCCTAATCTCAACTAATTCTTCATATTGCTCCAGAAGTCTTGATACAACACTTGAGGGCTGGATTGCCTGCAGTGATGTTGGGAACTTGAAGGTCGTATCTACATCTGCACAGGGTTGGATTGCCTCAAACTATCGTAGCATCCCTTTCTACCATGAATAGCGAGATGGACCATTCAATCAATGGTGAGCACAATAATATTGTTACTCTCAGAGAAGGTACAGAGAGGGATGCCAATCGAGACATCAATTCTCCTACTGAACTCCTCCCTTTCTAGTGTTCTCCTTTCCTGTACGAATCCATGATAGTTTAAAGAGGATTCAGGATAAGGGAGTATGTGCATTATGCATATAAATCTTTGAGGCGGAGTGAAGCATCATGTTTGCATTGGAGAACGCATTGTTTGCATATAAAGGATATTGCTAGGGCGTTGAATTGGATATGTATGGGATAGTGTCCATGAATCCGTACTGAATTAGAGAATAGTGAATATTTCTCTTGATAGCATATATGATCACCACGTGAGTGGTAATAGAGATGAGACTAAATAATTCTGATGTAATGAGCTCATTTGTAGAAGAGGATTAGAGCAATGGAGAATAGGAAACCCTCATAATGTCATGAACGAGATGAAATGAAGAGGCAAAAGAGAGGAATGGGGGTAGGCGCGTCCTTAAAGGAGTCAGTGTGGCCGTGTTAGAGAATTTGGCAGCCTCTTGGCATTAATGGGCAGCCAAAGGGAGTTAATGCGTCTCAACATAAGAGCCAATGTGGCTCTCCCTCGGCTAGGGGTTTGTGCCGACGCGCCAACCTCGAAGTTGGCCATTTCTCTTGGAACTTTTCCCAAGTTCCACCTTGGGATGGCCACAATAGCCTAAAAGAGTAATACTTGGAGAAAATGTGGGGAAAATGTCCTAAATGAAGGCATGAATGGGGTATTTATAGGCATCTAGGGAGAGTTGTTGATGGCATGGCGAGCTCCCATTGGTCAAAACCGTGCCACGTGTCAGTTGTACTTAGGGCTGAAAGTTGGGCGGGTTCAACCCGATTGACCCGTGATCGACCCGACATCGGGTCCGGTCTCGGGCTTGGGCTATACAAACACCAACCCGATAAAACTTGGGTCGGACTCGCGTTGAGGTCTCGGGTTGCCCGACCCAATCTGAATCCAATCGATATATAAGTTACTTATAAATTATAATTGAGTGTGTATCGTCTATGTTGAAGGCACAGGAAATTCCAGTGCCGTCGGGTTTCATTGGTCCACGTCATTTTCGATGACTCAAGCTAACAAGATACGCCGAATTTCTCTCCCAAATAGATTGCTTGCTACAAAACATGACATTTAAGGAGTAGTTGTCCTATATTTTAGCTTGTTTATTTAACAAAAATGAAGTTCTTTACAATAAATAACTACATATATAATTCATAAAATTATAGATATAAAAAATAATCGTGTATTGAAATATAATAGACTAATGTAATAACGAAAATATTAGCATCTACCCGACCAACCCGACCGAGCCCACTTGGGTTGGGCTTGGGTTCAAATTCCCAACCCGAGGTTGGGTTGGGTTAGGGTTGAGGTATAGAAACCTTGGGTTGGGCTAGGGTTAAGCACTAGCCCGATCCAATCCGCCCGACTTTCAGCCCTAGTTGTACCGCGTTAGGAAGGGTTGATGATGATGTGGTAGGGTGATGAATCACATCCGTCCACGTGGCAGGAGGTTGGCGCAACTCGGATTATGGGTCGCGCTAGCGCCTTAGTTGGGTTGTGCCAACATCGAAATAGTTTTCACTTCGAGAGCCACACCAACTTGTAACTTGCACTCTATTTGGCCACGCTAGCACCATACTTAGCCAAATTTGAAAAATACAAAGTTGGTACTTTTTCAGTCCCAACACTTCCTGTTAATGGATGTGGATTTCAGTCCCAACACTTCCTATTAATGGATGTGGATGTGGGCCGTAACTAGGCTCACTTTGATTTGTTTCTATACTTGCTCTTTTGTTAATGGTGGTTTAGAACATGATGGGGTTTCTTGCTTTTGTTTTTAAGGGAACTTTGTCATTATGAAAAATCATTAATATGAAAGAGGGAGAGTGGGGCCGTCGACCCTAATTTGGTTCCCTCTCCTCCTAATGTTCTCCTCTTATTTTCTCTCGTTCTCTATATTTTTTCATAGTATCAGAGAATCCTTGTTTCTAATTTAACCTTTTTCTTTTTCCTATTCTTTCCTTTCTCCCTCTTTTATCTTTTGGAAACTTCTTATCCCTCTTGTGCTGAAAATCTTGTAAGAAACCTAGGCTTTCTTATTTCTGTTTTTGTATCGGGCCTTTTATAGTGGTCCCTGTGTGGGTAGGTGAATGAAGCCCATGTGATCTCACCTCTCGTGTGATTATTAGAAGTGTGTGAGCTGGTTGCCTATGTTGGATCGGATGTCATGTTTGAGATCATCTTCATTTGTAGCTGGTTGGAAAGTGTTAATGCGTGTGTTGATTTCTCTCCAAGCGTGGTGTGCACATTATGTGAAGCATACAAGTGGGGTGTTCGTCGATCGTACTAGGTCAGCTCGTGTTTGTGCAAGACTTGTAGTATTCTCTTTTTCACTTATTCTGATGGAGATGAAAAGTGATATAAAATCTAGATTTATAAATCCATATGATTTTTTAAGGGTCCAAATAACTTCTATTAAATTAAATGGAACAAACTCTCCAGTGGTCTAAGTCCATCCAAGTGTTTTTAACGGCCAAGGGAAATTAAGATTTTTGACAATGGAGAAACCTGATGAGAGTTCTAATACTTATGATCAATGGATCTAGGAGAATGCCTAAATTATGACATGGTTATGAAATAGTATGGAACCATCCATGAGTGCAAATGTGATTTTTCTGGACATGACAAAGGAAGCGTGGGATGCATTGCGAGAGATTTATTCATTCGGCGAAAATGTCTCTTGTGCATATCAGTTATATGAAGAAATATTTGATCTTCAACAAGGTGAGAAATTTCTGGGTGAATACTATTCTAAACTGAAAGGGAATGTGTGAGGATTCGAATGTTTATTAGCCTCTCACTATTTATTTATAGAAGCTACGTCAGCAATGTGAAGTGTTTTGTGTGTCCATGTTCTTGTTAAGGTTAAAACATGATTATGAACCAGTTTGTGTACAGATTTTGGGTGGCAAAGTTGTGCCATTTCTGAATAAGGTGCATGCTCGCCTCTAGCATGTTTCGATGGGCTCTACAGGTGGAGCCAATGATAGTTCGATTTTAGCATCTTTTATTAGTCAAGGCCGTGGTGGTGACTGTGGTGGAAGAGGTAATCAAGGTGGTTGTGGCGAAATGGGATGTGACTTAGGAAGTGCACATGTTGTGGACTCTCCAATTACTCTGTTGGAAAATCTTGGTCTCCATGTAAAGTTAGTGTGGGCTAATCAAGCATCTTACATTAGCGAGAATAGTGGGCCTCATTTGGTTAGTTCTACATTTTCAACCCCACAGCCACGTAGGACTAGTGAAATGGTTACACTGACTTAAGAGGACTACTCTAAATCTCTGAAAAATCTACAGAATTAGCCAATTCCCACC
Source organism: Magnolia officinalis (assembly GCA_021015155.1). Taxonomy (NCBI): domain Eukaryota; kingdom Viridiplantae; phylum Streptophyta; class Magnoliopsida; order Magnoliales; family Magnoliaceae; genus Magnolia; species Magnolia officinalis. The sequence continues at coordinate 67,369,970 of JAJHSJ010000007.1, read as the reverse complement.
ACTTTTTAAGCTACTTCCACCCATACGACTATATTTGTGACCCCAGGTATGGCCTGTTTAAGATCAAAGTCCATGCTTCATGGGTCATTGACTCTGGAGCATCTAATTATTTGACAAGTGAGTCCAATGTATTTTCTTCCATTGATACATTATTAACAGGTTTATCTGTCATTCTAGCAAATGACACCCAATCCAAAGTATGTGGAATGGGTATTATTCATGTTAGTCTTTCCCTTTCATTATCATTATCCTGTTTGTTTTAAAATTTCCTTGAGTCTTATGTTTGTTAGCAAACTTGCCAAATCTCTTAATTGCTTTGTCACTTCTTATTCTTCATATTGTGTTTTCCTGGATCTAAAGACAGAAGAAGATTAATAGAGGACGTGAAGATGACGAACTGCACTATGTTGATTGTGATGTCGTTGGCACAACAACACATCTCCTTATCAGTGGCATTGCCATCTCGATAACCCGTTCTTGAAGATTCTTAAGGGCATCATTCGTTTTTTGACATCTGTGTGATGTCTAGATTATGATGTGTGTGAGTTGCGCAAACATCATCGTACGACATTTCCACTATGTGTGGAAAACATATTTTAGTCATTTCTCTTTAATTCATTCAAATGTTTGAGGACCACTCAGTAGGTCAGGTATAAGTATTTTATTACATTAGTTGATGATTTCTCGAAAATCATGTCGATATATTTAATGAAAGATAGATCTGAATTATTCTGCATTTAAAAAAAAAAAAAAAGATTTTTCACTAGGAAATACAAAATTAATTTAATTCAAAATTGTCTATGTTTCGTTCTGGCAATGCCAAGGAATATATGTCGCAAGCTTTTAGTCAATATTTTTCTAAGACAAGTATCATACATTAAACATCATGTGTACACACCCCATAACAAAATGGTGTTTGTGAACAAGAAAATAGTCACCTACTTGAGGTAACTCATGCTCTATTAATTTACATGAATGTTCCCCAAAGTTTTTGGAGTGGTGTAGTGTTCATGGCATGCTTTTTGATAAATCTAATGTCCTTGTCTATTTTAATGGGTCAATCGCCTCATCAAATGTTACTTCTTGATACTCCAATATGTTCTTTACCACTCATTGTATGCTTTGTTCATCAATTGAAGTTGGACCATGATAAATTAGATCCTCGACTGGTAAAATGTAGTTTTCATGGATACTCTCGGACATAAAGATGTTATCATTGTTAGTCCTTCACTTCAAGGACAAATGTATGTGCAGATATTACTTTTTCCAAGTCTACTCTACTCTTCTCAAAATATGGTAAATTTCTTTATGCGGACGTTGTGCTTGTAGTTGTTGCAGTTGACGAAGGCATCATTCAGCCTTCTTTGTTGACTCTTCCATTCCCACTGTGCCTTAGTTGAAGGTCTACAAACGATCAAACAGGAAGATAGTGCAACCAATCATGATGTGTCATCCATCATATTTTCTCTTGAGCTTTGTAATCCATTGAGATCTCCATATAGGCTTGATATTTCTATTGACTTGAGAAAAGGTGTGTGCATGTACCAATTACCCTATTCGTAAAATGTTTGTTTTCACTGCTTATCTCCAAATTTTCGTAAGTTTGCCCTATCCTTATCCTCTCACTCTACTCACAAATCATATCAAGAAGCATTGTTACATAAAGAGTGGAAGTAAGAAATGGAGGAAATGGCTGCCCTTTATTGGAATAAGAGTAGGGAATTAACCAGTCTACCTGCCAATAAATGTATTGTTAGTTGCAATGGGCCTACACAATTAAGTTTCATTTGATGGTACGATTGAAGGCTCGCTTAGTTGCTAAAACCTTCTCTCCTATGGCCAAGCTGAACTCCATTCATGTTATATTGTCCGTGGTTGTCAATTATAGTCAGCCCCTCTTCCAACTTGACATAGTAATCTCATAGAAGAAGTTTACATGAAGCAAGCACATGGATTTGTTGCTCAAGGAGAGTGACAAAGTGTGTAAACTGTGTAAGACAATTATGACCAATGTCTCAAATAGCTCTCGTAGTGTATACTACGTATCATAGCACTATGTGGCTAAATAGCATAAATCCTCTATAGCGTATGGTATAGGGGTCATAGCATATGCTACAACTACGTAGCGTGTAGGGTATGAAGCATACGCTATGATGTATTTTTTATTATTTATTTACATTTTCTTTGTATTTAATGTTTAGGAATGTGACACTTATATTATACTTAATACTTTTGACCTGCGGGGTTTTTTATTTATTGTCATACCTTATGGTTTCAATTAGACATTATTAACCTTTCGTGACCAAGGAACACCCAACTTGTGGGCTTCACGTGGTATGACACCACACTTGAAGAGAAGAATGAGCCCATACGTCCTTGCCAATCATCCCACACATCCACACATCCCACACACGAGAGGGATGATCACGAACACTTCATCCACTTTTCACGCACATACCATCACAAAGGTCTGGCACACCAAAGAGAAAAATGAAATCCTAGGTTTCTTTTTTAAAAAAATAGCACAGGAGGGATGAGAAGAACAAAAAGCAAAGGAAGAGAGAATGGAAGTAGAATAAAAGGAAGATGAATTGGATCAGGAACACAGACGCTCTACTACCATGTAGCACAATCTACTTGTTATCGTTGCATGGTACTACAATAGCACTGTAGCAGGGCACTAAGCGGGTCTTGTAAACGCATTGTAGCACATGGTAAGGAATCAAAAGAAGATAAGAGGAAAGCCCTAATTGAGTTGGATGACCCCATCTCTCCCTTTTTATTTATTTATTTATTTTATGACGTCTCTCCCTTTTTTTATAACTAAACAAATTCAATATGACAATTATATCCTTTAAGTAACAAAGGCCAAAAATACCTAACAGATCCTAATCAACATAAACCAAAGATAATAAGAGAATAAGAGCTAGGTGGGCCATATCTACTTCCATTAACATACTCCAAGCTTGGCATTGACAATATTTATGCTCCAACTTGAGGGGAAGTGTTAATGGATGTGGATGTAGGCCGCACCTAGGCTCACTTAGATTTGTTTCTATACTTGCTCTTTTGTTTATAGTGGCTTAAGAAATGATGGGGCTTTTATTATGAAGGGCACTTCTGTTGTTATGAAGATTCATTAATATAAAATAGGGAGAGTGGTGGTATCAACCCTAATTTGGGTCCCTCTATACTTTTACACCTCCATTTGATAATATCCATATGCTTCGCACATGTGGTTGGACACACAAGGTGCATGGCACTTGTGCCTTCAACGCAATAAAACTCGAGAGTTTTTTGTTAACTCATTAAACTTAAAGAGCACAAAATCCAAGATTTGATTTTTTTAGCATTAGAATTGTTGCGGAAGGTAGTAATATTTCTACATCTTTTGTGCATTTTTTGAAAAGATGAATTGATGCAATAATTATCATGGATATGGGTGAAAAATCTCCTCATCTCATGGTACCATCTTCTCATGCCTATGCAGCCCTTGTCACATCTTTCAATCTTGAGATCGGGATTACTGGCGCCATACTGACAAAGCTAGATGGGGATTCTAGAGGTGGAGCAGCTTTGAGTGTTAGAGAGGTTTGGCTTTAATAACCTGAAACAGTTTCCTCACCATTTTCTTTCCTTTCCAATCAGTAATTCCCAAAAAAAAAAAAAAAAAAAAAAAAAAAAAAAAAAAAAGTTCTAATACTGTGTACTTCACTTCAGTAAATACTGTTCTGTAGAATCGATCACACTGATTTTTAGCTCTCTCAAGAAATACACGAGTCCTAAATCACTAGTCAGAATTCTCTTTTTATCCATTACTTATAGATCTTGTGGCATAATATGTATTGGTTGCACTTGTCTTCATCAAATGCTCCATAACTACCACTCCCACAGGAATTGAGGATTACTTTCTTAATATATGTTGTTTGCAGACTCAAAGTTCAGTGCTCATTTCAGTAAATGTGCAGTTTTCATTCCACCCTACTATTGCTTGAAATCTGATCTGAGTTTCTGAGTGAATCTTCAGGAATTTTAGGTCTTTTGAAATCAGTGAGAATCTATGTTTATAGTCTTGATGAAGGCATTACTCATGTCATAGTTGGCTATGCATCTTTTCTATTCATGCTTGATGCAGAGAGACCTATATGTATGTGCGTGATATGTATCTATCTATCTACACACATATATGTATATATATGTGTACACACACACACACACACACACACACGGGCCCCACTAGAAGGATCATCTAGTACAAAAACCATCACTAATATAATTATCAAGTGGACCACTCCATGGGAAACAATGTATAGCCATGGATAAATATCAAAATACATGTGTGGTCAACTCAATGAGTGGATATGGCTGATTTTTGGATAAGATGATCCCAGTGGTGGGACCAACCTATTGAATGGGTTGGATGCCACACGCACTTAATAGGTTGGAAGTTTATCTTCTGGGTGGATCATAGCTTGCTGTCCAACTGGTTGGATTTTAAACCTCATCCAAAACTCTGGTGGGCCATAGCAAAGAGAGATGCAAATCAAGGGAGGAAACTGTTTCTTTTGCCATGGCCTACCAAAGTTTTGAATCAGGGTAAAAGTTGGGCCCTGGGGGTTTCATGGGGTGCCGCATCACGTGGACTGTTCAGATTTTGGGATCACATCACGTGTGATGAGTTCTCAAAATTTTCTCATGATAACTCGTGAGAACTGGTGTGCAGCTGAGCATTGGGCTATATATATATATATATATATATATATATATATATATATTGATAAATTTTCTCCTAGGAACTGGTTCTCATGAGAACTTGTGAGTTGTGAGAACCCTTTGAGAACTCATCTCGCGTGATGTGTGCACAAAATCTGAACCGTCCACTAAACGAGTCACCTCATGAAACCCCTAGGGCCCAAAAGTCAGCCTGATCCAAAAATCAGGTGGACCATAGCAAAGTGGGAGGGAATTCTCACCCTTGATTTTCACCAAGGTCCACCTGAGTTGCTAAACAAAGTGATTTTTTCTCAACCTTTCATCCCAACTAGATGGGCCCGTATGGCCTAGATTGCACATACACATCACGTGAGATGAGTTCTCAAAGGGTTCTAATGGGTTCTCATGAGAATCGGTACCTAGGAGAAATTTTCTATATGCATATATGTGTGTCTGTTCCTAGGAGACAATTTTTGTATGTATATATATCCGTGCATGCATCTACATACATACATATGTACACACACACACATTTATAACTGCGAACTTGGCAAGATTGACTGATCATAACAACTGATGAGCCAGAGGGCACTGTTCAAAAAAATTTCTGCAGATGTAGCTCATGTCTATTTGTTCACTGTATGAAAATAATTACAATTATACTAATGCTTTGACAGAAGCCATAAAATAAACTGGGCAAATCTTTCTCTGATTCAGTTCGTATGGTGGTTTGGCCATAACAGGTGTCAGGAAAGCCAATCAAGCTTGTGGGACGGGGAGAGCGCATGGAAGACCTTGAACCTTTCTACCCTGATCGCATGGCCGGGCGCATCTTAGGAATGGGCGATGTTCTTTCATTTGTGGAAAAAGCACAGGAAGTTGTGAGTGCCCGTCAATTTTCTTCTATTGTTTGGTTAAAGGATGGTACTGTAATTTGATTTTGATTCAAATTACGTAGATGCGTCAAGAAGATGCTGAAGATTTGCAGAAGAAGATAATGAGTGCAAAATTCGACTTCAATGACTTCCTAAAGCAGACCCGTGCTGTTGCACGAATGGGGTCTATGTCCCGTGTAATTGGAATGATTCCAGGCATGGGGAAGGTATGTCTGCCTGACTTTCCTCTTTGTTCTTAGCTAGGATTTCTTTGTTAGTGGTCACTGATATGTAGCCATGTTTTCCATATTCATCTCATGAAATGGTCAAACAATGGGAATCAGGACTATCAGTTATGATTTTGAAAATGAACATACTGACACTCTGTAGAACTGCTGTTCTAGTCACCACCATTTATGTTGTAGGGGAAAACTCTGATTAACTTTCCATTGTCTATGTATGAAACAGGTGACTCCTGCACAAATTCGAGAAGCGGAGAAAAGCTTAAAGATAATGGAGGCAATGATTGATGTAATGACCCCTGGTATGTCTTGTATATATATGTCTAGCATTTATAATATGCTTCTTTCCACCACTCTTCGCCCATAAAATTTTAGTTCAGTGGTTACAGCCTAAAAATTACTGCCATTCTTTATGCAGCTTGCTTGTTTGTTTTTGTTTCATTTACATACAAATAGTTTGGTTACTATATTGGTTGCAGGGTATTATTTGTATGAGGTTCATTTGGAATTTGGAATTTAAGGATCATCATTTTCCAACTGAGCATGTAGAACTTGAGAATAGCATGATTGACAGGCTTCATAAGAGAAACTGATTTTGTATCATATATTCAGAGTTTATATTAAGATAAAAGCTGATAGTCCTTAAATAGATAATGAAATAAAGAGAACGACAAGACTTAGAGATCATTTTCAAGTCCATTGGTTGGTGAGCATGCATGCAACCATACAACTATCAACACTTTCTTCAAGGTGGTGGGAAAGCATTAACTGCTCCCTCTTCCCTCTTTGGCAACCCTCAAAAGTCATAGTTTGTCTAATATCAGTTGTTCCACAATGTATTGGTTTTGTTGAAACTCCTTTCTTCTTTTCTTCATAATTCACATCTGAGACCTTGGCCTTTATTCTATATTGTTTTGCATCAATAATCCTAACAATATGACAATTCAAACTAATGCTAGGGTGTTCCCTTTAAGAGTGAGTTGTACCAGCACCCAAGTGCAGTGAGAAATAGGCAAGGGTTGGCTAGGGTGTTCCCTGTAAGCGGCACACTGCATCGGAACACACTTGTAGTAGAAATGGGCAAGGGTTGGCTAGTGTGCTTCATGGAAGCAACTTACTACAACAATGTTCAATTGTAGTAAGAATTAGGCAAGGGTTCCTATGCCATTTTGAACGAGTGCAAGTAAAGAAGCTAGTATAGGAGAATAGGATTCGTCTTGCCACATGGAATGTAGGAACGTTGATAGGTGATTAAGAGTGATGACTAGAGGGTAAGGATGATGATATCAATGAGAGGTGGAGAAGCTATATCCATAACTTGCTAAACGATGACTGTTTTGAGAGCTTAGGGTAGAAGGAATCATTAATTCAAATGAGGTTGGAGGCCAAAGATACTTTCATGGGAATAGGATATTTCAAGTAAAAGAAGCTTTGAGTAAAAGTTGGGAAAGGCCCTCAAACTAGATGATATACCAGCTGAGTTTCGGAAGTGCACGTGAGATATTGGTTTATTTTAGTTGACAAGTTCTTCAATAAGATTGTCAGATTGAAGAAAATGACAAACGAATGGAAGAAAATTACTGTGGTACCAATTTATGAGAATAAAGGAGACATACAGTGTGTTGTCCTCAGCCCTATAGAGTCTCATGGGTTGATGCGACTTCGATTCCGGTTTCTCAACATTGTCTCATTACCATCCAGTTTGGTTCTTATACGGACACGTTGTGGTGTGATGTTTTGCATATAGATATAGGCCACATCATTTTGGGTAGGCCTTGGTTGTATGACATGGACGCAACACTATTCGGTCACTCGAATACGTATTCATTTCTATATGAAAGCAAAAGGATTGTCTTGAAGTCCCCCCCCAAAAGTACCCTAGAAAAGGAGGACGTCAAGAAACGTGGTTCTAAAAATGTGACAAAACTCCTGGTTGAGTCTCTTCCTATAGTTAATGCCAAAGAGTCTAAAAGAGAGACTAAAACTGATTTGACGATGTATACACACGTGGCAAGTGAGGTCACACCTAAGGTTATTATGGAGATGCCACCTAAGGTTACACTCGAGGGTAGTGTAGAGTTACCACCTGAGGTGAGTCTGGTATTGGAGGAGTCTAGTGTTGTTATTCCAGAGGACATACCGGATGAGCTTACACCCGTGCAGGACATTCACATGTTGACTCTACCAAACCTTTGTCACAATCAAATGAGTCCCAGGGAGGAAGTGGATCTGGAAAGACAAGTAGATGAGCCTAGGACCCCTATAGATTGCATACCCTTGTCAATGTTCCATAGGACTTCAAAGTCTGCACTAAGGGTGTACATTGAGTCTAACTGAGTCAAGCTGGCCTCAGCTTGACTCAGCTCGGCTCGGTTCGGTCAGCAACTCGGGCCAGTTCGAGCCGGGTTCGAGCCAAGTTCAAGTTGAGTTCGCCTGTGCAGCATTTTCACAAACACATGGACTGCACCTTCAAAATCTCATTGTATGTAAAACAGCAGCAGTGGTTTTACAGGTATTTTATCAAACACCTTCTAAGCAACATAAAAATCAAGAAAAAAATGGTATTTGTTTCATATACATACCTTCCTTGCCACCAGCCACACTTCGTTGAGTCATTTCATCAAACACTTGGTGAGCAACATCAATATCAAAGTAACCGAGTCACCGAACTGGTTCGATCCGAGTTCAATTCGAGTCGGGTTTGATCTGAGTCTAGTCGAGCTGGGATTAGCTCGAACTCATTTTCGAGCTCAAAAAATCAGCTCGACTCAGCTCGAACTTAGCTTAGAACTAAGTCGAATCGAGCTTTTTCGAGTCGAGTTGAGTGAGCTAACCGAGCTAGCTCGGTTCGTGTACACTCCTAGTCTGCGCATGCATATACACGACATATGCATGACTTGCATGTGGAGATTAGAAAAAGAATCAATATAAGTAATGAAACATACAAAATGATTGCTGACTCACACCATAGGTTTAAAGAGTTTTTCGTGGGTGATGAAGTCATGATTAGAATACGTCCAAAAAGGTTTCCACGGGGAACCATAAAAAATAAAAATAAAAATAAAATAAATTAATATATATGTGTGTGTGTGTGTGTGTGTGTATACACAAGCCCGTAGCGCTGGACCATATAAAATCTTGAAAAGACTGGGTTCAATTACTTGATAGATCTTCTATCTAACATGGGTATCAGTTACACATTTAATGTGGAAGATCTTGTATTGTTTCATGAACATTCTCATAACTCTCACATGAACTTTGATGATGATGCCCTTGACCTGTCCCATAACCCATGGCCATTAACCGACCCCTCTTCTCAACATTTACCACCTGTACCATCCATATCTATGAGAAGAGAGGAGATAGAGAATATCTTAGATGAATAAGCAATTTCCACACGACATAGAGGTTACCAAGAGTACATTGTCAAGTGGAAGGGCAAACCAAAGTCAGACAATACCTAGATCACAGAGGCAAAGCTTCAATGACGAGACCTAGATCTCCTCGAGCATCACTGCAGCTTTATTTCACCAGAGGCAAAATCTCCTCAGTTGAGGGGAATTGATGAGGACATCCGAGCACCATACCAGAGGAGGGCTGAGCCATTCTCCTTATGGTTAGACGACCATTACATGGGGCCCAGTTGGCCCAATTCAAATTCCTAGCCACGCTGAAGACCCCACGTTCATGTTCATTCATCTTTAAAGACCCTACACTGGGAAGATGCACGTGGGCTGCATATAGGAGCTTGATGGACACATCGGACCATTGGATTGGGTGGACACGATGATCAGACCGTTGAATCATCATCATCGGACATCTTGATTGTGGACCCCATGGGCCACGAAATAGTTTAGTTGTTTAGATTGTTTACATGCATCGTTATTTTTAGTATACCTTATACTTTATGGAGTTAGGAACAACTTTTAATTTATTAAGCATCTTTATTTTGAGAATCTTATCTGAGAGCGTCTTTTTGTAAAAGGTCTTTTCTTAGACCATAAAAGAGAAAGATGGGTATGTAATGCCCTGATGCCAGTATTTTGAAAAATAAAAAAATAAATAAAATAAAAAATAAAAAGCTTTTTGTTTTCTCTTCTTCATGTGATTTGAAGAATACTCATGTGATTTGGAACTTGGGTATGGTGTGATTCCATTCCCCATTCAACGGAGGTGCGAAGCTTCCATCTATCATCTTCTCTTTCTTTGCATTTATATCCAAAAGAGGTATTTTCCTAAAAACTTCTTCTCTCTTCTTCCATTCCTATTCAAGACCATCCAAATCATCTTTTTCTTTAACTTTTCATCATTCAACTTCAACGCCAATTGAAATCAACCATTGAGGACCCAAAAACCCTAACCAATGATCCACACATGCGAGCCCTTGGCCTGATCGTACGGACAACCGCTCAATCTTTTGATTTTCCCTTGCTTCCCCCCCATCAAAACCCCTTAATTCCCCATCCATAACCCTACCTTAAACCCTAAATCCCCAATTTCCTATTTTCTCCAATTTCTAAAACTCTAATTCCAAAATCTCCAATTCCCATGAACGCTAAATTTTCAAATTTCAGTTTTTTCTCTTCCTAACCCTAATCATAAAATCTACAAGTCATTCCCTTGAGTGTGGAACGTGCCTATGCTAAATTGTAAGTTTTATCCTTCCATTGGGCCTAATTTTAATTAATTTATGTGATTTCTTAGCATGCGGGCATGTGATTTAGGTTAAATCATATTTTATTTCTTATTGTTTACTCTTAATTACTTGGCGGGTTAGCATCTTTTGTTAATTGAATTACTTTATGAACTCTTTCATAATCTCCACGTTCTATGCTAGCATTAAATCATGTATCCTGCATCAAATTTGGTATCAGAGCCATAAGTTTAGCATAGGATTTTTGTGTTGCACTTAGATTAGAGTCACATCTTGGGTAGAACTTGCAACATAAAAATCCTATGCTAAACCTATGGCTCTGATACCAAATTTGATGCAGGACACATGATTTAATGCTAGCATGTAACATGGAGATTATGAAAGAGTCCATAAAGTAACTCAATTAACAAAAGATGCTGACCCACCAAGTAATTAAGAGTAAATAATAGGAAATAAAATACAATTTAACCTAAATCACATGCCCGCATGCTAAGAAATCACATAAATCAATTAAAATTAGGCCCGATGGAAGGACAGAACCTCCAATTTAGCATAGGCACGTTCCACATTCAGGGGAATGATTTGTAGGTTTTATGATTAAGGTTAGGAATGAGAAAATCTGAAATTTGAAAAATTAGAGTTCATGGGAATTGGGGACTTTGGAATTAGGGTTTTAGAAATTGGAGAAAATAGAAGATTGGGGATTTAGGGTTATGGATGGGGAATTAAGGGGTTTCAATAGGGGGGAAGCAAGGGAAAATCAAAGGATTGAGTGGCTGTTCATACAATCAGGCTAGGGCTTGCACGTGTGGGTCGTTGGCTAGGGTTTCTGGGCCCTCAATGGTTGATTTCAGTTGGGGTTGAAGTTGAATGATGAAAAGTTGAAGAAAAAGATGATTTGGATGGTCTTGAATAGGAATGGAAGAAGAGAGATGAAGTTTTTAGGAAAATACCTCTTTTGGATATAAATGAAGATGATAGATGGAAGCCTCGCACCTCCATTGAATGGGGAATGGAATCACACCATACCCAAGTTCCAAATCACATGGAGTATTCTTCAAATCACATGAAGAAGAGAAAACACGACTTTTTTTTTTTTTTCAAAATAATGGCATTAGGGCTTCACACACCCATCTTTCTCTTTTATAGTCTTAGAAAAGACATTTTACAAAAGGACGCTCTCAAATAATATTCTCAAAATAAAGATTCTTAATAAATTAAAAGTTGTTCCTAATTCCCTAATCTCAACACAAATATGAGGTATACCAAAAATACTGAAGCATCTAAACAACTAAACTATTTCGTAGCCCATGGGGTCCATAATCAAGATCTCCGATGATGATGATCCAACAGTCCGATCATCGTGTCCACCCAATCCAACAGTCTGATGTGTCCGTCAAGCTCCTATATGTAGCCCACGTGCATCTTCCCAGCATAGGTCTTCAAAGATGCATGAACATGCACGTGGGGTCTTTAACGTGGCTAGGAATTTGAATTGGGCCAAGTGGACCCCATGTAATGGCCGTCTAACCACAAGGAGACTGGCTCAGCCTATCGATTTCGGCGATAGCTTGAAATGCCGCAAAACATGGGAGAAATTTTCAATGGAGCTTTAAAAGATGCTAAAATACACATTTGCATATTTAGGAATCAAAAATTGCAAAAAGAACGCATACATAATAAGTTTTCATTTAATGGGGGCTTAAAAGCATGTGTTGTTATAAAAAAATCAGTCCAACCATCCCATCAATCCCATCCATACATCCATCAAATTTCAGAATATTGACACCACATGATATTTTATTGAGAAATCGTCGACAACTATATAGGAGACAAAAGAATGCGGTCTTGATATCACCCATATTGCGTTAATGATAATATTATCGACAATTTGATCACTGCATACAACCATGCGCTCATTAAAAAAAAAATGAAATGGAAATTTTTTTAATAAATAGATTTTTGGCAATATCGATACATTGGCAATATTATCAAAATATCACAGATACACTGGCGATACAAGCGATACCTGGAATTTACACAGTCGAAAATATTGGCGATACATCAGAGATATCGATACATTGGCAATACAAGCGACACATGGAATTTGCAGAGTAAAAAATATTGGTGATGCATTGCCGATATCTGGAATTTCTTATACTACCAGTGTTATCGGTGTCGCTACCAGTGTTATCGGTATCACTGAGCTAGAGATAGAGATAATATCGGGGATACTTCGAAACATCCCCCGAGAATGATAAAGAATTCTATAGTATGGTAGAGTTGTGTAGAGTAGTGTAGAGATCTCTTGAAGATTCTAGAGTCTTTCTAGCCATGCGGCATCATCTTGCCATCATGTATGGAGTAGAGATCTCTAGAAGTTTCTACAGTCTTTCTGGCCATCATGTATGGAATAGAGATCTCTGGAAGTTTCTATAGTCTTCCTAGCATTTGATGATTGCATGTGGCATCATTCTAGCCATCATGTATGGAGTAGAGATCTCCTGAAGTTTCTAGAGTCTTCCTAGCCATTGATGATTGCATGTAGCATCATTCTGCCATCATGTATGGAGTCTAGAAGGTTCTTGTGCCATATAAGTAGGAAGGGTCCCTTTTAGTGACCATCCAAGAAGAGTTTCGAGCTTTGGAGTTCTCAAGCAATAGAAGAATTCTTGCAATATCTCTTTTCTCTCTCTTGCATTTTAGTGACATTCGGTGCATAGCACATGGGGTGTGCACTTGGGAGATGGGCTGACTCATTCACGATGAAACTGTGAATTGAGTGCCACTGTCTACGTTTGGGGGAAGCACTAGGGCTGTGACAACATGCTGCCTTCCGATGACCACACCAGCTTGATTACCGGACCTTAAAACAAATAAAAGGTGGGGCCTGCCTGATAGAGCCTGGGCCTCATACGCATTGTGAGTGTGTAATTCAAATTCAAATCTGACCCTCACAAGTAGCCTTGGCATTTGCCATGCACTCATCATGAGCTACAGTGGATTCCGGTTAGTGTTTCTCTTCCATATCTTATCATCTTTCTCATTGCTTTCTTGCAGAGGAAAGAGAGAAGCCTGAATTGTTAGCAGAATCACCTGCAAGGAGGAAGCGAGTTGCTGTGGAGTCCGGAAAAACAGAGCAGCAGGTACATTCCATGTTAACATTTTCTAGCATCTCTCCCTGTAAAAGTAAAAAATAATAATAATAGTAATAAATAAATAAATAAATAATTGTTTCCATCAAGGTTACATGCTGTTGAGTATTGAGAATATATGCTTAATTTAGATTCAGGGTAAAATGGTTGGCCTTTTTAAACCGTTTCAGGTGAGCCAACTCGTCACACAGCTTTTCCAAATGCGAGTGCGGATGAAGAACTTATTGGGGGCCATGGAAGGAGGGGGATCTATTCCTGCATTGAGCAATATTGAGGAGGCACTTAAAGCCGAGCAAAAGGTTGTTTTTCTTTTCACATGACCACACATTTACTCATGCAACTCCCATGTGCACGCATGTGCATGCACTTGCACATGTATGCCCTGCAGTCCACATGACCACGTCGCATGCTTTCACTTGCCAACATGCATGTGCTTGTACAGATGCATTTGGCTGAGCAGGGATGGTGGTGAGTTCCATGCTTTTGTACATACATGCACATGCTTGTATTGTATCGATATATCTAGATCTTTTGATACTTGATTGCTGGTATAGCTGCACATGGAGGGATTTCTTTTACTCAACATATCATAATGTGAATGCTTAATAACCTTTGTTGTCTTCAAAATATTTTGGACCAAATCTCACAAACTCAATGGAATTCTTGACATATTTTACATGTATGGAGCAGTTTTGTGGGGAAAGTTCCATGAAAAAGAGTAGCTGTCTTTTTCTTTTTCTTTTTCTTTTTATTTATTTATTTATTTTGTCGGTAAAATGGGTGAAGAGACCGTGCCATCACTCTTTATACAGGAGAGAGGGGGAGGGTGTGGTGCTGGTGCATAACCAAATATGTTTTAAAATTCTCCGAAGCATTAACACAAAAGGCCATCTGGGCCATGAATCCGATGAACCGCACCATTTAGATGACATGGCCTAAAAACCAAACTGTTCAACTTATCAAATGGATCAAATATGTACGAACACAGTAGGTGGTATGGAAGAACTTGCCAGCATCCACATTCAGTGTATACATGTTGCTTGCGAGATGAGTGGACTGGCCTGTTTCTGGGCCAGGTTGTCTACACTTTTTGGTTCTACCCGACATGCACAGCTCAGATGGCCCATATGCATGCAATGTCAGTGCATGTACCCTTTACGATATATGTTGTAACTTTAACTCTCAAGTGTGGTTCATTTTGATTTATTTTAAATGTGTTCTTTTTATTATTATTATTAGGCTCCTCCTGGCACTGCAAGGAGGAGGAGGAGATCAGAATCACGGCGCCAGTTTGCAGATTCAGCACCAAGGCCGAGCCCTCGTGGTTTCGGGACCAAGGCTTGAAAGCCAACTCATTGAAAAGTGCAGCCCCCTAAAAATGCCTTCTTGGTAATTGTCAGTTTCAGCTCTTCTTTTCTTTCTTTTTATTTCTTCCAATCTACAAAATATTTAGTGTGGTTCATCCAGTGGTGTCCATCACATCAATTGTTTGGATCAATGAACCATAGAACCCCA
>JAJHSJ010000007.1:67307739-67354716 GCA_021015155.1 Magnolia officinalis | reverse complement strand
AAAAAAAAAAAAAAACCTGAATTTGACTATCTTTAAAGGTTAACACTCGGGTTTTTGGAGAACGAGTCATATAGTCGGGTTCTGAAACTCAAGGCGTTACAAAACAATAGGAAATAAAATCTGATTTAACCTAAATCACATGCCCGCATGATAAGAAAACACATAAATCAATTAAAACTAGGCCCAAATGGAAGGATAGAACTTCCAATTTAGCATATGCACGTTCTAACTACATCAAGGGACTGACTTTTACGTTCTATGATTAAGGTTAGGAAGGGGAAAATCTGAAATTTGAAAATTAGAGTTTGTGGGAATTGGGGATTTTGGAATTAGGATTTTTTAGAATTTAGGGAAAAAGATGAAATTAGGGCTAAATTGTGTGAATTGGTAAAGGGGATCAATGGATTTAGGTATTGGTAGAGGGGAATAAAGTTTTGAATGAAGAAAGTTAGGGATTTTGGGTCAATTAAGAAAATTAGAGATTTAGGGTTTGGAGTTGGGGAAATTAGGGAATTAGAGAATCTAGGGTTAGGGTTAGTGTTTTATAGGTATGTTAGGAATGGGGAATCAAAGGATTTTGACAGGGGAAGCAAGGGAAATCAAGGGAGTGAGGGGTTGTTCATACGGTCAGCCTAGGAGCTTGCACATGTGGCAGTACGGTCACACGTGTGGGTTGTTGACTAGGATTTTGAGATCCTCAATAATTGATTTTAGTTGGGGTTGAAGTTGGATAATGAAAAGTAAAAGATGATTTGGATGGGAAGGGAAGAAGAGAGATGAAGTTTTTTGAAAAAATAACTCTTTTTAGATAGAAAGGAAGAGAGAAAGAAGATGATAAATGGAAGCCTCGCACCTCCGTTGAATGGGGAATGGAATCACACCACACCCAAGCTCCAAATCACATGAAGTATTCTTCAAATCATATAAAAAAGAGAAAACACAACTTTTTTTTTTTTTTTTCAAAATAATGGCATTAGGGCTCCACACACCCCCATTTCTCTTTTATAGTATCAAAAAAGACCTTTTACAAAAGGCGCTCTCAGATAAGATTCTCCACATAAAGATGCTTAATAAATTAAAAGTTTTTCTAACTTCCTAATCTCAACACAAAAATAAGCTATACCAAAATAACGAAGCATGTAAATAATCTAAATAACTAAACTATTTCATGACCCAAAGGAGTCCACGATCAAGATGTCCGATGATGATGATTCAACGGTCCGATCATCGCGTCCACCCGATCCAACGGTTTGATGTCTCCATCAAGCTCCTAAATGCAACCCACATGCATCTTCCCAGTGTGGGGTCTTCAAAGATGCACGAACATGCACGTGGGGTCTTCAACGTGGCTAGGAATGTGAATTGGGCCAAGTGGGCCCCATGTAATAGTCATCTAGCAATAAGGAGACTGGCTCAGCCCTCCTCCGGTATGGTGTTCGAATGTCTTCATCATTGATATTTCACTATGTGAGGAGCCATAGAGCTTAGACTAATGATCGCACGGTCGATCCACGAATTGTCTAAAGGCAACCATCCTTGCATTCATCTTTGCATATCATGCATCTATTACATTCTATTATGTATCACTGTTTTGTCACTATGTATCACAGTTTTGTCACCATATCTTAGTATCAAGGGTTATTTTATGAAATGTAATTAAGGGTTTACAGTAAATCACAACCCAAAATGTATTAAGAACCCATATTATAATAAAAGCTTTCTAACTACATGCATTCTCATCTCCTGTGTGAATATGGCAATGTGATGAGAATGTCTTATGAATGAATAACAAAGAATACAATCCCTGGTGCAATATTTATCCAATATTTATACTCAATACAAACCCCGATCAACAAGAGGATAGATGGAGTAGCCTTTTAAACTACATTTGTCTTTGTGATTAGCCTGTAAATATATCACCAATGTTGTAACTAGTCAAACTAGCTCTCAATGCAGTGGTAAGTCATATCACAACACTTGATGAGAAATGAGACAGCCAGATATTCATTATACATGTTTGTTTTCATTTGTTTGATTGCACAACTTTGCATCATGTATAGGAGGAGATACAAGGAACAAACCAAGCTCTCCAATGGTCGGACTTGCACATGGTCAAAAGATCAAAAAACATCATCCTGAATGATTTCAGTACAAGTTTGTGAACATGCTTATGAATTTCGAGATCTTGACACCTTTGCCAATAAAAAGCTTGAGAACTAACCCGATTAGTACTCTCGTAATAGTCCAAAATTTTCTACTAAGCTACATATATCCCACGCCATAGTTCTTCGAAGATCCGAAAGTAATTTATTGACAGTTTTTCAAAGTGGAACTCTAAAATACCTGCAGCTTAAATTAATTTATTGACAGTTTTTCAAAGTGAAACTCAAAAGTACCTGCAGCTTCTTGTCCAGTCATCGCATCGACCACAAGCAGAACTTCTGTAGGATTTACTGCCGCCTTCACTTCCTTCAACTCATCCATCATAGCTTTGTCTATCTGATTAAAAAAATGTCAAATAAGCTGACATCAGGCACACATGCTGTCATGAAACCAACTTGAACACTAAAGCAATCATTGAGTTCAAGTTTATAAACACGGTCGCTGAATCATATCAGACCAGTCTGATCAAAGCTCCAGCAAATATAAACCCTGTTATGTCTCTATATGGATAAGAAGTGTAATCATGAGAATGTATCTGTAAACAATTAAACGATCTATCAATGCGCTTGCATAATCAGACCTTTGCAGGTTCGAAGGACTTTATTCCGTGAGGCAAGAAAATATTTCGTAGCTTATTGAGGATCTACTGACTACATATGGAACAAGATTGTTATAATTTCTTCACTTCGTTCGTAGCTATAAATCATAAACCAAATTTACTATTTCCATTTATCAAACCAAAACCTCACAAAATATAAAGTCTTCAGTCAACCACAAAGTAAACAAATAAACAGAAAATTAAAGATTTCATAAAACCTGAAGTCTTCCAGCTGTATCCACAATGACCACATCGGTCATCTTCCTTTTGGCCTCTTCCAGGCCTCGTCTAGCTATATCTGAAGGCTTTACATCAGTTCCTTCTGAATAAACAGGCACATCTACCTATCATACAGTTACAAAGAAAATGAGCATGAATTGGAAGGTTCAAAGGCCGAAATGGTGGAAATACAAATACAGCTCATCTTTGAATTTGCTAGTAAGAATAGATGATAGAGTTACTCACTGATTCTATATTCTAAAGCGGATCTGAAATGGCACCACCACTTGAAAGTTCAATCTATGCTCAATGGCACATCCCATTTTGTCTATTACTTAACCCACTAAGGTGAATGTGTATAATGTTAGATGGTTCCTGGATTAGGTTGTGCATACATGCATGTCACAGAACCTCTACAAGTATCTCAACAAAATAATTGTTTTTTGTGTTACTTGAATGCTTGAAGAGCTTTGCCACGCCCCCATGTAACTCTCCACAATGCACCTCCATAAATGGACATTGAAGATGTTCATTAGGTAGGCCATGACATGTAGATAACCTCACCCACAATCAGGCTTGCCCACTTGTTATGATCATGTAGCTCGTTTACATTTTGGCCATTGTATATGGATTTGTTTCCAAAATATACATATTCATAGAATAGAAAGACCTATGATTTTGGGAAATCATTAGATGCTAACAAGATTATTATTAGGGTTTGGGTGGATCTCAATTCACCAAGTTATCAATAAAATTTGCTATCTTATTTTTACTATTTTCAGTTCCCAGTACGCCACTCATTAGGAGCACAACAAGTTTAGGTTGAATGTGGGCTCTTGGCAATTTGTTATCTACTATTTCTATCTATGTATGCCTGCTTTGAATTATGGCCTGATTTTGGGCCAAGTTATCTACCCAGTGGGGCATCATGCCTTGGATATCCCACTCATGTGCTTGGCTGGCACATGAGGTTGCATGTGGAGGAGCATGTTGAGGGATGCATGTGAGCTTAGAAACACCAATTGAAAACAAGGATTTAAACCAGCCAGAAGCTTGTGTTGGGTATGAACATCCCTTCTAAAAGCTCACATTTCTAATTGAGTAAACAAGATTTATTTGAAACAAAAAGAAATTCAATGAGTCAAACATGTGAGCAGTCTCCCAAGAGCCTAAACCTCATGATCATTAACATATGATGCTAAAGCACTCAATATGAACAATATAGATAAAAATGGCTAGTTCAGTCCACAATTCATTGCCCTTTTCATGGATACAAAATCCATTCAAATACGGAAGACAATACCACTTGATAAAATGGGAGGATATGCAAAAGCCAAACGAAGGGAGATTGGTATTGACAGAATAAGAGAAAAATATTGGGTGTTGCTCTTGAAGTGGTCGTGGCTTTGGCAGCAAACATGAAGCTCTGTGGAGAAAAGTTATTACTAGAAAGTATAAAGAGAAAGCTATGAGATGGACCCCCAGGAAAAATCAGAAGAGTTAGGGGCTCATTGGTGTGGAAGAACATCTCTGTTTTCAGTAACCGAAATCATCATCATCTAAGTCTTAACCCAAACTAACTGGATCAGCTATAAGAATCTTGTTCCATCATTCCACTCTATAAAGGACCATATCCTCAGTTAAACCATTCCAGACTTGTTCAATACTTTCTCTACCAAGTCTTCTCTTATCACTTCCACCTACATTGTTTTGGGTCTTCTCCATACCCTTCTAGAGCATTCAACTTGAACCAACTCACTCTTAACCGGTGCAGCTCATGGTTTCTGATGCACATGGCAAAACCATCTAAGTCTACTTTCCCTCATCTCATTACCTATTATTGCTACTCCTATGATCCTTCAAATGCATTCATCTCTTATATCCTTGTCTTGCCACTATTTTATCTCCTTATTCTCATTTCAGCTATGTTTATTCTCTGAACATCCTTTTCCTTGGCTGTCCAACATTCCTTCCCATAAAGCATGACTGGTCTTATAGCTATCCTATAAAATTTCCCCTTTAGTTTTGTTTGCATGCAAATATCACAAACTCTAGAGCCACATCTCCACTCGACCCACCAAGGTCTAATTTTATGAGCAATGTACTTCTCAATCTCTACTCTCTCAAATTATCGTCCCAAGGCATTGAAAATGGCCATTTTGGGGTACTTGGTCAGCAATCTTAACTAATTTTTCAGTAAAGTAAATGTAGTGGGAAAAACTTTTGTGGAGGGGATTAGATACAAGATTGGCACTGGTGACAAAGTCATATTTTGGAAGTACCTTTGGGTCGGGGACTATGATGGCTCATGAAAACCTAAGGTTGTATCACATCTCTCAAAAGGACATTCTAATCAAGAATTGATATGAGCCTTCGGGAGGAAAATGGTGTTAATGTTCCATTAAGGAGATTGATTAGTGATGAAATTCTTATGATATCGGAATTATTAGGTATTCTGGTAATGCTTTTATTCCCCTCAATGAGCCCAACGAAAGTATTTGGGCCCCTACCTATCTACCGTAGACACCCCACTAGAGACTAACCTTAGATTACAAATTTGAACTCAATTTGATGAAATTTCAAGTTTATTTGGATAAATCGTGAAGATGTTCTGCCCACATATACATCGAATGGCCCACATTGCTTTCTAACATGAAAACCTCTATTGGGACGAGTAAGTTTACAACGAATGGCCCACATTGATTTCTCCCTCATCTTAAATTAGATTTTAATGATCTTGGGTTCTATTGTATGGTACTTGAAATATCTGCAATGGTAGTGATATTTCCCAAATCAGATGTGTATGATTTGAATTATAATGCACATGTGGACAATATCCTGCTATCCAGATTGTACTGGGCCACTAACTGGACATTTCGACTTTAACATTTCAGAAATTTGGACATCAATTGGTTCAATCTTTTATACATTGCGAAGGCATCCGAAAAAACTTTCTAACAGTACTAAGATCTCATGATTTTGATTTATA
Source organism: Magnolia officinalis (assembly GCA_021015155.1). Classification (NCBI taxonomy): domain Eukaryota; kingdom Viridiplantae; phylum Streptophyta; class Magnoliopsida; order Magnoliales; family Magnoliaceae; genus Magnolia; species Magnolia officinalis. The sequence continues at coordinate 67,348,747 of JAJHSJ010000007.1, read as the reverse complement.
AGCAAAACTCATGGTCCATTTTGATGAATATGCAGTCCTTGTTTTTGCTGTTTTGCCACTTTCAGAAAATTCTTCATTTAAATCAGTTTGGGATTTTGACCATACTAGCACTTTGGTATGGTCAAAATCTCTAAATCGAAGGGAAATTCCAAATATTCTGAAGATAGTCATCTGATAGGTCTTAAAAAAATTTTCGGACCAAATTGCCCTTGTCCTTATATCAATAGTTGTACGGTTTTTGAGTGAATAAGAAGTTAAGTCATATTCAATCCTGAGAAAGTGACGTGGCGAAAGCCCTTTTTTGGGCATGGGGAAGGCCCATCTCGTGGGGCCCACATTGATGTATGTGTATAATCCATGCCGCCCATCCCTTTTGCCGTGTCATTTTAGGGCTAGGGCCCAAATATCAGCCTGATCCAGAGCTAATGTGGGCCACATGATAGAAAAAAATGGTGACAGTGTCACCCACTGTTGAAACTTTCTAGGCTCACTGTTATGTTTATTGGAAGTGGACTATTCCCAAGTCCGGACTTCTTGGGACCACGACGAGCTGGCCGTCAAGGTGGACGGAACGGATCACCCAATTGTGGGCCTTATGCTATGGTACAATGGATACGGACTAAACATTCTTTCACTGCAGATTTAGTCCATAGCCTTTCATCCATTTTTGGTAGTAAAGGAAGTGAACATATGGTAACCACGATCCTTAACACATCACAACCTCGACCCTTAACACATCACAACCCCAACCCTCCCAACCTCGACCCTTAACACATGATAATCTCGACCCTTAACACATCACAACCTCGACCCTCCCAACCTTGACCCTTAACACATGACAACCCCGGCCCTTAACACATGATAACCTCGACTCTCACAACCTCAACCCTTAACACATCACAACCTCGACCTTGATAACCTCGACCCTTAACACATGACAACCTCGACCTTAATAGCCTTTCATCCATTTTTGGCAGTAAAGGAAGTGAACATATGACAAACCCAACCCTTAACACATCACAACATCGACCCTCACGTCCTCGAGGTTGTCAAGGTCAAGCTTGTGATGTGTTAAGGGTCAGGGTTATCATATGTCCACTTCCTTTACTACCAAAAATGGATGAAAGACTATCAAGGTCGAGGTTGTCATGTGTTAAGGGTCGAGGTTGTCATATGTTAAGGGTTGGTTGTCATGTGTTAAGGGTCGAGGTTGTCATATGTTAAGGGTTGGTTGTCATGTGTTAAGGGTTGAGGTCGTGAGGGTTGAGGTTATCATGTGTTAAGGGTCGGGGTTGTGATGTGTTAAGGGTCAAGGTTGGGAGGGTCAGGGTTGTGATGTGTTAAGGGTCGAGGTTGTCATGTGTTAAGGGTTGATGTTGTGAGGGTCGATAATGCGGGGACATTTTCAAACCGGGCTCGAGTGGGGTGGCATGTGGGATGCAGGGGCACACTCGGGGTAGGCGGCCCATGGAACTCATAGATTTGGGGCCCATGAGGAAGGTTCAGCCGAGGACCTAACCTATGGATTTGGGGCATGGGCTATGAGATAAAAGGATTAATTCACTATGCTCTACAAGTTCAAGCTTTTAGAGCAAGTAGTTAATTGTCCTGCATCAAATTGGTATCAGAGCGGGAGGTCTCGTGTTCGAGACTCCTAACCGAGGTTGATTAATGCGGGGGCATTTTCACACCGGGCTCGTGTGGGGTGGCTTGTGGGATGCAGGGGCACACTCGGGGTGGGAGACTCACGGAACCCATGGATTCGGGGCCCGTGTGAGACGGGTGACTCGTGTGAGGCGGAACCCATGGATTTGGAGCCCTCAAGGAGGGTTTGGTTGAGGACCTAACCCATGGATTTGGGGCCTAGGCTATAAGATAAAGGGATTAATCTACCATGCTCTATCAGTTCGAGCTTTTAAACCAAGTGGTTAATTGTCCTGCATCAGTCGAGGTTATCATGTGTTAGGGATCAGGGTTGTCATGTGTTAAGGGTCGTGGTTGGGAGGGTCGCGGTTGTGATGTGTTAAGGGTCATGATTGCCATATGTTCACTTCTTTTACTACCAAAAACAGATGAAAGGCTATGGACTAAATCCGCAGTGAAAGAATGTTTTATTCCGTAGCCATCGGTACCATAGCCTAAGGCCCACAATGGGGTGATCTGTTCCGTCCACCTTGTCGGCCAGCACGTCATGGTCCCAAGAAGTCCTAACTTGGGCATGGTACACTTACAATAAACATAACAGTGAGCCTAGAAAGTTTCAATAGTGGGTGACACTGTCACTATTGTTTTCTATCATGTGGCCCACACTAGCTCTGGATCAGGCTGATATCCCTAGCCCTAAAATGACACAACAAAAGGATGGGTGACATGGATTATACACATACATCAATGTGGGCCCCACGATTTGGGCCTTCCCCATGCCCAAAAAGGGCTTCTGCCACGCCACTTTCTCAAGATTAAATGCGACTTAACTTCTTATTCACTCAAAAACTGCACAACTACTGATACAATGACAAGGGCAATTTGGTCTGAAAAAATTTTTAAGACCTGTCAAATGACTACCTTCAGAATACTTGGAACTTCCATTTCGATTTAAAGATTTTGACCATGCCACAATGCTAGTACAATCAAAATTCCAATCAATTTCCCTCCAAGTTTTAAGAGGAATCGCATCATTTAAACATGATTTAGACTCCCTTAAACTAGATTATCAACCAAGAAGCTTGTTAAAAATTGCAAAAACGCCATGCAAGGGGTGAAATCTCACAATAACCCCAATTTGGCAATATCTAAGAAGCTTATCTATATTCCTTGTTTAACAAACCTTAACCTCTCTACTTAGAGAAATTGCCATCTTGTCCTTGCATCCTTGAGAATTCCCTGACAAATTTTGGCTTTATCGTTTGCTAATGCTCTCAATAGTCTCCAATTTTGCATTTTGCAATCCAGGAGCTCTATAAGTAAAGGAGATTCCTTTAAGAAAATGGTAATTTGATCTATTGTGTTGAGACTCTACTGAAATTAAGAAAGAAAATTGAAAGTGCCCTTGTTTGTCAATTAATGTGATGTTTGAGTCAATAGAATCCAGTGAGCCCGACATGAAGACTTCAAGCTAAAGACTCAACAAAGAGGAAGTGTTAAAAAGATCTTCAAAGGTAAATGAAACCTTACATCCCATGACCAAAACACCTTAAGTAATTATTCCCCTAAAAATGAACTAATCTTTCCCAAAAACAACTAGGAAAACATCTTGGATAGATTAGAAAATCAAGTTACAAAAATCATAACTTTTCTGCAACTTTCGAGTCATCAAACAGTACTCAATGACATCGAGAAAGGTCTGAATTTTGTCCAGCAACCAAATCAATTTTCTGGGACAATACTCGATTACATTAAATAGAGTTTGATGACATCAAATTTACATGTTCGATGACATCGAACCTATCTCGATGTCATTGAAAAATAAGCACTCATGTCCAGCAAGCTCAGGTCGAAAATCACTTAAATACTCGATGACTTGAACTACGTTTGATGACATCGAAATTCAAATTTCAATGACATCGAACATATGGCCAATGACATCAAACTTGAACCTGACTTGTCCAAAGAGTTCTATTGGAAAATCATGAACTCTTCGATGGCATCGAATTTCCTTCGATGACATCGGAATTCAAACTTTGATGATATCGAAGATATGTTCAATGACATCGAAAATGGACCAGACGTGTCCAGAGTGTTTTAAGGAAAATGAACTGAACTTTTCAAGTTCATCGAATTGCATTCGATGACATCGAAAGCATGTTCGATGACAACGAACAATTAAGTGAGATTGTCCAGCAAACTTTAAACAGAAATCCCAATGCCATCGAACTGTCACTCGATGACATCGAAGGTGATCTTCGATGACATCAAATGTGGACAGAATCTGCTCGTTTTTTTACCGTTGGGATTTATGCCTTTATATACAGAAGCTTGGTTTCTTGGTTTGCATTGAGAAAAAGAGAGAGATTTAAGAGAGTTATTACTATAGAAGATCTACCTACCATCTTAAATCCCTTTTCTCATGGGAGTTCATCCTTCAATCCCTTCTTAAATGCAATTATTGTTGAATCAATAGATTGGATTGAAGAATGAACTCCACCATTCAAGGATCCTTCAGCAACACATTTAATGGCAAATTATTAAGCTGGAATCCTTTGAATGATTAATATTCTGGAATCTCTCCTTCACTTAAGGACCAACATTTAATAGAGAAGATTTCTTAGAATACCTTGACCCAACACCAACAACTTGCATTGGGAGCATCTACAGCTGTTGCAAATCAAGAGAGATGAAGACACTTCATCAACAAGGTCATCTTCAGCATGTGCTAGAAATGGGGCTCACCGACTTACAAGTCTTTAGAGTCCAAAGATCCTGAAAACCTTTCCTTGTGTAGGACCGGGATTAAGAGGTTATCTCACAAACTTGCTAAGACCTTCATTGGCCTCCGATGGGAGAATACGTATAGGGAGTCCTTGTGTAGGACCTATTTGCCTTATGTAGGCATGAGTGATTGCCTTGTGTAGGCAATACCTTAAGTAGGTGTTATTTGCCTTGTGTAGGCATGTGTGTTTGTCTTGTGTAGGCAACCAGTGTCTACCTTGTGTAGGTTGTGAAGGTTTATGGTTAACCTGATTTAAAACCATTGAATAGTGAAATCCGGCACACTCTAGGGTGGAGTGCGTCAGCCAGGAGTGGAGTAGGCACATAGCCAAACCACTATATATTACTGTGTTTGTGTTGATTATTCTTGTTCATATGGATTGATTGTTGAAATGTTTACCTATGCACAATATATGTTTGATAAATGCAACACTTTGATCTCTCACTATCTTCGAACATGAATGTAGATGATTTCTTGATAATCCTGCTCAAGTAGACTTGAATTGGCAGAATTTATTGTTTAGTAGAATTAGAAAATTTTAAAAGTCCTATTCACCCCCCTCTAGGACACTTGGTCATACATCCATACTTCAATAGTAGCAGTCTAACCGCAATTTCAAAAACAGAGAGAAAGAAGAGATGGAGAAGAAGAGAAGTAGAAAAAGTTGGCATAAGGACGAGTGCCCCTTTGGGATTAAGAGAGTTTTCCACTCTGATAAACAAAAAACAAAAAACAAATATGAGGACAAGTTGCTGATTGGAGACACAAGATCAAGGCTGGCAAATGAGGATTTAGAAGACTGCTTTTCTTCAATTTTTGTTGTCAATTGATATTAGTTGTTGTCATTTGAAATTTCTATGAAATTGCTTTGAATTCTCTCTATTTTTTTTTTAAAAAAAAAATGTTTTTTAGGTTTTGGTGTTGGAGACAGAGAACAAGCAAGAGGTGCCTAATTCCTCCTCTTGTAACCGGATCCCTTACACCAAAATTCTCCGATAGATCAATGATTGGGAATCATTTTCACCATTTTTGTGTACTTCTAACCAGCATTCGTAGTATCAGTATCGTTGGCTGGGGATATAGAAATATTGCTAATACCTGGAAATGTATTGCTGACTGGGGATATGGAAATATCGCTGATACCCAAAAATGCATCGCTGACTAGGGAAACATGAGGAAATGGTGGAATTTCTCAATGAAACTTCAAGAGATGCTAAATACACATATTTTCATATTTAGGAATCAAATAATTGCAAAAAAGGAGCATGCATAATAAGTTTCTCTGTACTGGGGGTCTAAAAGCATGTAACGCTGACTTAGGAAAACGTTAGAGAAACATGGGGAAAATGGTGCAATTTTTCAATGATCCTTCAGGAGATGTTAAAAATAAAAATAAACTTATTTAATAATCAAATAATAGCGAAAAAGATGCACATTTGCATATTGAGGAATCGAATAATAAGTTTTCGTTTCATGGGGCCTAAAAGCATGTAGCGTTGACTCAGGGAAACATTGGGGAAACACGGGGGAAATGGTGGATCCGTCCATCCATCCATGCATGCATGCACGCGCACGCACACACATCCATCCATTCGACCAACCATCCATCCATGCATGTGTACATATACATACATACAAACATGCATTCCATCATACAGCCACCCATAAAAAAAAAAAAAAAAAAATTGAAATGGAATTTTTTTTTTAATAAACAAAATTTTGACGATATCAATACATTGGTGATATGAACAACGCCTGGACTTTACACAGTTGAAAATATTGGCAATACATAGGTGATATCGATACATTGATTATATTAACAATATATCGCCGATACTTGGAATTTTTTAGACTACTAGTGTTATTGGTATTGCGGAGCTAGAGATGCATATAATATCGTGGATATTATAAACAATATCAAAGATACTCCAAGCAATGGTTCTAACTCTCTACACGTGTTGTGGCAAATGAGCTTGTGGTGACTCCCAGTTTTTTATCGATTTGAGTTTATCTACTGTCGCGACATCGAGCCTGATACCATATTAGGTAAATTCATGGTCAAGGAATTCTTCAAATCACTTATGAAGTTTTGGCATCTAGGTTGTGAAGCACCTTTTGCTGGAAGCTTTTTTGTTGGATGGCATTAGCCAACAAATCCTCACTATTGAACCTTTCAAAAAAAATCCTCACTATTGAAGAAATGAAGATAACGATTTGGTCTCTTCCGAATGACTACTATTTATGTTTAGAATTTAAGGAGTTGGTTGATCACATTATTTTACACTAAAAATTTGTGGTGGGTATCTGGTCATTGTTTTCAATTGCTTCACATTAAGTGGATTATCCTAGCTTCGACTTCTAATTTAATGTGGGATGGTCATTCAGACCATTCTAGTAGAGAAGGAAGATCCTTCAGCGCAAGCTGACATATGCTATCATGTGGGGCATATCACATATGGAAGGATTGTAGTATAAGTTATCGATAGTGTTTCTCTATATGATTCATGTGAAAGAGAAAATTAAAACAAATATGGCAATGTGGGTCTTGTCTTGCATTTAGATTTGTTGAGATGCTCGCCCGATATCATCAATGGTGTAGCTATAAGCATAAGGAAAAAAGAAAAGTGGAAAGCACCACTAGCTTGATGGTGGAAGTTAAATAACAATGGATGCTTGTTGGGCAATCCCGAGATGTCTAGTATTGGAGGTGTGGTTCATGATGAGAATGGTGCAGCCAAGTTGGTTTTCCCTAGCCCAATGGGTATTGGGGATTCAAAGAAAGCTGAACTGTAAGCCATCCTCAGCTCATTTATGAAGTCTTTTCTGGAAGCTTTTGGTGAGAGGGTGACTCTTGTTGCATGATCTCTTGGGCTTCTACATCTTATATACCCTTGTGGAGAAGAAGTTTCATCCTTAACAAGATGGCCGCCAAAGCCATTTTTGGCCCAATGTTTTCCGTATCTTTATCGCGTAATGTATCGCACCCTTGGGATATGTATACACATCGGTTATCGCACAAGATATATCGGTTGTATCGCATAATTTATTGTTGTTGTTGGGAAACAATGGAAAATTGATCGAAATTTTCAATATAACTTTAGGGATTGTTAAAAAAGACAACAAAAAACACTTAGAAATTATTTTTTTTTTTTAATCACATAAATGGTTTCCTCTGTATAGGGTCCTAATCTATGCGCTGTTTGACTGAACTGATACAACTATATTCAAAGTCAATTCATAAAATTTGTAAATGTAAGAAGACATCTATGGAAACACAAGAATTATATTCAAAAGCAAAAGAAGTAGAAAACTAGAACTATACTTGTGGATTTAGGAAAAAATAATTATTTTTAATTAAAATTTTACTTTGTTAAAAAAAATTCCCAAATTGCCAAGAATGTGTAAATCGGATTGTATACATGTTTGATTTCATGTTTAGATGCTAAGGTTGCAACCGATTTGAGAAAATTTCCCAATTTTCCACAACTCAACCCATCTCCCCTGAGTCTCAAAATCAAAGCCCCAAATCCATAATTTTTCATGCAAAACATGAAGAATCATGAATTTCTTACCAATTGATAGTATTTACAACAAATAAAAAAACCCGAATCAAAATTAAAAATAAGCACCTTTCATAATCTGGCCCCAAGAAACTTCCGATCACAATTTCAAAGAAATTTCGAAGATTTTCTTCCAACAAAATAGAGTAAACTGGTCGAAATCACCTTACAATGCACTAGGAAGAAGTTTTTTTTAAAATTGATTTTTGTGAATTTTTAAAGGATTTTTCAGACAAAACACGACCAGTTTCCTTTTATCCCTTTTGATATTGATATATCGCACGATACATTAAGAATTTATAATGGGTGAGTGTGGATATATCGCGAAATCGTGCAATATATTGCATGACACCATGAAAATGGATATTAAAGCCGGTTTTGTATTGCCCAACTAGGATAAGAGAGATATCATGGGATACAACGATGATATCACAAGATACTGAAAACACTGGTTTGGCCAACCTGTTTATTTTTTGTTTGTGCCGAAAGACATTAATTACTCTCTTGCTCAAGGCAGAGTTTCCAAACTGATCTGTAATTAGCAATTGCTATCAATTGCCTTAATGGATACTAGCCTCTCCTTTTTCTTTCTGCAATAAAATCCTAGTATCCCATAAAATGAAATATAGAAGACAATACATAAGAGTCCAAAAATATTAAGAAAAGATGCAATACTTTGGAAAGAAAAACCCTAAACATCTCAACATTCATAAACAATGGAATATGATATATCATATACCTGTTCGCCCAAAATTTTAAGTTGGTCAATTGCTGCAGGTCTGTACACATCTGCAGCTATCAGCATGCAACTCTTTCCCTGTACTCCGTGTTACATTTACTAGTGTCAATGGGTTAAGCAGGATTCATCTAGATAAAAGAAAATCGCAAGAAAAATTATGTTGGTGGACCAACCAGTTTCTTAAGATAAAAGGCTAGCTTTGCACAAACAGTTGTCTTTCCAACACCTTGAAGACCTGCGAGTAATATCACTGTAGTACCAGATTTTGCAAAAACCAGTTCAGATACTTCTCCACCCATCAGTTTCACTAGTTCATCGTGAACAATCTGCACAATTAAAAACCAGATCACATGTTTGTCACTTTTCAGTGGGTACTGCTATTGCATGAAACTGTTCTCAAATTCTCAACTTAGAAAATCCAATTGTCATCACTCAGCCCATTAATGCAGTGAGAAGTAGAAGAAGATATTCCAAATGTCAGAAATACACTAAACAGAGTAAAACAGAGAGAAAACTCAATTACATCAACCATTGGGTGCATATGCAGTCTCGCAAATTTGGAAGAGTATCTCTAAACCATAAAATGAAATAAAATAACTTTTTTTTGGTGCATTTGTGCCTATCCACAGTTAAAGAGTTACCAACCCCACCCAAACGTACAGTTGTGTGGCCCTTTCCCCACTTGGACAATGAGTTTCTTTCTATAATGATTACTAAGTATTAGATTAAGTTCTACTCAGGAAAATTACTCAAAGAACAGGATGAATCTAAAAAAATGCATATAAAATTACTCATGAAAAAGGTTTAAAAACCTAATGCAAACAACAAGTCAATCATGACTCAACATTGCCAAGAACATGCTAAGTCAGCTTGTTGAATTTGTGATGAGGACGCGGGCAGTGCCGATTTCCTTGTGGCTAGGCGAGTACCTGTGATCGTGTTGAAGACCCCACGTGCATGTACAAGCATCTGGAAGACCCCACACTGGGAAGATGCACATGGGTTGCTTTATGGAGTGATCCAGACCGTTGATCGGAGGGACACAACGATTGGGCCATTGATTTGCATGGATCACATTATCGGGCCATTGATCATTAATCGTCCACATCAATTTTAGACTTTATCATATTTTAGGATTTAGTTTTTTATTATTTACATTTGGACACATAATGAGTGTTTTAGTTGATTTTATTTAGACTAGGGCTATTTTCGTTAAAGCTCACAAGACGGGGATTTTGTAATTTTTAAAACTTCTTGGATCTATAAAAAGAGGAGGGCGTGTGACCTCTTCCTCATTGAATTTCGTGATTAAAAAATAAAAAAAATTTTAAAAAAAATTAAAAAGGAGAAAAGCTCTTGCTTTCTTTTCCCATCTTCATGCGATTTGGAAGGGATATTGGTGCGAGGCTAATCTTCATCAACGGAGGTGCGAGGTCTCCATCTATCCCCACCCCATTTTCTCTTTTCTTCCCCATCTAGGTATTTTCTTCAGATTCTTAATTCTCTCATTCCAAATCTTCGTCTTCTCCCAAACCCAACTTTTCCATACTCATCCTCAATCCAAACCCTAACCGACCTAAACCCATCTTTCCACGCCACATGTGTGATCGTACGACCACACATGTGAAACCCACCTGCCCCTTTTGGTTTCCCACCATCAATTCATCAAAACCCTTTCTTCCATCCCCGAAACCCTAACCCTAAACCTAAATTTTCTAAATTTCTTACTTTCCCAAATTGCCAAAACCCTAATTTTCACCCTAGGTTGTATTAGGTTTCCTATTTTGAAATAGACTATATCCTATGCTAATTGGATGTCCCTACATCCATTAGAACCTAGTTTCTGTTTTTATTTTAATGATCTTGGGTTACGATGTTGGTAGCTTAGGCTAGGATTATGCATAATTTTCTTTTGATTTTCATGATATTTGTGATGATTATAGTGATGTTTGTATTTTTTTTTATTAAATATCTTAATTCGGCTATTTGATCTCACATGTTACTCAGTTCATGCATCGGTCCTACATCAAATTTGGTATCAGAGAACAGTTTTAGCGTAGGTCGGTTTATTCTCAATCCGTCTTTGTGATGAAAATTTTCTACAGAAACCATTTACATAAAATTTTAAAAATCGTTTAGGTTTTGGGCACTCTGCCTCGAACCCCGGGCAAGGGCACGCCACCCCCTGCACCCCCGGCAAGCTTGACCCACGTGATCGGCTCTGCGAAGGGGACATATTTCGTTGAGTTAGTCAGCCCTTTTTCTAGGTTTTGTTGAATCCCCATATAGATCTAGGCCATATAGGATTTTTGTGTCGCATCTAGGTTAGAGTCACATCTAGGGTTTCCTTTTAGAGTTTTCTTGTGTATGCCCACTCGTTCAGGACGTGGTTTTGGTTTGCATCCCAATATGAATCTAGAGCAGATTGTCGAGGCCCTTAATGCTATCAATAACTGTCTGATGACCATTGAAGCACACAATAGAACCACTGCCACTCAATTAATCGCGACCAATGCGCGCGTTAATCAACTTGAGGCCTCCTTATAGGCAAACACCGACACTGGGGATGACGATCAATCTCAGGCAGGAAATCAAGTTGATAGGCGGGAGCATGATCGTGGCCAAGGCGTTGGCCGTGGTCGAGCACACGTGCCGCCACCACGTGAGGAGCGTTATGATTAAGATGCACAAGTCATGAAAAGTGTGAAAGTTGATGCCCCCGGTTTTGATGGTCGCTTGGACCCCAAAGCATTCCTTGATTGGTTGGTAGATATGGACCACTATTTTGAGTGGTATGACATGTCTGATGCCCGTTGAGTGAGATTTGCCAAGATGAAGTTGGTGGGCCAGGCCAAACTTTTTTGTACCAACATGGAGCGTAAAATTGAAAGGAAAGGAGAGCCCATAGTTGTGCATTGGGCCGAGATGAAAGAGGTCCTTAAAGAAACGTATCTCCCTCTTTCTTATTGTCAGAGGCTCCTATACCAATGACAGGCTTTGCGCCAGGGATCCATGACCGTTCCAGATTACATCACTAAGTTTGAGGAGTACATGATGCGATGTGACATTGAGGTGGACCAGATAGTTACATTGTCCAGATTCAGGATGAACCTCCGATTTGAGATCCAACAAGAACTTTATTCTCGTGATGTTGGTACATTGGAGCACATGTACCAAGTGGTGCAAGACATCGAACACTACCTCAAGGCACCAGTTGGTAAGCATTATGACTCTCGGGATCCAAGTGTCAAGACTTACTCTCAAGGGGCCAAGCCTAACATGGGAAATCAGTCTAGGCCCCAAATTGGGTCCCAACCCAACCCTAGAGATGTCAAAGGAAAGGGGATAACGAGTGCTAGCTCTAGGGGAGGTGAGCAAACGCAATGCTTCAATTTCCATGGGATTGGTCACTTTGCACATCAATGTCCATCAAAAGAGAGGAACAAAACCTGGTAATTGATGATGGTGAGAAAGAAAGAGATGAACAGGGCGATCCTGAAGAAGAATTTTATCAGCCCAACATCAATGATGCTAGTGATGAAGAAGTAGAAGGAGAAGAGACCACACCACTTGCAGTAGTTAGGTGAGCCTTGACCAATGCTAAGGAGAATGATGATTGGCGTCGGACTACGATATTTTACACCTATGCAAAATGTGGAGAGAAGAATTGCGAGGTGATCATCGATAGTGGCAGTTGTACCAATGTAGTCTCCACTAGCACTTTGTCCCATTTGGGGTTGAAACCTGAACTGCACCCTCAACCCTATAGAGTATCATGGGTGGATGTATCTTCCATACCTGTTACGCAGCGATGTCTCGTGCCTGTTAATTTTGGATCCTATTCAGATTCGCTATGGTGCGACGTCTTACCTATGGATGTTGGACACATCATTTTAGGACGACCTTGGCTATTTGACCACGATGTGATGATATACGGCCGCTCAAATGTATGTTCATTCATGCATCAAGGTAAAAAATTATCTCTAGTTCCTCTCCCACCAAAGAGCAATGCGGAAAAGAAAACTGAGGGGAAGTCGGGTAACCCAAGGGATACGAGGAAATCCCAACCTAAGTCTATCCATGTAATCAACACCAAGGCGTTTGAAAGAGAGACTATGGTGGATTCGATGGTGTACGCCTTAGCGGCAAGAGAAATTACACCCGAGGTTAGTGTAGAGGGACCCCCCGAGGTGAAGCCAATTATGGATGAGTTTCACGATGTATTTCCAGAGGACTTACTAGATGAGCTTCCACCCATGAGGGACATCCAGCATGCCATTGATCTTGTCCTTGGGTCGACTCTACCAAACCTTGCTCATTATCGAATGAATCCTACGGAGCATGCGGAGTTGAAGAGCCAAGTAGATGAGCTCCTCAGAAAGGGTTTTATTCAAGAGAGTATGAGTCCATGTGCCGTGCCAGCACTTCTCACGCCCAAGAAAGATGGCATATGGCGCATGTGTGTGGACAGTCGAGCCATCAATAAAATCACGATCAAGTACCGGTTTCCCATACCACGTCTTGATGATATGTTAGACATGATGGCGGGTGCCACAATCTTTTCGAAGATTAACCTCAAGAGCGGGTATTACCAAATACGTATACGCCTAGGAGATGAGTGGAAGATAGCCTTCAAGACAAAGGATGGGCTATACGAATTGCTAGTCATGCCCTTTGGCTTGACTAACGCCCCGAGCACATTTATGAGAGTGATGACCCAGGTGTTGAGACCCTTTATGGGTAAGTTCCTTGTGGTGTATTTTGATGATCTTCTTATCTATAGCATATCAAAAGAATAACACCTCCACCATCTGAGGCAAGTTTGTGGGGTCCTCAGAACTGAAAAGCTATACGCCAACCTTAAGAAGTGCACATTTATGTTAAAGGGCGTTATCTTCTTAGGGTTCATTATATCATCTAAGGGCATGAGAGCGGAACCCGAGAAAGTCTATGCCATAGTTGAATGGCTTGAACCGCACAATATTCATGAGGTGCAAAGCTTTCATGGCTTGACAACTTTTTATAGGCGGTTCATTAGAGGATTTAGCTCCATTATGGCTCCCATCATGGATTGCATCAAGAAAGGGGAGTTTGTATGGACTAAAGGTGCCTCTAAAGCTTTTAAGGAGATTAAGGGCAAGATGAGCGAAGCCCCCGTCATGCGCCTTTCAGACTTTTCTAAAGTCTTTGAGGTCGCATGTGACGCATCTGGGGTAGGTATAGGTGGTGTGCTCAGTCAGGAAGGGCACCCCGTTGCTTATTTTAGTGAGAAGTTGAATGAAGCAAAGCAACGATATTCCACCTATGACAAAGAGTTCTATGCGGTCGTCCAATCTTTGCGCTATTAGCGGCATTATTTTTTACTGCAAGAATTTGTCTTGTTCTCTGATCACGAGGCCTTATGTTACCGCAGTTCCTAGAAGAAACTAAACCCTAGGCATGCTAAATGGGTCCAATTTCTTCAGGAATACTCTTTCGTTCTTAAACATAAGGTTGGGGTCGAGAACAAACCTACTGATTCTCTTAGTTGTCGGGTGACGCTTCTCCAAAGTATGAGGGTGGAAGTGACTGGGTTTGATTGACTGAGAGAGGATTATCCTACATGCCCAGATTTTGGAGATTTGTATGTGTCACTACGAGATGGTCAGTCGACCGACGGTCGCGGGTTTGTCATCATCGATGAGTTCCTATTTAAAGGTGACAGACTCTACATCCCCTATACATCCCTCCATGATTTACTAGTTTGGGAACTTCATGCAGGAGGGGTAGCCGGTCATTTGGGGAGGGACAAGACCATTGCCCTTGTGGAGGATAGATTTTATTGGCCAAGTCTCAAGCGAGATGTAGCCAAGATTGTTGGGCAATGTAGGACTAGTCAACTGGCAAAGCAGAGAAAGCAAAATACAGGATTATATATGCCTTTGCCAGTACCCCATGCTCCGTGGCAGGATATTAGTATGGATTTCGTATTGGGCTTACCGAAAACTATCAAGAAACACAATTCCGTATTCGTGGTTGTGGACCGTTTTTCCAAAATGGCCCATTTCATTCCGTACTTGAAAATGTCAAATGCCTCCAATGTGGCTAAGCTTTTCTTTGGAGAGGTAGTGCGTTTACATGGTCTACCTAAGACCATAGTGTCTGATTGTGATGTGTGCTTTATGAGCTATTTTTGGAAGACACTATGGCACATGATGGGGACAAAGCTTCAATATTCATCTGCCTATCACCCTTAGACAGACGGTCAAACTGAAGTTGTCAATAGGAGTCTTGGAAATCTGCTTAGATGTCTTATGGGTGATCACGTCCGAACTTGGGATACCGTTTTGCCTATAGCCGAGTTAACATACAATAGTTCCATCAATAGGTCCATAGGCATAAGTCCATTTGAGGTTGTGCATGGCTACAAACCTAGGAAACATGTAGATCTCATACCTATGTCTGTGTCCCATAGGCCATCTAAGTCTGCACATGAGTTTGCATGTCATATACATGAGTTGCATAGTGAGGTCAGGAAGCGAATTAATGTAAGTAATGAAAAATTTAAAGTGTTTGTTGATTCTCATCGCAAGTTTCATGAATTCCAAGTAGGAGATTATGTCATGGTTCGCATGAGGCCTGAGCGGTTCCCACATGGGGCCGTTTAAAAGTTACAAGCGCATAGTGCATGACCATACAAAATAATGCAGAAACTGGGTCCTAATGCGTATGTAGTAGACCTTCCACCTACCATGGGAATTAGTTATACTTTTAATGTGGAAGATCTAGTACAATACAAGAGTTATGTCACTTCACCTGTTGATCCATCCACAGACCGTGACCTAGTCCCAAATCCATGGCCCTTACCTGACCAATCATCCGAGCCATTACCACCTTTACCTTCCTTTCCTACTCGAAGCAAACGGATAGAAGACATACTGGACAATCAAGCAGTTTCCACTCGACATGGAGGATTTCAGAAATTTCTTATCAACTGGAAGCATAGGTCGATCTCCAACAGTCCATGGGCTACAGAGGACAAGCTACAGCATTTAGATCCATACATTTTGGACCGCTACAGGAGTTTTAGTCCACCAGAGGCGAACTCTTTTCAGCCGAGGAGAGTTGATGAGGACATCAAGTCACGTACACCCTTACGCAGGGTTCGAAATATCGGTATCGCACTATGTATCACATCCTTGGGATACAGATACGTATCAGTTATCGCACGGGATATATCATTTGTATCGCATAGTTTATCACACTTTTTGGGAAACATGGGAAAACATTGAGAAAATGGTTGAATTTTTTAATGAAACTTTGGGGATTGTTAAAAAAGCCCTTAATACACACTTTTAAATCATAACATCTCAAAAAAAATATGCACATAATAAGTTTCCTTTGTATAAGGTCCTAAGCTATGCGATGTTTTAACTGAACTAATGCAACTATATTTAAATTGGATGCATGATATTTATAAATATATCATAGTCATGTATGAAAACACAACCAATTCATTGAAAAACAAAAGAAGAACTGAAGAAGTAAAATTTGAGAAATTGGTGGACGGTGGGCGTCCCTCTCCCCACTGTTTTCTATGGTGGGGTCCACTCCAGATATGGATCTGACTCATTATTTGTCTCATGCCTTAAAATTATCTAACCAAATGGATGGACGGTATAGATACAACACATACATCATGGTGGGCCCCACAGAACTTGGTGACGTCAATTCAGTAGCCAGTCTGGCTACGCAACATGTCAATATCTAATCCACGTCCCACGCGGGAGAACTCCCCCGACACCAGCCACGGTCAGTGCTATGTGGGCCCCAACATAATGTATTCGTTTCATCCATTCCGTTCATCCATTTTTACGGATCATTGTAGGATTTAATAAAAATAATTATAGGGATGTAAATCTCAGGTGGACCACACCACAGGAAAACAATAATGATTGGATATACACCATTTAAATCCTCCTAAAGCCCACTACACTGTTTATTTGACATCCAATTTGTTGATTGGATCATAAAGACCCAGATGAAGGGAAAAAATAAATATCAGCTTGATCCAAAGCTTTTATGGCTCCCAAAACATTTTTAATGGTCAACGTTCATTCAACACTGTTTCTGTAATGTGGTCCACTTTATATTTCAATATACCTCATTTTTTCTCTCATAACATAAAATTATCTATAAAAATAGGTGGACAGAAAGGATGAAACACATACATCATGGTGGGGCCCATAGAGCACCAACCACCAGCCATTGGCTAGTGCCCGTGGGAGTAGCCAATCCGTTTTGGACGCGGATTTCCTGCGAAAGCCTTTCGCAAGAAGTTCCTGCGCTGGGAACCCAGGTGGGGTCCACTGTGATGTTTGTCCTCTCCGTCCATCCGTTTTGTGAGTGCATTTTAGGATATGAGGCCAAAAATGAACCGTATCCAATACTCAAGTGGGCCGAAAACGGGATAATTGAATGTCCACGGTTGAAATATTCGTGGGCCAACAGAAGTTTTGAATCATGCTAATATTTGTGTTTTCAGTTCATCCCAGTAAGAATGACGTTATTAACGGTATGGATGGCATGTAAACATGACTGTGGGCACTAAAAAGGTTTCAACAGTGGAAATCATTATTCCAACTATTTCCTATGGTGTGGTCCACTCGATCTTTGGGTATGATTAAATTTTGGGCTCAACCGTTAAAATAAGATGGAAAAACAGATGAACGGCGTGGATGGACCACATACATTAAAGGTGGGCCCAAGTGAGTTTACTGAGTACGATAAGAGCGTACTGAGTAACGCACCACGACCCGCCTTTACCCCATCCGCAGAAGCGGATTGCGCACTGTGTACTGAGTAAACTCTGTGGGGCCCACTGTCATTCATGCATTTTATCAAATCCGTCCATCCGTTTTATCATATAATTTCATGGCTTTAAACGAAAAATTAATCATATCCAAAGCTCAAGTGGACCACACCACCTGAAACAGTTTGAATTAAAGTCTACAGTTGAAAAGTTCTTGGGCGCCACAAAAGTTTTAGATCAAGATGATATTTGTTTTTTCCATTCATCCATGTCTTTGTGATATTATGAACAATTTGGATGACAAATAAACATCATCGGGGGCCTTATAAATATTTCAACAGTGGAAATCAATATTTCCACTGTTTCCTTTGGTATGGTCTACTTGAGATTTTGATATACTTTATTTTTGGGCTCAACCCATAAAATGATCTGGAAAAACGTATGGACGGTGTGGATAAACCACATGAATTCACAGTGGGCCCTATAGAGTTTACTCGGTACGATAAGAGTGTACTGAGTGACTTAGTACGCAA
Organism: Magnolia officinalis; assembly: GCA_021015155.1. Lineage (NCBI taxonomy): Eukaryota > Viridiplantae > Streptophyta > Magnoliopsida > Magnoliales > Magnoliaceae > Magnolia > Magnolia officinalis. The sequence continues at coordinate 67,330,695 of JAJHSJ010000007.1, read as the reverse complement.
TCTGATTTTCCCATCCGCGCCCCTCTTTCACTTTCCCTCTCCATTTTTACCCTCATCCACGCAGTCCGACCCGTCTTTCACGCACGCAACCCCTCAAATCTCGTTCCGGAAGGAACGGTTCGTCGATCCGGCCTGATTCCTCACTGGAATCTCCGAGAAAGGGGGAAGTTGAAGAAAATGGCAAGAAAATTGTACTTACCTGTCGAATGGCCCATCTCCGATCACCGCTACAACCAGGTACTCTCCGATTTCTTTTCTTTTTTTTTTTCTAATTCAAATTTTTGGGTTTTTTTGGTGCGATATCGACGATATATCGGCCGATATCTGGATTTTGGATTTTTTGGTATCTTCCGAGGGTTATCGCGAGTGTATCGTCTCGCAGTGGTGCGATAACGATAATATCGGCCGATAGTATCGATATTTCAAACACCCCTTATGTACGTATCAGAGGAGGAAGCGGGCTGCGCTGATTTCCTTGTGGCTAGGCGAGTATCCGTGATCGTGCTGAAGACCCCACGCGCATGTGCGAGTATCTATCTGGAAGACCCCACACTGGGAAGATGCACATGGGCTGCTTTATAGAGTGATCCAGATCGTTGGATCAGGGGGACGCGACGATTGGGCTATTGGATTGCATGGATCACTTGATCGGGCCATTGATCATTGATCGTCCACATCAATTTTAGACTTTATCATATTTTAGAATTTAACTTTTTATTATCTATATTGGACACATTATGAGTGTTTTAGTTGATTTTATTTAGACTGACTATTTTCATTAAAGCTCACAAGACGGGGATTTTTGTAATTTTTAAAACTTCTTGGATCCATAAAAGAGGAGGGCGTGTGACCTCTCCCTCATTGAATTTCATGATTTAAAAAAAAAAAAAAAAAAACTCTTGCTTTCTTTTCCAATCTTCATGCAATTTGAAGATACTTCCATGCGATTTGGAAGGGATATTGGTGCGAGGCTAATCTTCATCAACAGAGGTGCGAGGTCTCAATCTATCCCCACCCCATCTTCTTTTTTCTTCCCCATCCAGGTATTTTCTTCAGATTATTAATTCACCCATCCCAAATCTTCGTCTTCTCTCCAACCCAACTTTTCCATACCCATCCCCAATCCAAACCCTAACCGACCTAAACCCATCATCCCACGCCACACGTGTGACCGTACAACCACACGTGTGAAACCCACCTGCCCCTTTTGGTTTCCCACCATCATTATATCCAAACCCCTTTCTTCCATCCCCGAAACCCTAACCCTAAACCTAAATTTCCTAAATTTCCTACTTTCCCAAATTACCAAAACCCTAATTTTCACCCTAGGTTGTATTAGGTTTCCTATTTTGAAATAGACTATATCCTATGCTAATTGGATGTCCCTACATCCATTAGATCCTAGTTTCTTTTTTTATTTTAATGATCTTGAGTTACGATGTTGGTAGCTTAGGCTAGGATTATGCATGGTTTTCTTTTGATTTTCATGATATTTGTGATGATTATAGCGATGTTTGTGTTTTTTTTATTAAATATCTTAATTCGGCTATTTGATCTCACATGTTACTCAGTTCATACATCGGTCCTGCATCAAGTTGTCTCCATAATCCAGTTAGGTAAGTTATGTTAACAATTGAAGGTCTTGCAATCATAGAATGTGTAAATACTTACCTCGAACTTGGACCACATTCTTGGACTAGGTCAGACTGAGTTTGCTGAAACTTTGGGGGAAAAAAAGTGGTCCATGAGTTGGCTGGTTCACTAATTATCAGCATATAGTTGCACGAAGCATGAAGCAAAGAAGCAACAAATGCCAGTGTGGGAGCGGGGAAGCGTCTCTTTCAAAACTTAAACAAGTATAAATAGGTGGGAAGTAGGAACAAGAGTGACAGTCCGAAGAGGGAATTCAAAGTGAGCGTGGCACCTAGTTAGAAGCATCCTGCAACTAAGTTATGTCGTTTCATGAAAGTATCCCTGGTATCAGCAATCTTAATATTTTATATTGTCTAGAGACCAAATATCATTGGTATCACCACATCACCAAAAATGTCAAAATTATCAATGATATTTGGAATTTTCTATATTACTTGGGTTTCAATATCGATAAGCCAGCAATAGCAATAACATATGTGAAATTATCAATAATATCACCAATACTTGGAACATTGGACCCGACTTAGCTCGAGGCATCACTTTGACAAGTCAAACCGGGTGGCTCAAGCTTGACTCAACTATGATTTTGACCCCATGCCCAAGAGTGCCAGATTGATAAAAGTATACAAGAAGCAGTTCTATTTGTTAACTTCTAACACTTACTGAGGTTGGACCTCAGCTTCATTTCATTCAGTTTAATTAGTTCACTCATTTTAATTGGAATTTCTGGTTTTGAGCAAATATTGACAAGGTATCTTCAAACAGTGATCCAGTTACTATTAATACCTTCACTAGTTGCTGATCAGGTCTCACCCCACGGATCAAACCAACACCAACAGCTTGTTCACTTACAGCCTGCACAAACCTTCTCACGACTGGTAGGCTTACCTGTACCACAAATCAGCATAGTAGTCTTTCTTAAAGTAACAGAAGATGAATTAATCCTGTGATAAGTAAATCTTAATGTTTTGATAGCTTACATCCGCTTCCAAAAGAGCTCTCCGAATCTCTCGCATAGGCTCAACAATGTTGTCCTTGGTCAAAACATCTGAAACGTATGAAATTACAAAGAAGGCATTCACATCAACAGAAAGATTTTTTTATTTTTATTTTATTTTTTATATCTTATCCTTTTCTTTTATTGATCAACGCAAACAGGGTGGAAAACTCGAACTCAATGAGGGCCTGATTCCAGGTGGACTCTAAACCTGATAGAGCACTCGTTTGAATTTTTCAAATTGAACAGCTCATGTATGATCATATCTTTTGAGCTTTTCATGTACTTTATCTTGTATTTTTTTCCTTATTAAAGAAAATTTTAAAAAAGAAGATTAGTCGCTCATTTAAATCCCTCCCGAGCCTAGATTGAATTGAAGCAGATAAGTTTTACAAGTACGTGATCAATTTTTTCGAGCTTAAAAGGCTAGAAAAAGTTCAATTTTTTTTTAACTTTTGAAACATGCCATGTTTCTTTTCATTTACTTGATCCCTATGCCGCTTCATAGGGATGACATGAGGGCCTTTTATCGTGGAAATGTCCAAGTCATCCTTTGAAGCAAAAATAGGGCTATGTCCTCAGCTTGCACTGAGGTTACATGGTTACAAGGACACGTACAAGACTTGGATATCAATCTCCTGTCCCCTACGCCCCTTAATGGGGATAACAAGAGAGCCCTATGTATTGCTTCTAATCCAATCTTCTACGTGCGACTAAACACATTAAGGTTAATTGTCACTTCATGTGTAAGAAATACTTGGATGGAGAAATAACACTTCCTCTGTTGTCTCAGAAATCAACTTGCTGATATATTTACTAAAGCAATGACATGTGCTCGACACAATTATCTTGTGGGCAAACTGTTGCTGGTTACTCAGCCTCAGTTTGAGGGGAAGTATCGAGATGAATGAACGTATGTTGTGCATACAGTGTGTGTGTGTGTGTGTGTGTGTGTGTGTGTGTGTGTGGTGGGAGTACAGTTGTGTGTGTACATTGTGAAGATTTGTAAATCTGAGGAGATTTAGGTGGTAGATTTGGGTTTCCGTATAGATTCATTATATGGTTGTATATATAGGGTTTTGAGATATACAATAAAATACAGATCCTCCACACATTGTATTTACACCATTCACACGCTTAGTTCTTATATCCTCAAGAAAAATGAAAGAAAGAAAAGAAAAGAAAACAGGTGTACTATGATTTTCCAAGTTTATCTGATATAATTTTCTGGATTTTAAAGAAATCGACTTGAACCCAAGATATCTACTTAAACCTACTTTGTGAATTCTCCAAGTGCTAGATTATTTTTTCGAGCTCAGAAGATTTTCACAATCGAAGGATTGGTTTTCAGTATTAAAGGAAATGAGCTACATCTATAGCTAGGATCATGATCAGCTTGAGCCACTTCAGCATGCATTTAACAAACACAATGACAAGAACACAAAAATGAAATATTAGATGAAAAACATTAAGAAGGAGGCTTCTAAAACTACAATAGCATTATGAATTAACAACCACTCATTATACTAGAATTTCAAAATCTACAACATCTGGCAATCTACAAACCAACCATGCAATTCTGCCTAATCCCAGTGCTTGGTCATTAAGATTTACGAGGCACATAAAACTATTGTCTTCATCTCTGATCAAGTTTGAGCAGGGAGTATCAGACATCAATTGCAAATTACCATATTTAATTACATTGCATATTTACAGAGCAATGTCATTTACTCTCTACCTAAAATTTATTCTTATGATGCTCAAAATCTTTTGGTAAGTTGTGCTTGACCCAGCTAACTCCAGAAAAAAAAAAAAAAAAAAAAAAAAAAAAAAGAAGAAGAAGAAGATGATGAAAAATCAAATAATACTAAAAAGCAACAACTTTGGTGATAGGTCAAGCTATTCTTAAGTTATGGTGTTTCCATCCACCATGAATGTGGCATATGTACGCATCTATCAGGACCATCCAAATGATGGTTTTAAAGTGTGGCGGCATAGCCCAAAATCAGACTGATCAAACAATCTTAACCATTTGATTTTGCTTACTGAACTTGGGTTGCTGTCCATTTAACATTATCAGTGGGTAGGGGTGTAAATCAGCGGGCGGGGGGGGGGGGGGGGGGGGGGGGGGGGGGTGAGGGTTGGGTTTGCGGGGGGGGGCTGGGTTTTATCCTCGAATTTGAAATGTTGAGGATGGGCTTGTCAGCTTGGACCTATTCACAATCTTATTTTGCTCAACCTGTAGCAATTGGACGATTAGCATAACCCCCAGCAATTGGACAATTAGGATCATTTGATTAGTGATTTTTTCTTTCTTCTTCTTCTTCTTTTTTTTTTTTTCCTTTTTGTTTTGGCAGAGTGGTGGACATGCTATATCCAGAGAGAGAGAGAGAAGAGACCTTCTCCTTTGAGTTTGTTCCAAGCGGCTTCGAGGCTGCTCGTCAGTTGTCCAAACATCTCCGCCCGTACGATGAACATTCCTCTCTTAACACTCCGACTCTTGGAGTAAAGCGAACTCCATATCTCTCTCTGAATTTCAAACCAATAAAATTAAATTAAAAGAAAACAGAAACACACCCAAACGCACACAGCTGCGACTCGAATGCCCAAGACTTTGAGAAGGAAATCGAAAAGAAGAAGAAGAAGAAGAAGAAGAAGAAGAAGAAGAAGAAGAAGAAGAGAGAGAGAGAGAGAGAGAGAGAGAGGACTTTTTTCCTTTTGGTTTTTTTGAACTTGCCGTGAATGGATTTGTCGAGGGAGATTGGATGGAGAGAGTGGAAGTCTTGAAGGAAGAGGCGAACTTCGATGAAATGACGAGTTTCCTTCTCATTTTGGGATTCCAAGGGCTTCCCTTTGCAGAGAAATAATGAGGATTTTGGGGGACGTGGCGAGAAGCAACGGTCGAAGAAGCCATCTAAATTCGTCCAGAGAGAGAGAGCGAGAGGTAATCGAGTTTTTTTTTATTTATCTTTTCAAGCTGGAATGCAATCCGTCCTATCCGTTTTCTGAGGGAAGCGGATTGGCGGGTGTACCACACACCACCGAACTCGGTAGTGTGTTGACGTCACCAAGTTATGTGGGCCCCACCCTGAGGTATGTGTTATATCCAAACAGTCCGTCCATTTGGCGAGATCGTTTTAAGGCTGGATGCCGAAAATAAGACACATTCAAAGTTCAAATAGACCACACCGCATAAAGTAGTGAAGGATTGAACGGCTTTCATTGAAACCTTCCCCAAGGTTACGAAGTTTTGGAGAATTTGACCGTAATGACCTCAAAGTTTGGGCAAATTACTTAGAAAGTTACGTCATTCCTTATATCCTGAGAGTAACCTTTGACAAGTTTCTAAAATTACTTGGACCAAAATACCCTTATCCTTGTTTTAGTAGTTGTACGGATTTCTAGGGAATAAGAAGTTACCTTTCATTTAGTGTCAAGAAAGTAATGTGTACAGAATCCTTTTTTGCGCGTGGGCAAGGACCAAACTCGTGGGGCTTACATTGATGTATGCGTATAATCCGTGCCACCCATCCTTTTTGTTATGTCATTTTAGGGATAGAGCCCAAATATCAGCCTGATCTAGAGCTCATGTGGGTCACATAATAGAAAATAATGGTGACAATGGAACCCACTGTTGAAACCTTCCAGGCTAACTGTGATGTTTGTTAAAAGTGGACATTGCTCAAGTCAGGACTTTTTGGGCTCACGGCAAGCTGACCGAGAAGGTGAATGGAACGGATCTCCCCATTATTAGCCTTAAGTTATTGTACCAATGACTATCCTTTCATTTGGTAGTAAAGAAAGTGAACATGTAACAACTGCGACCCATATACATGAGAACCACGACCCATATAACATAAGAATTACGACGCATGACAACCACGACCCATATAACATGAGAACCACGGCCCATGACAACTACGACCTTTATCACTTACAACCATGACCCCTACCACATTATAACCACGACCCGAGTAAGGGTCGTGGTTGTCATGAGGTAAGGGTCGTGGTTGTCATGCTATATGGGTCGTAGTCTTCATTTTATAGGCCTTGGCAAGGACCAACTAGTGGGGCCTACATTGATGCATGTGAATAATCCATGTCGCCCATCCTTTTTGTCGTGTCATTTTAGGGCTAAGTTCCAAATATCAGCCTGATCCGGAACTCGTGTGGGCTACATAATAGAAAATAATGGTGACAATGGCATCCACTGTTGATATTTGAGCCCGCACGAGCTCTGGATTAGGCTAATACTTGGGTACTAGACTTAAAATGACACGACAAAAAGGATGGGTGGCATGGATATTTACATACATCGATGTAGGCCTCATTAGTTGGTCCTTGCGAAGGCCTATAAAATGAAGACTACGACCCGTATAGCATGACAACCACAACCCTTGACAATCACGACCCTTTCCTCATGGCAACCATGACTCATATTTGGGTCATGGTTGTAATGCAGCAAGGGTCGTGGTTGTAATGTGGTAAGGGTCATAGTTGTCATGGGTCATGGTTCTCATGTTATATGGGTCGTAGTTCTCATATAACATAGGAACCAAAACTCATATAACATGATAACTATGACCCATATAACATGACAAACACGACCCGGGTATGGGTCGTGGTTGCCATGTTATATGGGTCGTGATTTTCATGAGGAAAGGGTCGTGGTTGTCATGTTATACGGGTCATAGTCTTCATTTTATAAGCTTTTGCAAGGACCAACTAGTGGGGCTTACATCGATGTATGTGAATAATCCATGCCGTCCATCCTTTTTATCGTGTCATTTTAAGTCTAAGACCCAAGTATCAGCCTGATCCAGAGCTCATGTGGGCTTAAATATCAATAGTGGGTGCCATTGTCACCATTATTTTCTATTATGTGGCCCACACGAGCTCCGGATCAGGCTGATATTTGGAACGTAGCCCTAAAATGACACGACAAAAAGGATGGACGGCATAGATTATTCACATATATCAATGTAGGCCCCACTAGTTAGTCCTTGCCAAGGCTTATAAAATGAAGACTACGATCCGTATACATGACAACCACGGCCTTACCTCATGACAACCACGACCCTTTCCTCATGAAAACCACGACCCATACCCAGGTCGTGGTTGTAATGCGGTAAGGGTCGTGGTTGTAATATGGTAAGAATCGTGGTTGTAATGTGGTAAGGGTCATAGTTAAATGGGTTGTGGTTCTCATGTTATATGGGTCATGGTTCTCATGTTATATGGTAACCACGACCCATGTAACATGATAACTACGACCCATGACAACTACGACCCATATAACATGACAATCACGACCTGGGTATGGGTCGTGGTTGGCATGTTATATGGGTCGAGGTTTTCATGAGGAAAGGGTCATGGTCGTCATGAGGTAAGGGTCATGGTTGTCATGCTATACGGGTCGTAGTCTTCATTTTATAAGCCTTCGCAAGGACCAACTAGTGAGGCCTACATCGATGTATGTGAATATCTATACCGCCCATCCTTTTTGTCGTGTTATTTTAAGTTTAGAACTCAAGTATCAGCCTAATCTAGGGCTCATGTGGGCTCAAATATCAATAGTGGGTGCCATTGTCACCATTATTTTCTATTATGTGGCCTACACGAGCTCCGGATCAGGTTGATATTTGGAACCTAGCCCTAAAATGACACGACGAAAAGGATGAACGACATAAATTATTCACATGCATCAATGTAGGCCTCACTAGTTGGTCCTTGCCAAGGCCTATAAAATGAAGACTACGACCCGTATAACATGAAAACCACGACCCTTTCCTCATGAAAACCACGACCCATACACAGGTCGTGCTTGTAATGTGGTAAGGGTCGTGGTTGTAACGTGGTAAGGGTCGTAGTTGTCATGGGTCATGGTTCTCATATAACATGGGAACCACGACCCATATAACATGATAACTACGACCCATGACAACTATGACCCATATAACATGACAACCATGACCCGGGTATGGGTCGTGGTTGCCATGTTATATGGTCGTGGTTTTCATGAGGAAATGATCGTGGTTGTCATGAGGTAAGGGTCGTGGTTGTCATGCTATACGGGTCGTAGTCTTCATTTTATAGGCCTTCGCAAGGACCAACTAGTCGGGCCTACATCAATGTATGTGAATAATCCATGCAGCTCATCCTTTTTGTTGTGTTATTTTAAGTCTAAGACCTAAGTACCAGCCTGATCCAAAGCTCGTGTGGGCTCAAATATCAATAGTGGGTGCCATTGTCACCATTATTTCTATTATGTAGCCCACACGAGCTTCGGATTAGGCTGATATTTGGAACCTAGCCCTAAAATAACAAGACAAAAGGATGGGTGACATAAATTATTCACATGCATCAATATAGGCCCCACTAGTTGGTCCTTACCAATGCGTATAAAATGAAGACTACGACTCGTATAGCATGACAACCACGACCCTTACCTCATGACAACCATGATCCTTTCCTCATGAAAACTACAACCCATACCCAAGTCGTGGTTTGAATGTGATAAGGGTCATAGTTAAATGGGTCGTGGTTCTCATGTTATATGGGTCATGGTTCTCATGTTATATGGTAACCACGACCCATGTAACATGATAACTACGACCCATGACAACTACGACCCATATAACATGACAATCACAACCTGGGTATGGGTCGTGGTTGGCATGTTATATGGGTCGAGGTTTTCATGAGGAAAGGTCATGGTCGTCATGAGGTAAGGGTCATGGTTGTCATGCTATACGGGTCGTAGTCTTCATTTTATAAGCCTTCGCAAGGACCAACTAGTGAGGCCTACATCGATGTATGTGAATATCTATACCGCCCATCCTTTTTGTCGTGTTATTTTAAGTTTAGAACTCAAGTATCAGCCTAATCTAGGGCTCATGTGGGCTCAAATATCAATAGTGGGTGCCATTGTCACCATTATTTTCTATTATGTGGCTCACACGAGCTTCGAATCAGGCTGATATTTGAAACCTAGCCCTAAAATGACACGACAAAAAGGATGGGCGGAATAAATTATTCACATGCATTAATGTAGGCCCCACTAGTTAGTCCTTGCCAAGGCCTATAAAATGAAGACTACGACCCGTATAGCATGACAACCACGACCTTTACCTCATGACAACTACAACCCTTTCCTCATGAAAACCACGACCCATACCTGGGTTGTGGTTGTAATGCGGTAAGGGTCGTGGTTGTCATGGGTGGTGGTTCTCATGTTTTTTATGAGTCGTGGTTCTCATGTTATATGGGTCGTGGTTCTCATATAACATGGGAACTACGACCCATATAATATGATAACTACGACCCATGACAACTACGACCCATGACAATCACGACCTATATAACATGACAACCACGACCAAGTCGTGGTTGCCATGTTATATGGGTCGTAGTTTTCATGAGGAAAGGGTCGTGGTTTTCATGAGGTAAGGGTTGTGGTTGTCATGTTATACGGGTCGTAGTCTTCATTTTATATGCCTTAGCAAGGACCAACTAGTGGGGCCAACATTGATGCATGCGAATAATCTATGCCGCCATCCTTTTATCGTGTCATTTTAAGGCTAGGTTCCAAATATCAGCCTGATCCGGAGCTCGTGTGGACCACATAATAGAAAATAATGGTGACAACGGCACCCACCGTTGATATTTGAGCCCACACGAGCTTTGGATCAGGCTGATACTTGGGTTCTAGACTTAAAATGACACGACAAAAAGGATGGGTGACACGGATTATTCACATACATCGATGTAGGCCCCACTCGTTGGTCATTGCGAAGGCCTATAAAATGAAGACTATGACCCGTATAGCATAACAACCATGACCCTTACCTCATGACAACCACGACCCCGTAAGGGTCTTGGTTGTAATGTGGTAAGGGTCGTAGTTGTCATGGGTTGTGGTTCTCATGTTATATGGGTCATAGTTGTTACATGTTCACTTCTTTTACTACGAAATGAAAGGATTGCCATTGGTACAATAGCCTAAGGCCAACATTGAGGAGATCCGTTCCATCACCTTGTCAGCCAGCTCGCCGTGGGCCCAAAAAGTCCTGACTTTGGCAATGTCCACTTCTAACAAACATCACTGTTAGCCTGGAAGGTTTCAACATTGGGTTCCATTGTCACCATTATTTTCTATATGTGACCCACACGAGCTCTAGATCAGGCTGATATTTGGGCCCTAGCCCTAAAATGACATGACAAAAAGGATGGGCAGCACTGATTATACGCATACATTAATGTGGGTCCACGAGTTTGGTCCTTGCCCACACACAAAAAAGGGTTCCATACACATCACTTTCTTGGCATTAAATACGACATAACTTCTTATTCCCTAGAAAATCGTACAACTACTAAAGCAAGGACAAGGGCATTTTGGTCCGAGTAATTTTCGAAAGCTTGTCAGAAGGCCACTCTTAGGATATATGGAATGTCATAGCTTTCTAGGTAATTTGCCCAAACTTCAAAGTCAGTACAGTCAAATTCCCAAGTTTTGGATCGATCTGATATTTATTTTTCCACTTCCTCGTGGTTGTGTGTGACTTTATGAATAGACTAGATGAAAATAAACATTATGGTAGGCCCTAGAATGTCTTAACGTTGGGAATCATTGTCCTCGCTGATAGGTTAATTTTTTGCATAAATTTATCTCGACATTTACAGGAAATATCAGCCCTTTCTTATCACTAATTAAACTAAAAGTTGACAAAAAATTCATTTGGATACTAGAGTATTAGGCCGCTTTCAACCGATTAAAGGAATATATAATAAAATCTTTAGCGGTGTTGATTCTCCTAAGAAGTGATAAATCGTTTCTTCTGTATATTTCGGTTTCACATAAATTTATCATATTGTTATTCACACAGGAAAATGATGACAGAAATGAGCATGTCATCTATTAACTCTCTAGAACTTTGCATGATGCTGAGTGGAGATACCTATTATTGAGAAGCTCAGCTTGTCGTTGTACTCTGTTGTAGTCAAGCTCCTTCGCTATTCGATGACAGGATCAGTCAATGTCATCTTTTTGACGGACATTATTTAATACATGCTTACACAACCAATTTTGTGAGAAGGATCGAAAAATGAATTCTGGCCCTATTATAATTCTCTTTCAAATGTGTCTTAGAAGGCGTTGAAGGGTCAAACATTGGTAGATTTCCTGCTCGATCACCCCAGGCAGGTCTGTCACGCCTCAAACTCAGAAACTGGGCTCACAAAATTTCCAACCACCGAATCTGGTGCTGACAACCTCCGTAGTGCCCCATTCTCGGCTTCTAGCGCCTGTACGCCAGATTCCGATCCTAGGATCCTACAATGAGATTTTCCAACGTACATTTATCTCGTAATAAGCATAACCACAGTTTACTACCCAATCACAAAGGCAACATCATCATCACATATCCACTAATAGAAACTTTGAATACAATGCTGAAAGAAAAATACATATGTCAAAATAAAATCAAAGCTCCAGAAGACAGCTGCACGCTCCAAGCTCAACGCCGCAGCGACCAACGTCACCTGCACGCATCTATCGTGCATAAGCTTATAGAAAGCTTAGAGAGTGGTGTAAGTGTGTGTGATGCACATGCCAAGTATTCAATACAATGTCATAATCATACAATATCGGCAATACTGGCAAGATCATGAATCATATGTTATCAGAGTGAGCGGAAATACTGACAAGTTCATGAGTCATACAATATCAGAGTACGCAATACAGATCAGCTATGCAAATGAGGAGTCATAAAGAGCCAAATATTAGATGTTGAGGATGCAATGCAATATGTAAATCTTGCTGATTCCATCTAGGCCATAAGCTGCAGAAACATAACAACCCAAAATGCCATATGCCTGCGGATGTAATGCAATATGCGATGCGGATGTAATGAAATATGCGATGCGAATGAAATGACCAAGCTAGAGTGTGAAGTCGGGATGATAGTATGTAATATCGCAGGCTACGGGGTCCACCACAAGGGACTTCTATCCAAACCAGTCCTATACCTAAATTTGGATAGTCAGACTCAATGTGGTAAACTCCTGATCTCAGGTTAGTCGCGCGCCCCAACCGAAATCCTGGCCATTGTAAAGGCACACGTAACAAATAGTTTGCACTACCAACCCGAGTGGATAGTGAATGAATGAATGAATGAGTATGCAACGCCTGCTCAATAAGTCCACATATTAATACTGTACATCTCTGGGATCATTACCGGGGTCTAGTACACTTTACATGCAATCGCCGCCCACTGGACGCGCAACCATGCAAGTGGAAGAGACCTCACTATCCGCCTGGCCAGTAGTCAGCCAATATCTACCCGGCACGTCAATAACAGACCTATTTACGAGCTGGTCAAACTCAGCCTAGCTATGCCACCTACCCTCGGGCGGGTAAGACCACACCCCTTTCCAATCGACCACAATCATAGGAATGCCGCATACTGGTATTCGGCATCCGGGCACTCTTATTTTTCACCCGGTCTCGATGTTGGAGCATCCTCTGGTACCAAGAAGGTTTATGGATTTTCACTCAGGGCCATCTATGGCGGCCCGATTCTAGTAATAGATTTTTGGTGTTCCATCTGGCCATCCACGACATGCCTGTGAAGGCTATGACCCTGATGTCACTAGGGCGTATAGTAATCAGACACACAATGCAAGATGCATGAGTCATACAATCCAGTCATGCATCAATCCTGAGCATACCATGCGCTCATGTGAGACAATCTTCGCCTATCAGAGAGTCTCATAGCAACTTCTCCAATTCTCCATGACATATGTTATGGTCAATCACATCTCATAACAAACATGCAGATGATGCGTATGGGCATGTATTATAATGCTATACTGACAATCGGAATCGGTCTCGACAATCGGAATTGGCCTCGACAATCAGAATCGGCCTCGATAATTGTAAGACCCACCCCACAGCACATGATATTGTTCGCTTTGCCGAAGCTCACGGCTTTAAAATGCGTCATGTCTGTTAAGGGAGGAACCCAATATATAACCACCACAACTCCAGACAACTCTTCCGATGTGGGACAAGTTACGCTACAGTCAACTGCAACAGTAGCTCGCCTAGCATAGTAGCTTTGCCAGCCACACAATAGCCTGCCAGCCACACCTGGGGGCCTGCCCACGTGTGCCCGCCCACATGAAGCAGTGACCAGGGCGTCACAATATCCCCCACCGGGGCAGAGCCGTCCTCGGCTCTGATACCATTTGTAAGGCCCGCCCCCATAGCACATGATATTGTCCGCTTTGCCAAAGCTCACGGCTTTAAAATGCGTCATGTCTGTTAAGGGATGAACCCAACATATAACCACCACAACTCTAGACAACTCTTCCAATGTGGGACAAGTTACGCTACAGTCAACTGCAATAGTAGCTCGCCCAGCACAGTAGCCTGTCAGCCACACCTGGGGGCCCGCCCACATGAAGCAGTGACCGGGGTGTCACAATAATCGGCCTCAACAATAGGAATCCACCTCGAAAATCTGAATCGGCCTCACAATCGGAATCAGCCTCAACAATCGGAATCGGCCTCGACAATTGGAATTGGCCTTGATAATCGGCCTCAATAATCGGAATCGGCCCCAACAATCGAAATTGACCTCGATAATCGGCCTCAATAATCGGAATCAGTCTCGACAATCAGAATTGGCCTTGATAATCGGCCTCAACAATCGGAATCAGCCTCGATAATCGGCCTCAACAATCGGAATTGGCCTCGACAATCGAAATTGGCCTCGACAATCGGAATCGGCCTCGATAATCGAAATCGGCCTCGACAGTCGGAATCGACCTCGATGATCGGAATCGGCCTCCACACTATATGTGGACGTTTAACCATCATTGGCCATCGATGTGGACATTTAACCAACATCGCTCCCAAGGGGTGGCCCACATAGAGCGAACATATAGTGGGCCCAAGGCCTCACATAAGGGCCTAATACACATCACAATGGGCCGCACCCATAGGCCGAAATACATCACAATGGGCCTCATCATATGGGCCGAAAATACATCACAATGGGCCTCATCATATGGGCTAGAAATACATCACAATGGGCCTCATCATATGGGCCGGAAATACATCACAATGTGTCACTTATAACATCACCATACACATCGCAATGGGCCGCATACATGGGCTGGAAACACATCATAATGGGCCTCATCATATGGGCCATAAATACATCATAATGGGCCTCATCATATGGGCTAGAAATACATCACAATGGGCCTCATCATATGGGTTGGAAATACATTACAATGGGCCTCATCATATGGGCCGAAAATATATCACAATGGGCCGCTTATATACATCACCATACACATCGCAATGGGCCGTATATATGGGTTGGAAACACATCATAATGGGCCTCGTCATATGGGTCATAAATACATCACAATGGGCCTCATCATATGAGCCGAAAATACATCACAATGGGCCGCTTATATACATCACCATACACGTTGCAATGGGTCGCATATATGGGCCGGAAACACATCATAATGGGCCATAACCCATGGGCTTCAAATACACAATAGGTGGGCCCTACACATGGGCCTAATATACATAATAGGTGGGCCCTGTACATGGGCCTCATACACATCAAGTGGGCTACATCAATGGGCCGCACTAATGGGCCTCATATACATCAAGTGGGCCTCATACTGGGCTGCATCATATGACCCTGCTGACTGCATATCTGGGCCTGGCTGTTGAGGCCCAGGCCTTAAAATGATCTGGAACTAGTGGACGGTGTGGATACAACACCTACATCATGGTGTGGTCCACGGATGGCGTGGATAAAACACTTACATCACGGTGGTATCCACCGTCCTATAGACAGTGAGGGTAAAACCCATACATCAGGGCCCACGTCCTTAGATGGACGATAAGGCTACAATACATACAACCTAGGTGGGCCCCATGCCTATCTAAATGAAGGACGGCTAGGATATATATCACATGCATCAATGGTGGGCTACAAAACTTGCTGGCGTTAACTGCAGCGACAACAAAAACTGCTAGTTGTCCAGCAGATGGATGACCCAGATAAAAAATACATACATTAAGATGGGCCCCACCCGCTGCCAGGTGGGCGGTTGGATAAACACATACTTCAGGATCGGGCCCAAAGAATTTGCTGATGTCCAAATAGATGGACGGTAGGGATATAATACATACCCATGATCAGACCCACATCTTAATGACGTCCATACAATGGACAGTTGGATATAGTACACATTATGTGGGACCCACAGAACTTGCTGACGTCAGTCCAGCAACTTCTGTTGCTAGATGGACGGTCTTGATAAAACACATATATCATGTGGGCCCCACACCACGTGTGAGACTGGACGGGCTGGATCACCACCATCCAGCCAATCCGTTCCACATCAGGTGGGTCCCACGTGGGGCCCACCATAATACCTGTCATTCTTATTTTAAAATAATATAATATATTATATTATAAATATATATTATAATATATTAAAATGCATATGTGAGGCTCTAGCATCCAGCGTCCGGTCTGAACAGACGGTCTAGATGTTGGAATGCATACATCGATGTGGGACCATCTCCACACGTGCAGCATGTGTGGGGTGGGCCCCACATGCCTGCCAAGTGTATGGACGACATGTATAAATCACATACATTACGGTGCGCCCCACACTTGCATCGTCCAGATGGATAGTGTGGGGTATAGAATAAATACATCAAGGTGGCCTGCACGTTGCAGGTGGGCCTGGTGCCGTCCAAACTAATCCAGTACCGTCCAAATAGCCTGGATGATGTGGATTGAAATAAATACATCATGGTGTGGCCCTTCCAGCGATCGGCGGTTTGGAGAAACACATGCCTCATGGTCAGCCCATAGCTGTTGACGTCAAAAGCAGGATGAGCTAATGGATGACTCAGATATTCAACACATCATATGGTGGGCCACACTCATCAAAGGAGAGAGAGAGAGAGAGAGAGAGAGAGAGAGAGAGAGAGAGAGAGAGAGAGAGAGAGAGAGAGGAACAGTGGAGATGGGAGGGACCCTCCACTATGGGTCCCTCTTTGATACAAGGCATACATCAAGATGGGTCCCACCATGTTGGTCCTCAAATCACAAAAAATCAAATCATAAAATCACCCACAGTTAGATCTCCACTTCCTTCTTCAGCCAATGCAATCTAGAGCTCAAAGAGGTGCGATTCAATGGTTGAGATGGACTTTGGATGGTGGAGATGGGAGGTAGGATGGTGGGCCACACTAGCTCCTCTCTTTTTCTCCTTGGAACCCATGGACGTTTCCTCCTTTGGGAATTGCTTGAATGGGGTGAAGAGAGAAATGAAAGAGTGATGGGAGTTGTAAGGATGGATGACATGGAGTGTAAGGGTGAGGGATGGTTAATTGACTTTTTGGGCATGAGATGAGATGGGGTATGGGTAGCATCGCCTTATTGGTATGAAAGGTATGGGAGAGGTAAGGTCTTGGTTGAATTGATGGAAAGAGGGGGGTAAGGGTAGAGATTTTGTTCTCTCAACCAGGAATCTTCCTGGAAATGGCGCACACATTGCCTGTGGTGTTTCCTCAATTTATTCTCAGGCCCAAAACTCCTGGCCTGGGTATCGCTTTGGCATGTGAGACGCGGCATCGGAACCGCGGTGATGGCGCGGTCGCTAGGGTGCAAGTCTTGGGTTGAGCCGAATCTGGAATACGGGATACGACTCAGGGATGCGTACAAATGCTATCTATGCGTCGCGGGTCGCCAGAATTCGACCAGGAGGACCGCGGAAGCTTACAGAACGGTACGGTCTAGGATACGGGCCTCACAGGTCAAAAACCACATCATGATAGAGGAGGTAGGTCTTCATGCCATCCATATTGTTTCGTGGAAATTGATATTTGATGGGTCCCTCACAGAGAGTTCCTCTACAGCAGGAATCATCATAATCTCTCATAGAGGAAGGAGAGAAGATGTGCTTTCTAATTGAAATTTGATTGTACCAATAACCAGGATGAATATGAGGCATTAATAATCAGCTCGGAGATTCTAAGAGAGCTGGGGGCTAAGTATATCAAGTTATAAGTGATTCTCAATTAGTCTTAAGTCAACTCATGGGAAAGTACAGATGCACCAGCTAGGCCCTTCTGCCTTATTATGGTATAGTGATATAATTGTTGGAGCAGTTTGACGACATAGATCTAAAGTGCATCCCTCGGGAACTCAATGAAGATGTTAATGAAATGACGCAAATTGCGACTGGATTGAAGCTCCCAAAAGGCTTATTTAAAAGATTCATCACTGTACAAAAGTGCTCATTGCCATCCACGCAACAAAGGCTTCTAGTCATCGAAGCAGCATCATTAGAGATGACAAACGATGATTGGTGATGCCCCATCGTCTAATATTTACTATGGCGTAACCCAAAGACAGAAAGATCAGTGAAATAAACATCTTTTCACTACCTAATTTGGATGAGGACCTATAAAGAAAAGGAGTTCACGGTCTCCCTTCTCAAGTGTCTAGGGTGAGACGAAGCGATGGTGGTAATCAAGGAAATACATGAGCCCACCGAGGGGGGACAAAAGATGAGCCAGCTGATTCGAAAACATGGCTACTTTCAGCCATATATACAGAAGGATTGTATAGAGTACGCGAATGGATGCTAGACATGTCAAAGACATGACCCCACTACAACACATCCCAGTTTTAGAATTTCACCCAATTGTGAAACCATGGCCTTTTCAAGGATGGGCAATCAACATCATAGATTAGATTTTCTCAGCTTCTTTGAAGCTACAAAGCTTCATTATTATGGCGACTGACTAGTATTACACAAAGCTTCATTTCTCCTTTCTCTCTCTTCTTCTTCTGCTTCTCTTTTCTTTTTTCTTGCTGGAACGTCTAGCAATTCTTGGACGTGATCGAGCTCGCCCAGCACAGCGAGTCGACCCCAGACTCCATGGCCAACACAGACAAGCCTAGTCGGAACTTGACTCGGTTTGCCCAGCAACCCGAGTCACAACCCTCCTCTCTCTCTTCTCTCTCTCTCTCTTTACTTTTTTTTTAACTACCTTGTCTAGCATCTCGCGACCCAGTGACTCAGTGGGTCTGCGACTTTAGCAGCTACATAGTGGGGCAGCAGCCCGAGCTGGAACTCGGAGCACCTTCCCCCTCTCTTTCTTCTCTTTTCTTCTTCACTTTTCTCTCCCTTGCTCCTCTACCTTCTCCCTTCTGGACTAGGCTCAAGTGTACACACGCAGAGGGCAAGACAGACTCCCCCAGCAACTCGGACGAGTTGGGACAATGAGGCACAAGTGTTTGCTTGTACCCCCAAGTGCAAGGTTGGGAAGTAGTAATAATGTCAGTGAGATCGAGGTCGTACCCACAAGGACTAAATGTGTCGTGATTTTTTGAACTACTTAATAATTAGAACTGCTGTAAACTAAATCTAGAATTTAAGAAGAATATTGTTGTGAATTGAAACTATCAATGTAAAAGAAACTATAGCACTAAGGATTCACTTGTAGTCATCCTAATACCATTTTACTCGATTCAATTAATACTTTAACTAGAATCGAAGTCCTAATATATCCAACTGGATGATAGAGCGGTTAAAACATCATAAGCAGATTCAAAACAGATTCCAAACGTTCATAGCAACAGTTCCATATATAACAGTCTTATTATATTGATTGTAAAAAGTTCAAAGCATCTGACATGCCATTAGTGTCACGCCCCAAACTCGGAAACCGAGCTCACAAAATTCTCGATCGCCGAATTCGGCGCCGACAGCCTCCGTAGTACCCCATTCTCGGCTCCCCAGCGCCATACCCAGATTCCGATCCTGGGATCCTACAAGGAGGATTTTCAGTATGATGCCTTTTTTTTGTAATGGAGCATAACCATAAGCATACCATATCATAAATGCAACATCAAAATCACATATCCACTAATATAATCATTTAAATACAATGCTAAAAGGGAAATACATATATCGAAATCAAAGCTCCAGAGGATAGCTACACGCTCCAAGCTCAGCACTACTGCAACCTAATGCCCACCTGCACGCTCATCTATCGTGCATAAGCTTACAAAAGCTTAGAGGATGGTGAGAGTGTGTGTACAAGATAAGTGCTAAGTATACCATAAAGCCCATAAATCATACATCATCTGAATAAGTGGAAAACTAATAAGATCATGAATCATACGATATCAGAGTAAGCGAAAATATACTGGTAAGTCCATGAGTGCTATCAGTCGTACCAAGGCTATGCGATGCAGAACATAATAAGACAATAATAGATGCTGAGGATGCAATGCAATATGCAAATCCTGATGAGCCACACGAATACCATCAACCTCATCTAAGCCATACGAGTACAGAAACATAGTAACCCCAAATGTTAAGTACTGCGGATGCTATGTAATAGCGGTGCGAATGAATGACCATGCTGGAATGTGAAGTCGGGATGATAGTACGAAGTATCACAGGCTATGGGTCCATCCAAGGGACTTCTATCCAAACCAGTCCCATACCTAAATTTGGATAGTCAGACACAATGTGGTAACTCCTGATCTCAGGTTAGTCGCGCGCCCAACCGAAATCCTGGCCATTGTGATATACACGTAACAAATAGTTACACCACCAGCCGAGTGGATAGTGATGAATGAATGAATGGATATACAATTCCTGCTCAACAAGTCCACATATCAGTACGGTTGCTCTTTGGGGAAATCACCGGGGTCCATTACACTCGACACTGACTGCCTCCTCCCTAGCTGCATAGCCCAGCAAGCGGAATAGACATCACTATCCGCCTGCCAATATCGGGCTCGACTTGTCGATAGCGGACCCATTTAAGAGCTGGTCATACTCAGCTTAGCTTATAGCCCCCTCACTCGGGCGGATAAGGCCACACCCCCTTCCAACCGACCACGACATAGTGGGAGACACGACCTCATGGTATAGGCATCGGCGCTCATATTCCACTCAGTCTAGACGTTGAAGCAACTCCTGGTACTAAGGAAGTTCTGTGATTTTCACCCAAGGACATCCTAAGTGCCCACAATGCTAGAACTAAATATTTCTGGTGTCCCATCTAGCCATCCACGATGTGCCTATGGAGGCCATAACCCTGATGTCGCTAGGGCGTACAATGATTAAGTAACATGTCTGTGAGATGCATGAATCACACCGTACAAACATGCAGTAATCTCGCGCATACTATGCGCTCCTGTCGGGCACTCCGTCTCGTATGGAGTCCCGTAAATGTCTCAGCCCAACGGCTCATGTTATAACCAAACATTCCTCATATCAAGCATACATATGATGCGTATGGGCATGAATCATGGAGCTACACTAAGCATGTTATAAGGTGATGAACTATCCTTACAACGCAGATGGGCCTAGACGGCCTACACATAACACGTATGGGCCTACCAATGGCCCTAGGGAGAGTCGTAATGTGGACATTTAACCAACATTATACTTACAATATGGACATCAAACCAACATTTCTCCCAAGACATGACCGCTATAAAATATCGCTACACAAACCATGGGAAATCACATATTGCAATGGACCTATATACATCCCATTGGGCCTTGACCCATAGGCCTCAGATACATCAAATGGGCCGCCTTATATGGGCCTTATATAAATCAAGTGGGCCGCATCAACAAGCCTTGTGTACATCCCATTGGGCCTCGACCCATGGGCCTCCAATACACCAAATGGGCCTCATAACATGGGCCTTATGAATGCCAAGGTGGGTTCCACTTGAACTATAAATCTATCTCATTTTTTTTTAGCCTCAAGCCTTAAGACATGCTTGGCGAATGGTGGACGGTTGGGATGCAACACATGCACATGGGTGGGCCCAAAACAATCCACCATTATATATATATTATATATATATATATATATATTATATATATATATATATATATAATATATATATATGGGAAAAGGTACAATGCGTTAGAGCTGATTTAACGTCCCATGAGGTCGAGTTGTGTGGGCCCCGCCGTGATGTTTTTGAACATCTACCCCATCAGCCAGATGCACATTTTCCATCCTAAGCCTAGGTCTCAAAATCAAGTCAATCCATGACTTGTGCAGGCCACACCACATGCAGCAGTGGAGAGAGCCGCGCACTGTTAAAAAAAAAAATTCATAATCATTTTGAGGGCCACTGAGATGTGGTTGTTTGTAAATCTAGCCCTCCAGTATGTGTGTCCCACATGTATGAGGGCTCATACCAAGTTTCAGGCGCAGGAAAACCTAGGTGGGGTTCACCGTCCACGGCATGTGGACGGCGTGGACTAAACATTACAGTGGGCTCCCACCATCCGCCTGGACGGTGGGGATAAGACCATACATCACTGTGGGCTCCCACGTGGGGCCCACCATAACATTTTTTTACATCCAAACTGTTGATAGGGTCACACAGACCTGGGTGAATAGGAAACAAATATCAGATTTCAAAATTTTCGTGGCCCAAAAAGAGTTTCAATGGTAGAGTTCAATCACCGCTGTTTCGTGTGGTGTGGGCCACCTGAGATCTGGATCAAGTTGATTTTCGGAGGGGACCCACCTCAGGGGGTGGTCCACCTCATGGACGGTGTGGATACAAAATATACATCATAGTGGGGTCCACGGCTGGAGCCGTGGGTTGCTGTCCGTCCGCCCGCCCGCCGTAGGCAGTAGGCGCTGCCTGCAGTAGCAGCCCTGCCTACAGTAGCAGCCCTGCCGCTTACTCTTCTTCTTCTTTTTTTTTTTTTTTTTGAAATGCGATTTTTCAGGTGTGGGGCCCGCGTTTGATGAATCCACTCCAGCCATTGGATTCCACAGCCCATAACAGATCTATCAAGACCAATATCGGGCCTCTTTCAGTGTGTAAAAAAAATCTGGATAGATTTCAATGGTAATAATACTGTTTTCAACACTATGGCCCACTAGCTACTCCGATCAACCTCATTTTTCGCTCAACGCCTAAATGAGTTGGTAAATGGAATAGATGGTGTGGATTGAATACATACGTCAAGGTGGGTCCTATATGAGTGGCCCTCTCCAATGCTTGGAAAGCCACGCTCATATTTGTGTTTTCTTTCCAGCAACGTCCAGACGCTGGACGTTTTTGGGCTTACAACCATATTTAAGGTGGGCCCTGTTTAGGTGGGCCACCACATGATGGTGGTGTGAGTACAACACATATAAGATGGGCCCCACTCATGGACGGCTTGGATAAAATACTTATTTTATGTTGGGG
>JAJHSJ010000007.1:67221685-67307639 GCA_021015155.1 Magnolia officinalis | reverse complement strand
ACATGATCGCAGGACGGCCCGGAACATCCGGATTTTTCAGACGCACGGCCTACGAAAAAACCAATCTGCGATGATCGGTGGCCCCACAGTGATGTTTTTCATGAAATCCTAGTGAGATTTCAGTCGAGAAGGGGTGGTTTTTATCGAGTTTTAGTGTGGTCCACTGTATAAAATCAATTCGTTGTCCATCCTGTGTTTTTCGACGATTCACGTGTATATCTGTGTATGCGGCCAAAAGGACACCTAAGAGAGGGTCAAGCCCTCCCTCTGGTCACATTGGACGGCTCTGATTGTCCGTATGGACGATGGGTGGGGCCCACAATAAAAAACCGGCGGACACAGTGACGACGCTGTGTCCATTTTTGAATTGGAGAAGAGAGAGTCGGTCAGCGTGCGTTGACTGACTTTGAGAAAATAAGTGCACGGCTGGTGCACTTGTGCACCATGCACACGTGATGTACGTGAGGTCTTAAGGAGATGTTCGTGAGAAATTCGCTCTGTCCATCTATATTGTCAGATCATTTAACGCGTTGAGACCAAAATCGAAGCTTATCCAAATATCAAGCGGGCCCAAAATCGACGGTTTATGGGCTGATTTGTCCGTTGGGCCACATCCATAGGGATCCAAGAGCTGAAATTTATGGTCAATTTATGGTCCTCAGGCCATATATAAAGTTTCGAGCCGAACGGATGGTGGGAACCCTATGATCTTGCATTCTGGACGAATTTCGGGCCTCTTTAGCGTGAAATACTGGATTTTCTTGAATCCTGGGCGTGTAAATTCTTCGATCTCGGTCCCCTGGAGTCCGTCCCTGGCCTCAGTGACTTTAGAACGTCAAATCCACACTTTTAGTACCCTTTTTCAGTCTAAGCTCCTAAATACACCTTGTAATACAAACACGATTAAAATAAAGTGTTTAAAAATTGTCATGCACGTAAATTCAAGTAATAACTGGGGTCTAATATGCAATATTTGACCCTCAAAACTTTGAACCCACCATTCATCTGAGGACGGTAGGGACTTGATCGATGACGTTGAATCTTGAATTTGTTGAGGAAGTGGCCCATCCTTTTATTGACGAATGTAGTTCCGTTGTCTGTAATAATGGCCTGAGGGATCCCATATCGGTTGATGATATTATTCTTCATAAACTTGAGTACGTGAGACGTTGCGATGGTGGTGTAGGATGCTGCCTCTATCCACTTGGTGAAGTAATCTACTGCCACCAGGATGTATTCATGCTCGTTTGATGCTTTGGGGCTGACTTTGCTGATGATGTCAAGTCCCCATATGGAGAAGGGCTAAGGTGTTGTCGGGTTGTAGAGTTCAGAAGCAGGCGCATGGATCTAATTTGCATGTTCCTGACACTTAAAGCATTTCCTGACGTGTTTGCAGTAATCAGTTTCCATCGTCAGCCAGTAGTAACCAAACCGTAAGATCTTCTTTGCCATCACATGTCCGTTCATGTGTGGGCCGCATAGTCCTTCGTGAATTTTCGACATGATCTGTGCTGCTTCTATTTCGTCCACGCAACAGAGAAGGACTTGGTTGAAGGATCGCATGTATAGGATGCCTCCGGTGATCGTGAACTGGTCTGGTAGCCGCTGGATAGTCCGACGATCGGTTGATGTCGCTCCTTCCGGGTACTTCTGACGCTCGAGATATTCCTTGGTGTCTGTGTACCAAGGCTGATCATTCGAGGAAGTTTCAGCTTCATTTATCTGCAGGCAAAACACGGGTTCCTCCTGAAGCTCAACAGTGAGTTCCCATTCGGCAACTCCTTTTGGGATTTCCAGCATTGAGGCGAGGGTAGCCAGAGTGTCCGCAAACTGGTTCTTGGCTCGGGGCATGTAAGAGAACGTGATCTCTTCGAATTCTTCGGTTAGATTCTCCAAATAGACGTGATAAGGGATCAACTTTTCATCCTTGGTCTTCCAGTCGCCATTCATCTGATTGATGATGAGATGTGAATCTCCGAAGACTCGCAACTTCTTCGCGTTGAGGATGATGGCTTCTGTCACGCCCCAAACCCAGAAATCGGATTCGCAGGAATCCCGATTGCCGAATCCGGTGTCGACAGCCTCCGTAGTACCCCATTCTCGGCTCCTAGCATTCATACGCTAGATTCCAATCCTGGGATCCTACAAGGAGGATTTTTTTTATACATTTAACTCGTAATAAGCATAACCACAAGTATACCTAAATCATAAAGGCAACATTATCATCACATATCCACTAATATAATCATTTGAATACAATACTGAAAGGGAAAATACATATGTCGAAATCAAAGCTCCAGAAGGCAACTGCACGCTCCAAGCTCAACACTACTACAAGCTAACATCACCTGTATGCATCTATCGTGCATAAGCTTATAGAAAGCTTAGAGGGTGGTGTAAGTGTGTGCACAAAGTAAGTGTCAAGTATTCAATATAATGCCATCATCATAAAATACCGAAATTACTGGTAATCCATAAATCATACATTATCGGAATAAGCAGAAACACTGACAAGATCATGAAACATGTGATAACAGAGTAAGCGGAAGTATGGATAAGTCCATAAGTCAATCAATATCAGAATACGCAATATGGAACAGCTATGCAAGAAGGAGTCATAAAGAGCCAAATATCAGATGTCGAAGATGCAATGCAATATACAAATCCTGCTAAGTCTGTCTAAGCCATATAAGTACAGAAACATCACAACCCAAAATGTCATATGCTTGCGGATGTAATGCAATATCCGATGTGAATGAAATGACCATGCTGGAGTGTGAAGTCGGGATGATAGTACGTAGTATCGCAGGCTACGAGGTCCACCACAAGGGACTCCTATCTAAACCATTCCCATACCTAAATTTGGATAGTCAGACTCAATGTGGTAAACTCCTGATCTCAGGTTAGTCACGCGCCCAACCGAAATCCTGCCATAACGAAGGTACACAACAATTAGTTGCGCACCACCAGCCCGAGTGGATAGTGAATGAATGAATGAATGAGCATGTAACTCCTACTCAATAAGTCCACATATCAGTACGGTTTCTCTCTGGGAAATCACTGAGGTCTATTACACTTCAAACCAGATTACCACCCCATCACGTGTAACAAGGTGAGTGGAAGAGACCTCACTATCCACCTGCCAATATCGGGCCCGGCTCGTCGATAGCGTACCCATTCCTTGAGCTGGTCAGAATCAGCCTAACATTGCCCCCTCCTCTTGGGCAGGTAAGGCCCACACCCCTTCCAACTGACCATGACACAGTGGGAGACGCTGCTTAACGGTATACGGCCCTCATGCACTCATGCATCCACTCGGTCTAGATGTTGGAGCAACCTCTGGAACCAAGAGGGTTTAGGGACTTTCACCTAGGGATATCTATAGCACCCCATGTAGAACAGATTTCCGATGTCTCATTTGGCCATCCACGATATGCCTGTGGAGGCTACGGCCCTAATGTCGCTAGGGCGTACAGTAATCACAGTACACAATGCAAGATGCATGAGTCATACAATCCAGTCATGCATCAATCCCACACATACCGTGCGCTCAGGTGAGACAATCTCCTCCTATCAGGGAGTCTCATAACAACCGGCACCATGACATATGCAATGGTCAATCATATCTCATAACAAACATGCAGATGATGCGTATGGGCATATATCATGATGCTATGCAGTCACATACTCATAATCGGTATCAATAACCGGCATCGACAATCGACCTCTATAATGTGGACATTTAACCAACATTGCCCCCAAAGAATGGTCCACATAGAACCTAACATATATTGGACACATGGCCTCATACAAGGGCCAAATATACAACAACATGGGCCTCACTCAAGAGTTCAATACACATCATGATGGGCCTTTAACATGGGCCTAACATACATCACAATGGGTTACATCGCCTGGCCCTCAAATGCATCACAATGGGCCTCATCACATAGGCCTCTTATACATCACATTGGGCCTTAAACACGGGCTGAATACACATCACAACGGGCGACAAATATGGGCCGCATATACATCACATTGGGTCTCGACAATCGGAATCGGCAGTCAGCCACGACAATTGAAATAGTCAATCGGCCACGATAATTAGCCTCGATCGATAATCGGCCTCGATGATCGAAATCGGCAATCAGCCATGACAATCAGAATCGGCAATCGGCCACGATAATCAGAATCGACAATCGGCCACGATAATCGACCTCGATCGATAATCAGTCAATCGGCCACGACAAGCAGAATCGGCAATCGGCCACGTCAATCGACAATCGGCCACGATCGGTAATCGATCACGATAATCGGCCTCAATCGGTAACCAGTCAATTGGCCACGACAAGTAGAATCGAAGTAGAATCGGCAATCGGCCACGTCAATCGACAATCAGCCACGATCGGTACTCGATCACGATAATCGGCCTCGATCGGTAATCGGTCAATCGGCCATGACAAGCAGAATCAGCAATCAGTCACGTCAATCGACAATCGGCCACGATCGGTAATCGGTCACGATAATCGGCCTCGATCGATAATCAGAATTGGCAAATCGGTCACATCAATCAGAATCGGTAATTCGGTCACGTCAATCAGAAATTAGCAATCGGTCATGATAATCAGCCTCGATCGCTAATCGGCAATCGGCCACGACAATCGGGATCGATCAATAATCAAATCGGTAATCAGCAGATAAACAAAACGGGGTCCATAAGTGATCAGCTGATCAACTATGGCATAAAGATCAGCACTCGGCCGTGGTTATATCAAATCTGATAACACGGAGCCATCCATCTACGGCGAATGGGGCCCACTTATTTGGGTTAACCCATTGAGGGAATGACGAGAATGGGCCTAACAAGGCCTAAGGGAAGGTCACAATGTGGACATTCAACCATCATTGCCCATCAATGTGAACATTTAACCAACATTGCTCCCAAAGAGTGGCTCACATAGATCCAAACATAAAGTGGGCCTATGGCCTCACGCAAGGGCCTGATACACATCATTGTGGGTCGTGTCACATGGACCTCGAATACCTCGGATGGGCCACATCCCATGAGCCCCAAATACATTACAATGGGCCACAACCCATGGGCTTAAAACACACAATAGGTGGGTCCTACACATGGGCCTAATACAATCAAGTGGGCCTCATACCTGGGCCTCTAATATATCTCAGTAAGTCTCAACCTATGGGCCCCAAATACATCTGGGTCATGCTCATAGGCCTCAAATACACAATAAGTGGGCCCTACACATGGGCCTAATATATATCATAGGTGGGTCCTACACATGGGTCTCATATGCATTAAATGGGCCACTTATCTAAGCCTCGAACACATCAAATGGGCCACGCGTCATGGGCCCAATACATATCACAATGGGCCACAACCCATGGGCCCTATACACATCATAGTGGGTCTCAACCCATGGGCCTTTATACATCACAATGGGTCTCAACCCATGGACACTAATACATTACAATGGACCTCAACCCATGGGCCCTAATACATCAAAATGAGCTTAATCACATGGTCCTCATGTATGTCAAGGTGGCCTCAACAACGGGCCTCATACACATGACGGTGGGCCTCAATAACGAGCCCTCATACACATTAAGGTGGGCCTCAACAACGAGCCCTCATACGCATCAAGGTGGGCCTCAACAGATGGCCACAAATGAATCAAGATGGGCTGAATCATATGGGCCATATATATATCAAATAGGCCACACCACTTGGGCCCCATGCATATCAAATGGGCCACACCCAAATACAAGTGGTGATAATGATTTCTACCATTAAAATTCTCAAGGCCCACTGTAACATTTATTTTCTATCCAATCTGGACATAGGGTCACATAGACCTGGATTAAGAGGAAACAAATTTCCTAATGATCCAAAACTTATTTAAATCAGAAGGTTTCAATGGAAAACACTCAATCCCCACTACTCTTTCTATGTGGTCCACTTGATCCTAGATATGCTTCTTTAGTTTTTAGTCAAGCTTATAGGCTAAAGCGACCAAATGGTGGACGGTTTGGATGCAACACATCAGCAAGCAGGGTCATGGGCAGTATGGATCTGACTTATTTTTAGTCTCATGCCCAAAAAAAATGAGCTTGCAAAATGGGTGGACAGATTGGATGCACACACATGCATCATGGCTGGGTTCCATGAAGGCCCACCATCATATACACACACACACACACACACACACACACACGCACGCACACACACACACACACCATCCCCTGGACGGTGGGGATATAACAAATACATCACTGTGGGCTCTACCGTCCAAGCAGACGGTGGAAATGAAACACATAAATCATTGTGGATCCCACGTGGGGCCCACCATTATGTTTATATGAGATCCAGCTTGTCCATAAGGTCACGCAGACCTAAATGAAGGGTTAAAACAAATTTCATCTTGATCCAAAACTTTTGTGGACCCAACAAGGGTTTCAAAGGCAGACGGTCAATTCCCACTGTTTCCTATGATGTGGGCCACCTGAGCTTTGGATGGCCTAATTTTTAGAGGGGGCCCACCTCATGAATGGCTTGGATGGCATAATACATCAAGGTGGGGCCCACGGCTGGAGCCATGGGACCCTGCTCGTCCGCACGTCCGTGCGCAGGACGTCTGCGCGTCTCTCTCTCTGACACCAGCAGTAGCAATGATGCTGATGTGGTTTTTGTTTTTTTTTTTTTTGAAAAAAAAAACTGAGATTTGAGGTTTTTCATATGTGGGGCCAGCACCAGTTGAATCCATCCCATCCATTGCACTCCACGGCTTAAGACCAACCAAATGAGCCCAATGTTGAGTATTTTTTCGGTGTATAGAAATGTCAGGTAAGATTTCAATGGTGAAAACCACCATTTGCTATGCTATGGCCCGCCAGAAAGTCGGATTGGCGTCATTTTTCGGCTCAACGTCTAAAACGAGCTGAGGAACGGAATGGACGGCGTGGATTTACAACATGCATCAAGGTGGGGCCTGTATGAATGACTCGCCAAAAGCTTGCCAATCAAGCTAATATTTGTGTTTTCATTACAAGTCCAGCGTCCCTGGACGTTGGACGCTGGACGGTTGGGTGCAACGCATACATACGAGGTAGGCCCTACTCGGTGGGCCACCAAATGATGGATGGTATGGGTAAAACATACATTGAGGTGGGATTCAACCAAGTGGGCCACACATCACACAAAAATAAAAAAAGGAGAGAGAGAGAGAGAAGCACCCACCTTAGATATTGGACTTCTTCTTCCACCAATGTGATATAGAGCTCCATGGGAACAAGATTCAATGGTCGGGATTGATTTTAGAGGGGGTTGGAGAGCTTGCAAAGGGGAGGAAAATAGAGAAGAAGAGAGAGAGTAGAGAGATGAGAGAGAGTGAAAGGATGGGTGTGTAAGAGAGTAATAATGGGTTGTAAGAGCATAGGGAAGAGAACCTCATAATGACTTGTAAGAGAGAGTTGACTAAAGCTCTCATGGGAAATGGTGCTCCTAGGGTGGGTCCACCTAGGGAAACGTGTGCACCCCCTCAAAGTGGACCCCATACCAATCAATGGCTTAAATATTGTAAACGATACATCTTTGATCTACCCGTCGGATTGGCGCATGAGACATGGCGTTGGAATCGCAGCGACGATGCGGTCGCAATGACATAGGTCTTACGTCAAGCTGACTCGAAATTACAGGATAACACTCAAGGTCACGCACAAATGCTATCTACGTGTCGCAGGTCGCCGGAATTTGACTGGAAGGACCGCGGAAGTCTACGGAACGATACAGTCTAGGACATGGGTCTCACAGCTTCTCTTAAACCAGTAATACATGCTTCATATTCAGCTACGTTGTTGGTGCATTGGAATGCCATTCGCCTGGATATGGGAATTGAGACGTCATCGGGAGAGTAGAGTATGTCACCTACTCCACTCCCCTTTGAGTTTGCGGCTTCATCGAAGAAGAGTGTCCACTCTCCTACCTTTCTTTCTTCTTCTTCCTCAATCAGGAGGATGTCCTTGTCGGGGAAGAAGGTCTTCAACAGTTAGTAATCAGGCAGAGAGTGTACTGCTAGGTGGTCGGCCAATGGTTGCCCCTTGATTGCCTTCTAAGTGACATAGGTGATGTCAAACTCGAAAAGCAGTAGTTGCCATTTTGTGATCCTGCTCATTAGTGCTGGTTTTTCGAACAAGTATTTCAATGGGTCCATGCAAGTGAGCAGTAGGATTGGGTGAGCGATTATGTACTGTCGTAGTCGTTATGTTGCCTAAACTAGGGAGAGACACATTTTCTCTAAGCTGGAGTACTTGGCTTCGTAGCTTGTGAACCGTCAGCTTAGATAGTAGATCGCTTGCTCCTTTCTTCCTGTGTCATCGTGTTGGCCGAGGACGCATCCGATTGCTTCTTCCGTGACAAAGATATACAACAATAGTGGCCTACCTGGGGTAGGTGGTATGAGCACTGGAAGATTTAGCTGGTACTTCTTGATTTTGTTGAAAGCCGCTTGACAGTCGTCATTCCATTCCTTTGGTGAATTCTTCCTTAGAAGCTTGAATGTGGGCTCATAGATGGGCGTGAGCTGTGCGATGAATTGGCTAATGTACTAGATCCTTCCGAGGAAACCCCGAATCTCTTTTTCGGTATTGGGAGGCGGCATCTCGATGATTGCTTTGGTCTTGGTCCCGTCCACTTGTATACCATCTTCGCTGACGATGAAGCCTAACAACTTGCCTCCGATTGCGCCGAAGACACACTTTTGCTGGTTGAGGCGGAGCTTGAACTTATCCAACCTATCGAAGAGCTTCTTGAGGTCTTCAAAATGTCCTTCGATTGTGTGAGATTTGGCGATCATATCATCCACATAGTCTTTCATTTCCTTATTTATCATGTCGTGGAACAAGGCAGTCATGGCTTGCTGATACGTAGTTCCTGTGTTCTTCAACCCTAAAGGCATAACTCGGTAGCAGAAAGTTTCCCATGGTGTGATGAAAGAAGTCTTCTCTCGATCTTCGATGGGTATCTTGATCTGATTGTAGCCCGAGAAGCCGTCCATGAAGGAAAAGATCTTGTGTCTAGTAGTATTATCTACTAGTGTGTCGATGTGAGCCTGAGGGAAATCGTCTTTAGGACTCGCTTTGTTGAGGTCCCTGAAGTCGATGCACATCCTGACTTTGCCATCCTTCTTTGGAACTAGTACGATATTTGTAAGCCATTCCAGATAGTTGGAGACTACCAGGAACCCCGCGTTGTATTGCTTGATGACTTCATCACGGACCTTTAGGGCTCATTCTGGTTTCATTCTTCGTAGCTTCTACTTGATAGGCTTCATGTCTGGCTTTATTGGCAAGTGGTGTACTACCAAGTCTTTATCAAGCCCTGACATGTCCTCATAAGAGAAAGTAAAGTTGGACAACCTTGGTCTCAGGAATTCCATCATCATCTGTTTGTATTCTGGAGACAGTGATCTACCGATGTGCTCTTCTCTAGGGAGTTCCATTGATCCCAAGTTCACAATTTTGAAGTCATCTACCACAATGTTAGCTTTCGTTTCAAACCTTTCGAGGGAATCCTCAAGTTCGAGAGCTGTATCATCATTTCCCTTATCCAGGGCTTCATCTAAACCCATGAGCTCGAAATCCAACTCTAGGTCGAAATCATACGAGTTGACCTTAACTCTGGAGCTGTGCGTGAAATGTTTGGCACAGTGATTTTTAAAAGTTTTTCTGTTGTTTTTGTGTTTTGAAGACTTTTCAATGTTTTGTGATTTTGAGAAATATTTGATGTTTTTGTGCTTTTTGGAATATGTGATGTTTTTGTGCCTTTTGGAATATGTGATGTTTTTGTGTTTTAAAGGTTTTCTATTTTTTTTTTCGTGTTGCCAAGGGGTCTCGAAAAGGATGGTGTTGCAAACCATGATTGGTCATGTCCTGATTCGGGATACCAACTGCTATTTACATTGGCATTTTTTTAGGCCAGTGATTCGATCATCAGAGGGATGACTGTCCAGCCTGGCTCTTTCCCCCTTTTAATCTTGATGATCTGCTTTGTTTGTTCCTGTGGGTCATCCGTCCCGATGACCATGATGTCTGCTGGGCTGGGCTCAGAGTCGGAGTCTAATTCGATCTCTTCACTCAGAAGTTGGAGCTCCTCAGGCTCCTCAGGTCCATATTGCATTGGGATCCTGACGTCTGTCCAATCAAAGGAAGGCCACTTCCCTTTCGTGATCCAATGAATAGGCTTCTTCTGCCCCTTATGCTATTGAGTTGTTGATGGGGGTGTTTCTCCTTGACTGTTGGTGGGGATGGGTGCCTCTCCATTCTTGCCTGTGTCCTTTGTAATGGGTACCTCTGGTCCTGGGTCCTCTGTGGGTGGCCCTGCTTCCATGCTCCTAGCTTCATGTGATGGGTTTGGGGGTTCTGTCCCTAGCATTGGATGTGTTTTTGATGCCCTGAGGATCATGTCCCACCTTATCAGCGGCTAAATGGACTCTTGGCTGGAATGTTTTGTTAGATTAAGCCGCTAGAGGTGGTCCCCAAGGGAGATCATCGTGTCACCACAGACTGTTCCAGCCTTGACGAATTTAATGTGTGTGCACTTGAATGGTTGCCTCGTTTTAGACCTTGCAGCCTGATCTTCCGGTGTCGGTTGATACCCCAATCCCTGTCTTTGTATGTTGACACGGGCTGGTTTTACTACCATACCTTTCTCATGGAATTTGGTGCGGTAGTTCAGGATTAGACGTTCTGCAGGAGGGATGACATATTCGACTGCAAGCGGGTGAGGGTTGGCAATGGAGTTCACAATTTCAAACTCGAAACTGTGATATGATATGTCACCCTCTGCATGTTGAACGTCAATCACTGGAATGTCAGTTTCTGGGGTATTGACTGCCACTGGTAGGATGACTTCTGGCTCAGCCAGTACCAAGATGATTTGACTTCCCGATGGGAATTTGACCTTTTAGTGGAGAGTGGATGAGATAGCTCCAACAACATGGATCCATGGCCGTCCCAATAGAAGATTGAAAGAGGGAGGAATATCGATAATCTGGAATGTGACTAGAGCTATGTCTGGTCCAATCTGTAACTCAATGTCAATTTCCGCTTCTACCTGCCTTCGGGAGTTATCAAAAGCTCGGACATCATGGTGCTGGGTCGGAAAGCCCTAAACGTTCGGCAGTCCTTAGAGGGCAAACATTTAGGCTCGATCCGTTATCTATAAGCTCAAGTGGGACTTTGAAGTTATTGTAACAGACAACTATATTTAATGAGCGGTCCATGTTTATGGCCCTCGGGTGGTAACTCCTCGTCTGAGAATGTGGTCGCTCGTGGTGAGAGAAGTTGGCCGATCATACTTGCCACCATTTCAGGTGGTACTTCAGGAGAGATGTGCTCATCATTCAGGGTCTTTGTAAGATCTCTCGGTGTGACCTCGATGTGCATAAGAGTTCTCAGATGGAAATCTGTGCGGGAATGGACTTGAGTTAAGCTGATATGTTGTAAGCGGCGTCAACTTTATGGGTTGTTCCTGCCACAGTTCCATGGGTTTCTTTCAGGTTCTAGTTATCTCATCTGAAATACCTGCCGTTGTTGACCACTTCAGCACATTCAGGATAGTGTCATGGGACTGCCTTTGGGTTATAGGATGGAACCATCCTCCCGTCCAGATATATCACCAGTTCTTGAGGTTGAGTGGTGGGATCTGTCTGTGATAGACTCGAGGACTGTCCCTGGGATGTGACTGAATCTTCATAAGGCTTAATAGTGGGATTTTCCTCCTCTTTTTGATGTGTACTTTGTGAAGGAGGGATCCTTTGGGCATGTGCCAATTGGTGGGGTAAGAGGAGATTTGGAGATTGGACAGGGGGTGCCCCTTGTAGGGTCAATGAGGCGAGATCGGGAAGCCCGATTGGGAGGATGATAGGTTCAGGACCCGACCTGTTTGGATGTGCCGGGGGTGGCACTAGTTTTGCCCCTTGGAGAGTGAAAGATTGAGATTGTAACCTGAATGTCGTTGATGCCCTTTGGAGGGGGAGGGTTTGTGCTGTCGGTGCCGCTTCGAGTATGAGCAGAGGCGTGGTGGGTGCTGCTTCAAAGATGAGAGGTGAAGCTATCGGTGTTGCCTCGAGGTATATTCGTGGTCCAGGCGAAGGTGCCTCTTGGTATCTCCACGTCCGATCTTCTGTATCAAGTATGGTTTGTAACGCCCTGAAAATTGGGGGTCGAGCATAAACTCAACTCCCGAGTTCCAACGCATCACTTATGCAACATAATGAATGATTATTGAATGTTGTTTGTATTAGTGCATTGAACATGAGTGAGATTAAGCCAAAACAGCATATCATACTCCAGAGACAAGTGAGATAGCAAGCGGAAGACTGTGTTAGATATATAAACTATATAAACTGTGGTGAGTCTCCAGAGTGTGATAATGTTACCAAGTTAACTAATTATAAGTACAATTTCAAAATATACCAAAGGTGTAGTGTCATCTAGTCAACATCCCTGTAACCCCGTCGATCAAGACACGGCTCACATGAAGCCGCCAGAATACGGCATATACAAGAAGGCATCCTCGTCGTCGCAAAAGTCCGGCTCCGCCTCATAAGCATCACCATCACCTGCAGCTACAACAGGGTCTGGTTGGTGTGTAAAACACCGTCCCGTAACATGGGAGTGAGTAGCTAACTCAGTGGAACAATAAAGCATAGGTTAACATGTTATCAAAACAGTCAAGCAGTAATGATAAAGCAGTACAATCAACATTCCTAAGTACTGTAATTAATGCAAGGATGAGATGCGATTATGATGCATGCCCTCACCAACATACTCCCTCGTGCGGCACCATCTTACGTTCGCGGCATGCTGGCACCCTCAGTGCTCCACATCTTCTAGGAACATGCAATGCGATTATGAGCATGATTATCAAGTTGTTATTAGTCTATTTCAAACAGCAGGATTCGGAAACTAAGGTACCTCCCTTGTATCATTCCCAAACATGATCCATTCTAGGGTCGTCAAACCTAGATAATCTCATACGATAGTGTGGTTCTAGGGCGCTGCAAAGGCTGCCAGGGATATTACACGCAATCGTTACACCACTCCCCCATCACCTTTTTAACGGTTCATCACTAAATTGATACAGGCCTAGTTTATACTCTGTTTACTATGGAAAGACTCGTCGCCTCTCCGCAGATTCAGAGTATGCTCGAGGTCACTACACTGGGTACGGTCAGGACTGTCAGGGCTATTACACGCACTCGTTGCACCGCTCCCCCATCACCCATCAAAGCAGTGTAGGCCGACAGCTCGAATACAGTGTCCCATACCACCGTATTCGGCTCACGAGTCTTGTTGCTCAGTGGTCACTACGGGGAGGCTCGTGGCCCCAGCGTAGGCCGACAGCTCGACCACGGTATCCCATACCACCATGCCCGGCTCATGAGTCTTAGCGGATCGAGGTACCAAGGTTAACGGGGTTGCACTGGTAAGTTTGGTACCCTAGGTTCAAGCAGTAGCGTCCAAATATGGTGAACATACATAAGACGGATCGGGTTACTTGATGAGCTCGGCTAGCTCGAGTGCACAACGAGTTGAACGATATGAAGCACATAAGCACTTCGTGTGGCCAACCACTATCGCCAACTGAAGTACGACTCGGGTTCGTTGGACACATCTCGCGTGACGAATGAATCTCAGTCACGAATTCCATTTCGTTACCGATCGCCTGGACTAACTCTTAGTCCCAATCACATTCAATTACGGAACAATTAAAGCAGTAATGGATCAGGATTTCAAATCATATAATCAAATATCCAGTATTGTCCGCTTAAGGCTGCCAGGGATGTTGCACGGAATCGTTACACCACTCCCCCATCACCCTTCACGGTTCTTATGGAATACGACTTAAACAAGAATTTAAACATATGCATTACATAGATAAAATCATACAATCAGTTGAGCATGTTATGAAGTACAAGATAAGCATGAGTTTGTACATATTCAATTCCTAATCACACAGATATCTAAAGAAATCATACACGTAGTTAAAGGAGTTGAGAATCATATCTCAACACCCTTATACATTACAATTTACTAACTACTACTCATTCAGACATTTCAACAAACACTTTAGACTACCTACATCAACATACATGACATATGTTGATCAAATAAGTATTAGGCCAAATCCTTTCACTAGGGAGCTGCCCCAATTATAACACACGTGCACCCACGACGGATAGTCATGACAAGCAGGAATCCAAGTTCCATATTCATTCAGTCATTTCCATAAACACTTGGGCTACATATTTTAACATATATAGCATGTAAGACCCGTATCCTAGTTCGTACTGTTCCGATGAATCATGCGATCCTTTCCGTCGAAGTCTGGCAATCCGCGACTGATAATCGATGTTGTGCATGACCGTAAGTCATATCCTTTAGATTCAAGTCAGTTTAATCCGAGACCTGTATCATTGCGACCGCACCATCGCCGCGGTTCCAACGCCGCGACTCACGCACCGATCCGATACCCTGACCAGAAGACGTGAGTTGGCGTTTATTTCGAAGAAACGCCGTGCTTTCTCGATCCCAAGAGAATCTCTACACAATGTCCAATCAATCCCATTAATCAATCAATCACTTCAATGTCAAGTACAAGCAGCCCATGCTTTCTCTCTCCAAAGTCAACTCTTTCTTACCCTCTCTCTTACACCACCATACATGTCAAGTACACATCACACATCACTCACCCTTTCACCCATCACACCCATCACCTCTCCTTATCTCTCTCTTTCCATTCACATTTTCCAAGCAACCCCAAAGGAGAAGAAAATCCCACGTTGGGAGCTCTTCCACGAGAGAAAAACAAGCAAGTGTGAGGCCCACCTTTTCCATTCCAAAACCCTTCATCCTAGCCATCCATTTCCCATCTCTACCATCAAAGAGGAGCACAAGGAGATATGCTTCCCAACGGACCAAGAAGATCAAGTGGTGGGTGCTTTGATAGGATAGATTTCTATGTTTTTATGATGGGCCAAGTGAGGCCTACCGATCAATGGTATGGATCTCACTTGGGACCCTAAGATGTGGCCAATGGCCCACTTTGATTACCGTTTGATGTATGATGGAATGCAAGGGAGGGCCCATAGTATCGGGGTCCCTCCATCACACGTGTGTCCCACTTTCTCTCTCTCTCTCTCTCTCTCTCTCTCTCTCTTTCTTTTTCATTTTCTTTTTCTTGAGATGATATGATTGTGTGACCCACTTGAGTGGGCCCCGCCATGAAGTAAGAATTTTATCCGAGCCACCTATGAGTGGGGACCACCTTATATGTATTATACCCACACCAACCATCATTTAGTGGCCCACCTAAACAGGGCTCACCTTGTATAGCCGTTGCCCAAACCGTCCAGCGTCAAGGGACGCTGGACACTGGCTGAATACAAAAAAAAGAAGAAGATTCTTTTGGGTTTTGGGGTGGACTGCTCATGCAGGCCCCACCTTGATGATTGAATTCAATCTAAGCCATCCATCCCCTTTCCCACCTCATTTTAGGCGTTGAGCCAAAAAATGATGTTAATCTGATTCTCAGGCGGACCATACCTTTGGAAATAAAAATTTTCACCGTTGAAAACTTCCCTGATCTTTTTGTACATTGAAAAATACCCAATATTGGGCTTGTTATCCTTGTTATGAGCCATGGGGACCAATGGCTGAGGCGGATTTAACCGGTGCGGGCCCTACACTGGAAAAACCACGGAAAAGATGATTTCAAAAAAAAATAAAAATAAATAAAGGTATGGGTAGCAGCCGCTGCTGCCTGCGCTGGCGGGCTGACGGACAGGGTCCCACGGCCCCTCAGCTGTGGGCCCCACCATGATGTTTATTTTGTATCCACGTCGTCCATGAGGTGGACCAACCCCTAAGGTGGGTCCCCTCCAAAAATCAGTCAGATCCAACGCTCGGGTGGCCCACATCACCAGAAACAGTGTGAATTGAACTCTACCGTTGAAACCCATTTGGGGTCCACAGAAGTTTCAGATCAAGCTGAAATTTGTTTTTCCTCTCCTTCCAGACCCGTGCGACCTTATGGATGGGTTGGATGAAAGATAAACGTTATGGTGGGCCCCACATGGGACCCACAGGGATGTATGTGTTGTGCGCCCACCGTTCAGACGGACGGTGGGGCCTACCTTGATGTATGTGTGTTCGCCCGCACCGTCCAGCCGGACGGTGGGACCCCTGCTGTGCACGTGTGTGCGCGCGTGTGTGTGGTTGCATGTGTGGGCGTGCTGCGTGTGTGCGGTGTGCGTGCGTGCGTGTGGTGTGTGTGTGTGTGTATATATATATATACATATATATCATATTATATATATATATATTTATATATATATATATTTATATTATATATGTTATTTTGTATATATTTATATTATATTATATAATATATATATTTGTTGGTGGGCCTTAGGGATTTTATAGTGAAAATCATCATTACCACTTGTATTTTGGTGTGGCCCACCTTGGTATACATGTAAGGCCCATGTGATTAGGCCCACCTTGATGTGTATTTGTGGCCATTGTTGGGGCCCACTTTGATGTACATAAGCCCATGTGATTAGGCCCATTCGAAGTATTCGTGGCCCGTTGTTAAGTCCAACTTTGATATATATGAAAACCATGTTACAAGGCCCATTGTGATGTTTTCAAAGGCCCATGGGACATAACCCATTGCAATGTATGTAAGGCCCATTGATGCGGCCCACTCGATTTATGAAAGGCCCATATGAGGCAGCTCATTTGATGTATTTGAGGACTTTGGGTCGAGGCCCAATGAGATGTAGATAGGTCCATTGCAATGTGTGATTCCCCATGGTTCATGTAATGATGTTTATGACGGACCGTGCCTTGGGAGCAATGTTGGTTTGACGTCCACATTACAAGTATAGTGTTAGTTAAATGTCCACATTATAACTCTCCCATTGGACCCGTTGATAGGCCCATACTGGTTATGTGTAGGCCGTCTAGGCCCATCTTCGGTATAAGGATAGTTCATTACTTTATAACATGCTTAGTATAGCTCCATGATTCATACCCATACACATCATTTGTATGCTTGATATGAGGAATGTTTGATCATAGCATAAGCCGTTGGACTGAGACATTTACGGGACTCCTTATGAGACGGAGTGCCCCACATGATCGCGTGGTACGCGTGAGATTGCTGCATGATTGTACGGTGTGAATCATGCATCTAGCATATGTGTGACTTGATCACTGCACGCCCTAGCGACATCAAGGCCGTGGCTCCACAGGCACATCGTGGATGGCCGTATCGGATACCGAAAATACTTTGTTTTAGCACTGTGGGCACTTAGGATGTCCTTGGGTGACAGTCCCAGAACCTTTTTGGTACCAGGAGATGCTCCAACGTCTAGACCGAGTGGATACACGAGCGCCCGAGTGCTGAATAACAGTAGGCCGCGTCTCCCATTGTGTCGTGGTCGGTTGGAAAGGGGTGTAGCCTTATCCGCCTGAGTGAGGGGGCTATAAGCTAGGCTGTAACATCCCGGATTTTCACTGTTTTGGATTTCCAAAAATTCTTGATATTTTTTTTAAAATTAACTTATACTATCACGTACTGA
Organism: Magnolia officinalis; assembly: GCA_021015155.1. Taxonomy (NCBI): domain Eukaryota; kingdom Viridiplantae; phylum Streptophyta; class Magnoliopsida; order Magnoliales; family Magnoliaceae; genus Magnolia; species Magnolia officinalis. The sequence continues at coordinate 67,289,973 of JAJHSJ010000007.1, read as the reverse complement.
CCATTAGCACTCAATGTTAGCTTATACACGAGTTAATTAATCCAAGATTAGCCCAATTTAATAGACCAGACAGGCCGTGATAAGGCCTGGTGCAGGCCGCTAAGCCAGATGATTGTTTACACTTAAAGACGGCCCGTGTGGGCCACCCAGCAACCGAGGAGGGTCAGAAAAATCTAAAACTTTAGAAAATCATAGATCTCACTGAGCTTGTAGTCCATCGCGGACTGCGGACCCAGTGGACACCCAGAAGTACCATCTGGCGCTTGCCCAATGCGCCCCACCAATGCCAGATTAAAATCTGGCACTGACAAAAGAAACTGAGACTCCGGGCCTTCCAGCCGTCGGATTTCTTCCAAATTTACGGTGAATGTTTAATGTATTTTTCAACGCCTGCCCACCAAATCTGGGCCCCGATCGTGGTACGATGACCGTTGATCGTAAATCGGACCCGTGCGATCAAACCCCATATCCGATCGCTCCTAAATTTTGCATGACCCTTCATCGGGCCATGAATCACTTACCCTATAAATTTCATGGCCAGAGGGCCACCAGAAATGCCCCATAAATCAAAATGGCCCCCAAAGGGCCACTTAAAGGTCAGAAACGCTTGCTCAGATCATATATTCGTTCATCCGTTCGCCCTAAATTTTTACATGGGCCCTAATTGGGCCATAAGACACCTACCCACCGAATTTGGTGGCTTAGGGGGCGTTAGGACCATCCCAACTTCAATAGGGAGCCCTAGAAGGCTAGTTTGGAAAATTGTGGGAACTTAAGTGATTTGAGTCGTCCACTCTTATGCCAAGTTGAGAATTTCGGACCGTCGATTTATTACCAAACTTTACCCGTGGATTAAGGATATTTCTCCGCTCACATCCGTATAGCCGCGGCCCCGATCGATCATCGGTGACCGTTGAACAGACTTCTAATCATATTAGTCGATCGGCGCGTCGGAATGGCGGGCCGATTGTGTCCATACGTAGATCATCATTAGGACTAACTATCCTACGGCGTATATCAACTAGTACACCCCATAGGCTAGAAAAACCCTCCCATAGGGTTAGTATAGTAAAGACCCAACACTTGGGGCCAATTGTACCAAAACTGGCACTATATAAAGGGTTTCATTTGGGCACCCCTCTCCCCATACGATTTTGCCCTAAGAAAAAAAGGGGGAAAGAAAGAAAAGAGAAAAGGGAGAAGAGAAAGAGGAGAAAGGAGGAGGAAGAGAGAGTGAAGAAGGAGGAGTGTGGACCCTATATCGAGGTGGGGCCCAAGGAAGCCAATCTTGCATCTTCCCACCTCTTTTCCAAGAAGAAACCTCACCCCACAACCGCTATTTCATCCGGTGAGCATCTAGGTAAGCTCCATTCCCTATTTTCTTTGAAACCCTTGTGATGAGGGAGATTTACTTGAGATTCTAACAAGCAAGTGGTCGCCTTTAGGAATTCCGACCGATCTACCCCGAAATCCACATCTCCTAGGTCGTTTCCAAGCCTCCATCGAATCCAAGGTGCGGACTATCGTTCTTAGGTGGCCTAGCACCAATTTTTATACGAGCCTAATGATTTTGATTGTTGGATATATGTTATACTTGAAAGTCTAGAGGAACCCTAGGATCGTAGGTTGATGGAATTGTATGGATATGCATGTTTGGCTACCCCATGATGTTGTTCTTGTTTCCTTACATGATATTGTGTATGGATGGTTGCATGCTCATGCTTGTTGATTTCCATATATATTGTTGCTGAATAGTATGCATGATTTCATTACTCTTGTGCATGGAATTTCTCAAGATGGGGGAAGTGCATAACTTCCTCACAAACCCACACGACTCACACGCACTTTATTTCATGATTGCTTGTTAGAAATATTTGATTCATATGATTGAGATGCATGAAATAGGATGTTGGTATGCTAGTTGATAACCTGTGTAGTTGGCTTGTTACGGATCACCCTCCATACCCATGGGTTGGTCAGGAACATGAGGCGAGATGGTAGTCCCATCGGTAGGACTATGCTAGGGCTAGACCCGTGGGTTTGGGCGAGTGTGTTCGTGTGGCTGTAGTTCGATTACATGGGTCTCTTGTGCCCGATGTCACTCGTCTCACGCTCGCTTGACTCGTGCGGTCTAGCCTACTATCTGACTAACCCTATATGTTAACCCTGTTTGCTCACATATGTATGGAACTTGAACCACCCTACAATCGTTGTAGCCCACCAAAAATCCACTTGCAACTGGTCCACAGCCTCGTGAGCCGGACATGGTGGAATGGGACACTATGTCCGAGCTGTCGGCGTACGCTGGGGTACCGCGCCTCCCCGTAGTGACCACGAGCGATCCCTTCCTTTCGGCACTCCTCATGTGCTTGTGTCAGGGATGAGGAACCCGACGGGATCACGGACCGCGAGGTCTCGGCCTCACGCGTTGATGGGGTCTTGGTCTCGCAACCAGTTTAGGGCATTGATACGTAGGATGAATCAGAATCCCCAACCTGCTGGATGAATGGACTTAACTAATAACTCGGCTAACACGATCGCATTGCACGCATTAGTTAGGGTGGCGACTCGGAAGTCGAGGTCGCTCTGAGGGAGTGTTGTCATATGCGATCGTTAGATGGAGTCGCTTGAGGGAGTGTTGTGACGAGGGCATGCATCATATCATCCCGCATGCATGCATTTTAAACAAGAGTTATTAGGTGTTGATGATTGTCTGCTTTTCATTAAGTTCATATTACAATTGATGCCTGTTGTAACTTGAGACCAATAGTTCACACTGAGTTGATCACTCACTCCCACTCTGGGACGGTGTTTTAAAACACCAACCAGACCCATTCATAGATGCAGGTGACTCAGGGCATAAGGAGCCTGGCGAGGCGAGCTCGGACGAGGAGTACGAGCTGTCCTACTTTTAGTTGATGGGAGGCTCTCCATCGGCTTGACAGGCGGGAATTGGATCGCTGAGTTGTGGACTCAGCTTTATTCTTGTGGACATATCATTTTATTTTAGATTTTGATGGGCAACGCCTTATGCGACCCTTTTCATATTCTTTGGACTTGTATATGTATTTGAACTTCTTTCATTTCAGTAAATCAGTTATGATTATGTTTCATGCTCCAGGATATTCCAAATTGTGCATTTAAGCTTGATTAACCATAAAACCATAAAATGTATGATAAGTGACACTCGGGAACTCGGGAGTCGAGTCTATGCACGACCCCCGATTTTCTGAGGTGTTACAGATGGTATCAGAGCAATAGTTTGGAATCCCTTGGGCCATGGGTCATGAACTCACCAACGCGTCCGCTGACTTGAGAGGAAACACAATAATGATACAGAAACGATAAGAAACGCGACGAAGACTTAGAATGGTAGGAACCATCCCAGACCCTGAACCAACAACTTTAGACGGAAGGAAGAATTTGCAAGGGGTTAGGAATGGGTAGCGAGAGAGGGGAATCCGAGGGTCTTGACTTGACGACAAAATTCGATTTGATTGAATAGGAGGTCTAGTTAGTTTAGTCCGCCAAGTTCCTAGAGCCCGTGGGGCCAACTGAATTAGGTGAGAATTGGGTGAAATGGATTTTAGAGTAACGATGAATGTAGGTGTGAAGGAGTGTCCCGGGGATGAGTGCATCCCATGTTCCATGATGCCCCGTCAAAACGTATCCAATTAAAGGTAAATTCCGGATTTCCTTCCAAATATACTTGGAAAGTTCATCGTCAAGGGATTTAAAAATCCCGCGACATACCTCTCAATCCAAGGCTCATCCAGCAAAGCCTATGGAGTCAATTTTGAATCTCACCCCACACTCATTCCGGACTTGCCTTTCCCAACCGTGAGTTGGGATTAGCATTGTAATCCCATTTCGTGTAGCTTAATGCTACTAGTCAAGCAGGATTAGGTCTAAGTCCCTCTGCCCTTTAGTTTTTTCGGGACATTGGTAGGAACGAGCCGGATACTGGATGATTGGACGGTAGAAGCCCTTGTCCGAACCCAATGAGCCAATACCGGACCAAGCATATTAATCCTGACCCATTCGGGAACAATTAAGTGGGGGCGAATGAAATTTTATCGAAAATAGAGAAAATGTAGAACTGAAACTAAGGGATTAAACGGTCGAAACCATAGTCTTAGGCCAAATTTGATAGTTCAGACCCATTTTGGGATGAGGACTTAAGGGAGAACGAAATTTCAATGAAAATAGTGGAAATGTAGAAAAATTGAATTTTGACCTCTAACTAGGGGGAATCTCTTAGAATGGATAGGCTCATTGCGTAGATCAGCTCGTTCTACCCCAAAATCATATATGGCATGTCTCGGAGGGCCTTACCGGCGCCCGGAAAAATACCCGACAAGTTGCCCCCGCCAACCGGCGTTTTCACCCCGCCGTCGGCGTTGTGCCCCCGCCAACTGGCATTTTCACCCCGCCGTCGGCGTTTTCACCCCGCCAAGGCTCCAGCGGCCCGCGTGGCCCCCGCCGAGACCGCGTGCTCGCCCCGCCGCCCACCCCGCTGACTAGTGTTGCCCCCGCCAGAATTTTTCTGCATTTTAGGTCAACTTCAAAAATTCATATCTCCTTCGTTACAACTCAAAATTAGGTAATTCAAAAACTATATTAAAGATGAATGAGTCTAGTTTTATATAAAAATAATTAAAAAATAAAATAAAAATTATAATATAGCTAAAATTAAGCTGTTCTAACAACTGTTCAAATTTTTTTTTTGATTTCGGACAGCTGTTGCTCCTAGAATTTTAATAATTTATTTACAACTCCAAATGAGATGAAATTTTGTGTGATGTCTTTAAACTCAATGATAAAATATTATAAAAATTTTAAAAATAATTCAGTGACAAAAAGTACAAGAAACCTTACAAGAAATAGAGTCTATTTCCCACTACTCCCACTCCATCATTTTCACTCTTCCATACTCAAACCCATCTCTTCAAAATTCATCTTCTCCTCCTACAAACTCTCCATCTCCTCTTCCTCACCTTCAAACCACCTTCCCAAACCCTTTCTTAACCATTTTCTTTTTCTCAACCCCGTTCTCAAGTCCATCCACAGAATCTCATTCACAAAGCCAACATCAAACCCACTTCCAACCCACCTTCCCATCTCCCATTCTTAAACAAATCCTCAAACCCACCGTCTCTTTCTTCCAACCACATATCACACTTCAATCATCCATTCTTCAAATCATAAACCCATTATTCAAATCCCTCCCTTCCAACCAACTCCCACCAACATTCACACCCTTTCAACATTCTTTAAACCCCCTCCAACTTCATTTCCACAATCCATCAAACCCATTCATTTCTCATTACTCAAAACCCATTCTCAATATCACTCTAAACTTCATTCCCAAACCCCTTTACATCAAACCCATTCTCAACACCTTTCCCTTCAACAAACCCATTGCCTTCAAAACCCATTCATAAGACAAACTCCAAACCCATTCCCAACCTCATTTCTCATAAACCAATCTCAATCCCTTCCCGGATCCCCTATCTTCAACTCATCTTCAAGTTCATTTCTTCAAACCCACACTCAACTCATTTTCCCCCAAACCACATCCTTAAGGTCCATCTTCCTTAAGAAACCATCATCCTCCCATTTCACTTCCATCTCCCTAACCCATCTCCACCCTCTCATTTCCAAAAATCCCACATCACAAAACCAAACAACAACCATCCACATTCAAATCCATTCCTCCCCATTCCAAGACCATACTCAACTTCAAATTTCTAAAACCCATTCCATCCTCATTTTCCCAAACCCCCTTCAACAAATCCATTTCAAACCCATTTCCCTATTTGCACCTTCTCAACAACTATCCATTTCCTTGCCGAGGGGAATGACATTCCTAGCAACCATTGCCTTTTTCTTCTCCATTCCGATGATTCTTTTCCTCAAGGGGAAGAAGTACCCCCATCTTTGCCCGATCCGGAAGAGTAGTAGCATAACCTTTTCGATAATTAGTAGTTTGCTTTAAGTCGATTAGGTCTACCTGCTTGTGTTGAAGGATAGTTAGGACGTTTGCTTGACTGAGTTATTTTTTCCTTTATGTTTGGAATGTCTAGAAAACTATGAAATCCATGTTGTATGATGTAACTAGCCATACTAATGGCACTTTGAATTTAATGTGAATGTATGGATTGTTTTTGAATTTTCTTGTCGCCTTATAAATGCTTGTATGTATGATTGTCGTACTGCGTCTATCTTAACGTTATTAGCACTTTAAACCACCAGAATACCTTAAAACTTTCGATTCTTCCTTCCCTGTCAAAATTTATGAAACCAAAGCGTGATTTGCCCATAACTCACTAACCATAGGATCAAAATGGTATTGGCGAGAAGAACCTTAACTTCCTGAAAACCTTTCTAGGACAGTCGTTCAATCATAGGCATCGCGGGAAACTCACCACCCACTAAAATATTATGAATGTGAAGCTTGAACTGTTAATGAATTTTGATATCTTCCAAATGTTAAGATTGATCGGACTACGGAATCACGGGACCATACACTTGCGATGTATTCGCGGCTTGACCCAATTCTCAATCCTGGGTGAACACAAACGGACTCACTGCTTTGACCGAGCAGAAGACCAGGATCTATCAGGATTTGGAAGGGATACAACGAGTTGTTTGCCCTGGTCAGGCGGACAATCTGCATATCGGATTTGAGCCTACCACAACTGTCTTTCCGTATTAACCCAATCCTAAAAGAGTAGAATATACCATCATTAGGTAAACTTTACCAACAACCTCTTAATACGATAATAATGATTTTGACATTTGTTTTCAAACCTCAAAGGCGAAAACTTTTAAGGGGGGTAGACTAGAATGAGCCAAACTAGTATAGATAGTACACACCTTACCATGCATATGAACTTGAATTCAACAAAACCTAGGCAAATGAAATAATGAAACCTTTACTTACTACCCTTAGGCAATTTCGGGGACGAAATTGTTTTTAAGGGGGGTAGATTGTAACATCCCGGATTTTCACTGTTTTGGATTTCCAAAAATTCTTGATATTTTTTTTAAAATTAACTTATACTATCACGTACTGACCATTAGCACTCAATGTTAGCTTATACACGAGTTAATTAATCCAAGATTAGCCCAATTTAATAGACCAGACAGGCCGTGATAAGGCCTGGTGCAGGCCGCTAAGCCAGATGATTGTTTACACTTAAAGACGGCCCGTGTGGGCCACCCAGCAACCGAGGAGGGTCAGAAAAATCTAAAACTTTAGAAAATCATAGATCTCACTGGGCTTGTAGTCCATCGCGGACCGCGGACCCAGTGGACACCCAGAAGTACTATCTGGCGCTTGCCCAATGCGCCCCACCAATGCCAGATTAAAATCTGGCACTGACAAAAGAAACTGAGACTCCGGGCCTTCCAGCCGTCGGATTTCTTCCAAATTTATGGTGAATGTTTAATGTATTTTTCAACACCTGCCTACCAAATCTGGGCCCCGATCGTGGTACGATGACCGTTGATCGTAAATCGGACCCGTGCGATCAAACCCCATATCCGATCGCTCTCAAATTTTGCATGACCCTTCATCGGGCCATGAATCACTTACCCTATAAATTTCATGGCCAGAGGGCCACCAGAAATGCCCCATCAATCAAAATGGCCCCCAAAGGGCCACTTAAAGGTCAGAAACGCTTGCTCAGATCATATATTCGTTCATCCGTTCGCCCTAAATTTTTACATGGGCCCTAATTGGGCCATAAGACACCTACCCACCGAATTTGGTGGCTTAGGGGGCGTTAGGACCATCCCAACTTCAATAGGGAGCCCTAGAAGGCTAGTTTGGAAAATTGTGGGAACTTAAGTGATTTGAGTCGTCCACTCTTATGCCAAGTTGAGAATTTCGGACCGTCAGTTTATTACCAAACTTTACCCGTGGATTAAGGATATTTCTCCGCTCACATCCGTATAGCCGCGGCCCCGATCGATCATCGGTGACCGTTGAACAGACTTCTAATCATATTGGTCGATCGGCGCGTCGGAATGGCGGGCCGATTGTGTCCATACGTAGATCATCATTAGGACTAACTATCCTACGGCGTATATCAACTAGTACACCCCATAGGCTAGAAAAACCCTCCCATAGGGTTAGTATAGTAAAGACCCAACACTTGGGGCCAATTGTACCAAAACTGGCACTATATAAAGGGTTTCATTTGGGCACCCCTCTCCCCATACGATTTTGCCCTAAGAAAAAAAGGGGGAAAGAAAGAAAGAGAAAAGGGAGAAGAGAAAGAGGAGAAAGGAGGAGGAAGAGAGAGTGAAGAAGGAGGAGTGTGGACCCTAGATCGAGGTGGGGCCCAAGGAAGCCAATCTTGCATCTTCCCACCTCTTTTCCAAGAAGAAACCTCACCCCACAACCGCTATTTCATCCGTTGAGCAACTAGGTAAGCTCCATTCCCTATTTTCTTTGAAACCCTTGTGATGAGGGAGATTTACTTGGGATTCTAACAAGCAAGTGGTCGCCTTTAGGGATTCCGACCGATCTACCCCGAAATCCACATCTCCTAGGTCGTTTCCAAGCCTCCATCGAATCCAAGGTGCGGACTATCGTTCTTAGGTGGCCTAGCACCAATTTTTATACGAGCCTAATGATTTTGATTGTTGGATATATGTTATACTTGAAAGTCTAGAGGAACCCTAGGATCGTAGGTTGATGGAATTGTATGGATATGCATGTTTGGCTACCCCATGATGTTGTTCTTGTTTCCTTACATGATATTGTGTATGGATGGTTGCATGCTCATGCTTGTTGATTTCCATATATATTGTTGCTTAATAGTATGCATGATTTCATTACTCTTGTGCATGGAATTTCTCAAGATGGGGGAAGTGCATAACTTCCTCACAAACCCACACGACTCACACGCACTTTATTTCATGATTGCTTGTTAGAAATATTTGATTCATATGACTGAGATGCATGAAATAGGATGTTAGTATGCTAGTTGATAACCTGTGTAGTTGGCTTGTTACGGATCACCCTCCATACCCATGGGTTGGTCAGGAACATGAGGCGAGATGGTAGTCCCATCGGTAGGACTATGCTAGGGCTAGACCCGTGGGTTTGGGCGAGTGTGTTCGTGTGGCTGTAGTTCGATTACATGGGTCTCTTGTGCCCGATGTCACTCGTCTCACGCTCGCTTGACTCGTGCGGTCTAGCCTACTATCTGACTAACCCTATATGTTAACCCTGTTTGCTCACATATGTATGGAACTTGAACCACCCTACAACCGTTGTAGCCCACCAAAAATCCATTTGCAACTGGTCCACAGCCTCGTGAGCTGGGCATGGTGGAATGGGACACTATGTCTGAGCTGTCGGCCTACGCTGGGGTACCGCGCCTCCCCGTAGTGACCACGAGCGATCCCTTCCTTTTGGCACTCCTCATGTGCTTGGTGTCGGGGATGAGGAACCCGACGGGATCACGGACCGCGAGGTCTCGGCCTCACGCGTTGATGGGGTCTTGGTCTCGCAACCAGTTTAGGGCATTGATACGTAGGGTGAATCAGAATCCCCAACCTGCTGGATGAATGGACTTAACTAATAACTCGGCTAACACGATCGCATTGCACGCATTAGTTAGGGTGGCGACTCGGAAGTCGAGGTCGCTCTGAGGGAGTGTTGTCATATGCGATCGTTAGATGGAGTCGCTTGAGGGAGTGTTGTGACGAGGGCATGCATCATATCATCCCGCATGCATGCATTTTAAACAAGAGTTATTAGGTGTTGATGATTGTCTACTTTTCATTAAGTTCATATTACAATTGATGCCTGTTATAACTTGAGACCAATAGTTCACACTGAGTTGATCACTCACTCCCACTCTGGGACGGTGTTTTAAAACACCAACCAGACCCATTCATAGATGCAGGTGACTCAGGGCATAAGGAGCCTGGCGAGGCGAACTCGGACGAGGAGTACGAGCTGTCCTACTTTTAGTTGATGGGAGGCTCTCCATCGGCTTGACAGGCGGGAATTGGATCGCTGAGTTGTGGACTCAACTTTATTCTTGTGGACATATCATTTTATTTTAGATTTTGATGGGCAACGCCTTATGCGACCCTTTTCATATTCTTTGGACTTGTATATGTATTTGAACTTCTTTCATTTCAGTAAATCAGTTATGATTATGTTTCATGCTCCAGGATATTCCAAATTGTGCATTTAAGCTTGATTAACCATAAAACCATAAAATGTATGATAAGTGACACTCGGGAACTCGGGAGTCGAGTCTATGCACGACCCCCGATTTTCTGAGGCGTTACATAGGCTGAGTTTGACCAGCTCGCAAATGTGTCCGCTATCGACGAGCCAGGTAGGTATTGGCAGACTACTGGTCAGGCGGATAGTGTGGTCTCTTCCACTTGCTTGACTGTGCAGCTAGGGAGGAGGCAGTCAGTGTGAGGTGTATTAGACCCCTGTGATACCCAGAGAGGAACTGTACTGATATGTGTACTTATGAGTACTGGCACGCTTGCTTTGCATCTCGCATATGACATTTGGCTACATAGGCCTCGCATCACATGGTCTTGGTATGACCGACAGCATTCATGCCTTGCATTACATAGTTTTAGTATAGCTGATAGCATCCATGAACTTATCGCATGTTTCCGCATTACTCTGATATTGTACACTTGGCACTCGCCTTACACACACTTTCACCACCCTCTAAGCTTTTGTAAGCTTATGCATGATAGATGCGTGCAGCAGTCTTCTGGAGCTTTTGGAGTTTTCTTTGATATCATTATATTGTATTTCCCTTCCCACATTGTACTTAAAAGTTTTTGATATAGTGGATATGTGGTGTTGTTGTTTTGTGACTTGGTTATCTTGTGGTTATGCTCCATTACAAAAAAAAATTCATGCTGAAAATCCTCCTTGTAGGATCCCAGGATCGGAATCTGGCGTATGGGTACTGGGAGCCGAGAATGGGGTACTACGGAGGCTGTCTACGCCGGATTCGGCGATTGGGAATTTTGTGAACCCGGTTTCCGAGTTTGGGGCGTGACATAGCGTATAGTGGCCATGGCGTGATTTAAGGCAAGTCCTTTCGCTAGGGAGTTGTCGCATACATACAAGCATATAGTCACGACAAATAATCATGTTAAGCACAAATCCGTATTTTATACGTATACGGTATTTTTTACAAATATGAGGAATACAGTATATTCAACATAGTTAACGTATAATCGAAAAACGAAACGGACAACACTTTGTACATGTGTAATTGCATGCAGATCATGAATCTATCATTATCTAGAATTGAAAGCATTGAAAACCATAACCTATACGTCTAAAGTCCACACCTTATGCCGTAGAAGCGTAACGGAGTCGATAGAATCTCTAAGTTTTCATCTACGGCAGTATATCAACCTATAGCACGGGATACGTTAGCTATTTCGCTACTTGAATCAATTCAAACCCTAAAACTTTATTCCTCGTATTTGTAGAAAATACCGTCTACGTATAAAATACGGATTTGTGCTTAACATGATTATTTGTCGTGACTATATGCTTGTATGTATACGACAACTCCCTAGCAAAAGGACTTGCCCTAAATCACTCCACGACCACTATACGCTATATGCTTGTGTTGAGATATGATTCTTAACTCCTTTAACTATGTGTATGATTTCTTTAGATATCTGTGTGATTACGAATTGAATATGTACAAACTCATGCTTATGTTGTACTTCATAACATGCTCAACTGATTGTATGATTTTATTTGTGTAATGCATATATTTAAATTCATGTTTAAGTCGTATTCCATAAGAACCGTGAAGGGTGATGGGGGAGTGGTGTAACGATTCCGTGCAACATCCCTGGCAGCCCTAAGCGGACAATACTGGATATTTGATTGTATGATTTGAAATCTAGATCCATTACTGCTTTAATTGTTCCGTAATTGAATGTGATTGGGACTAAGAGTTAGTCCAGGCGATCGGTAACGGAATGAAATTCGTGACTGAGATTCATTCGTCACGTGAGATGTGTCCAACGAACCCGAGTCGTACTTCGGTTGGCGATAGTGGTTGGCCACATGAAGTGCTTATGCGCTTCATATCGTTCAACTTGTTGTGCACTCAAGCTAGCCGAGCTCGTCAAGTAACCCGATCCGTCTTATGTATGTTCACCATGTTTGGACGCTACTGCTTGAACCTAGGGTACCAAACTTACCAGTGCAACCCCGTTAACCTTGGTACCTCGATCCGCTAAGACTCATGAGCTGGACATGGTGGTATGGGACACCGTGGTCGAGCTGTCGGCCTACGCTGGGGCCACGATCCTCCCCGTAGTGACCACTGAGCAACCAGACTCATGAGCTGAATACGGTGGTATGGGACACTGTATTCGAGTTCTCGGCCTACACTGCTTTGCTGGGTGATGGGGGAACGGTGCAACGAGTGCGTGTAACAGCCCTGACAGCCTTGACCGTACTCGGTGTAGTGACCTCGAGCATACTCTGAATCTACGGAGAGGCGACGAGTCTTTCCGTAGTAAACAGAGTATAAACTAGGCCTGTATCAATTTAGTGATGAACCGTTAAAAAGGTGATGGGGAAGTGGTGTAACGATTGCGTATAACAGCCCTGTCAGCCTTTGCAGTGCCCTAGAACCACACTATCGTATGAGATTATCTAGGTTTGACGACCCTAGAATGGATCATGTTTGGGAATGATACAAGGGAGGTACCTTAGTTTCCCAATCCTGCTGTTTGAAATGGACTAATAACAACTCGGTAATCATGCTCATCATCGCATTACATGTTCCTGGAAGATGTGGAGCACTAAGGGTGCCAGCATGCCGCGGATGTAAGATGGTGCCGCACGAGGGAGTATGTTGGTGAGGGCATGCATCATAATCGCATCTCATCCTTGTATTAATTATAGTACTTAGTAATGTTGATTGTACTGCTTTATCATTACTGCTTGACTGTTTTGATAACATGTTAACCTATGCTTTATTGTTCCACTGAGTTAGCTACTCACTCCCACGTCACGGGACGGTGTTGTACACACCAACCAGACCCTATTGTAGCTGCAGGTGATGGTGATGCTTATGAGGCGGAGCCAGACTTTTGCGACGACGAAGATGCCTTCTTGTATATGTCGTATTCTGGCGGCTTCATGTGAGCCGTGTCTTGATCGACGGGGTTACAGGGATGTTGACTAGATGACACTACACCTTTGGTATATTTTGAAATTGTACTTATAATTAGTTAACCTGGTAACATTATCACACTTTTGAGACTCACCACAGTTTATATAGTTTATATATCTAACACAGTCTTCCGCTTGCTATCTCACATGTCTCTGGAGTATGATATGCCGTTTTGGCTTAATCTCACTCATGTTCAATGCACTAATACAAACAACATTCAATAATCATTCATTATGTTGCATAAGTGATGCGTTAGAACTCGGGAGTTGAGTTTATGCTCGACCCCCGATTTTCAGGGCGTTACATGATTGCTTGTATGGAGTGATGTGGGAAAGAGTATATGGGATGCTTTCTTTCGATGTTGTTGATGGTAGAGGTGCCAGACGTGCTGGGTCTCGCGGGATGCAAGGGCAGGGGATTCTGGAGAATGTTGGCTTGATTGGCATTGCTAGCCTGCGGGGTAATTATGATATTCTGGTTCTCGATCAAGTCTTGAACCGCATATTTCAGGGCGAAACAACAGTCAGTTAGGTGACCAAGTGCCTGATGATATGCGCAATACTGGTTTTCATTGTAGCCTGGTGGCAGGGGATTTTGCGAAAGCCAAGGCTGAAGTGGTGTCAAGAGTTGCCTTTGTATCAGTATTGTCAAGACTTGATTGTATGTTTGTACTAGAGGGGTGAACTTTCTGCCTAGTAGTGCCTGCTTGTATGGGCCTTGCACAGTTCCTGAGGTTGTTGCTGCTGTTGCTGTTGAGGCGTCTGTGCCTGATATCCCTGTTGGGTTTGCTCTGGTGGGTATTGCCTATGTGATTGTGGTTTCGATTGTAGAGCATACTGGTTACCTTGAGTGTTAGCGACGATATTGTTGACTTCAGTGGTACATTACGCGGGAGCAGCACCGTTTCCATTCCCACATACGACAGGCTTCCTCTCGACTCTGTTCCTTTTGATTGAGGAAGCCTGGTGTGGCCATGGAGAAATGGTTCCGACTCTGATCCCGACTTCCACCTGTTCACCAGGTCGGATGAGCTGCGAGAAATTCACGTATGGGTATGAGATCAAATATCCAAAAATTCTTGGATTCACAGAATGGACGATCATGGATATCTGCTCTTCGTCATCGATGGGGTTTCTCATTCGGGCTGTCATTGCCCGCCATCGCCCTACGTATGCTGGTAAGGACTCATCACTTTTCTGTCTTAAGGCAGCCAGGTCTGACCTTCTCAGAGCCATGTTTAGGTTATATGAAAATCTGTCAATGAATGCCTGGGAGAGTCTTTCGTAGGTTCTGATTTGATGACTGTCCAATGAGGTGTACCAATCCAAAGCATCACCTTTAAGGAATTTCTGGAAGAGTCGTATTAAGGCTCCATCATTCCCTGCTATCGCATTGAGTTCCCTACAAAAAGCTTTCAAGTGTGCTATGGGACACCCGCTACCGTTATACCTTTTGAATTTGGGCACCTCGAAGTTTGCAGGTACCTGAGCATCTGGGAAAGGACATAGGTCCCTAAACTTGGTGGATGGATGATCCACCCTTGTTGCCTTTGTAGCTGGTTCTGCACCATTTGTAGCTATTTTCGTAATTCCTCAATCTCCGCTCTATTATGCTGCGCGTATCTTGCCCCTTACTGTAGGGCTTGTGCTGCCTCCTCGTAAGGATCGACTTCCTTGATCCTTTGGTTTGCCAGAATGGGGGTTATTGGAAAGAAGATGAACTCTCGAAGGTGGGAGGTAATTGAAATTGAACACCGCTCCCTTTCGGAGGAGGGTGTGATGTACAGAAAAGCCTCCCGCCTGGGGTATCTGCCAATTCTGGAATATTACTCCCGTTAAGGGGAGTGAGTTGGACTCGAAACTGACCCCCTTCATGGGCATCCGTCAGTTCTTGTTTGTGGTTCCCGTTAGGGGGAACGGATGTTGTAACCTGATTGTTGTGATGTGTTGAGTAATGTTGTGGGAGGATTACTATTATTTGCTGTTTGTTGTTAATCTTGTGCTGATTCCTCTGGGAGAGGGAGGACAGGATTTGCTGGAGGAATGACGGAAAAGGCAAAAGGAGTTTGAGGGATTGAACTGTTCTGTACACTAGGTTGGGTTGCTTGTGTATTCGGTGTGACACTTGGTACCAGGCGAAGTAATAGTTCTTACATTGCCCAGAGACTTTGGGCCACCTCTTGCATGATTGCATTAGCTTGTGGGTCTATTGGAGCTGCTGGAGGTAACGACGCGAGTGTCAGTGTAGGTGCGGGTGCTAATGTTTCGGGAGCTAGCTGAGCTACCGGCTCTTCTTCATGGGTAGCCTTAGAGCTCATGGCTACGCGGGATCGAGTGGTCATGGTTCGAATCAGTGCCTAAGAAAATGTAAGCTAAAGATTTTTTTTTTTTATGAATGTAGTGATGAATGTCCCTTGAGAGTAAAGTATCACAAACTTTCAAGTCGGGTCTTAGCTAGTGCAAGCTGAAAGTGCACCTGCTAGTGCCCTGGTTTGTCAAGTTATGTGAGTGGTGGGTCAGACCGTCTACAGAGTTCGATAGGAAGAATAATTCAAGCGTCTGCCTCAACCGGATGTGTGGAAGCTCACGATAGGTAAATCGTAGCCTCACATCCCATGTCCTAAAACACCAGGTGATTAAAACCCGTAAAACAAGATAAACATCTTAGGATTTTTGAGGTGAGAAAACTTTTTCAAAATAGGAAAATCTCTATGTTTTTCTCGCCTTGTCGATCTTATCGAAACACCTTCGATATGATCGACCTGTTCTGTCGATGTCCTCGATACCTTAACGATATTATCGATGAGAGGACCAAAAGTGTCCAGTAACTAAATATTCATCTGGACGGATTTATCGATGTATCGATACACATATCGATATCATCGATATAAGTACAAATATGTCCAGCAACTTCATAACCTATCTGGATGAATTATTAATGTATCGATACACCTATCGATATCATCGATATTCAAATCTCGAGTCCATCGAGAGTGGCTCGATAACACTACCAAAAAAAGGGACAAAGGCTACGGATAAAATCCGTAGCCTTAGACCTATGGCTACGGTTCTAGTCCGTAGCACGTCCGTAGTCGTAGGTGCAGTAACAATAGGTCTGGAACCTATGGCTACGGATTTAATCCGTAGCTATATGTCACAACAGCTACGGATTTAATCCGTAGCAATTATGTCCGTAGCTATAGGCTACCACAGCTACGGATTTATTCACTACAGCTATGGATTTAATCCGTAGCTATATCTAGCAATCGCTACGGATATAATCCGTAGCCTTAACTTAGATTACAACAGCTATAAATTTAATCACAACTACTACGGATTGAATCCGTAGCTATAGGTTACAACGCTACGGATTATTTGTTTATTCAATTATCACCCGTATAATCATTCAATTACCACCTATATAATCATCCTATATAATCATTCAATTACCACCTGTATAATCATCCTGTATAATCATTCAATTACCACCTGTATAATCATTCATTCATTCCATTACAATCAATTACAATCATTCATTCATTCAATTACAATCAATTACAATCCTTCATTCAATCAATTACAATTACAATCCTTCATTCAATGAATTACAATTACAATTACAATAATGCTGAAAATACAAATCTTTGTCTTCATTAGGGAAGTTTGCTCGACTTCACCCTGAAATTTCAAAGATAAAGAATTGAAAGAATAAATATCCTTCATTCAATGAATTACAATTACAATCCTTCATTCAATGAATTACAATTACAATTTACAATTACAATAATGCTGAAAATACAAATCTTTGGTTTAGGTTAGGTTATAGGTTAAGGTTTAGGTTTAGGAAACCGGTTTCAGGTTCGGGATCGGATTTAAGTTTGGGTTTTCAAGTTTAGGTTTAGGTTTAGGTTAGGGAGTTGAGATTTTGATTAGGTGTAGGTTTAGGTTAAGGGATTTGAGAATAGGTTAAGGTGTAGGTTTAAGAAATCGGGTTCGGGTTCGGGATCGGGTTTAAGCTTGGGTTTTCAAGTTTAGGTTTAGGTTTAGGTTAGGTAGTTAGGTTTAGGTTAGGTTGTAGGTTAAGGTTTTGGGAATTGAGAATAGGTTAAGGTTTAGGTTTAGGAAACCGGGTTCGGGTTCGGGATCGAGTTTAAGTTTGGGTTTTCAAGTTTAGGTTTAGGTTTAGGTTAGGGAGTTAGGTTTAAGTTAAGTTGTAGGTTAAGCTTTAGGGAATTGGGAATAGGTTAAGGTTTAGGTTTAGGAAACCAGGTTCGGGTTCAGGATCGGGTTTAAGTTTGGGTTTCCAAGTTTAGGTTTAGGTTTAGGTTAGGTTGTAGGTTAAGGTTTAGGGAATTGAGAATAGGTTAAGGTTTAGGTTGAGGAAACTGGGTTCGGGTTCGAGACGGGGTTTAAGTTTGGATTTTCAAGTTTAGGTTTAGGTTTAGGTTAGGGAGTTAAGTTTAGGTTAGGTTTTAGGTTAAGCTTTGGGGAATTGAGAATAGGTTAAGGTTTAGGTTGAGGAAATTGGGTTCGGGTTCGGCATCAGGTTTAAGTTTTGGTTTTCAAGTTTAGGTTTATGTTTAGGTTAGGGAGTTAGGTTAAGGTTAGGTTATAGGTTAAGGTTTAGGGAATTGAAAATAGGTTAAGGTTTAGGTTGAGGAAACCGGGTTCAGGTTCGGGTTCGGGTTTAAGTTTGGGTTTTCAAGTTTAGGTTTAGGTTTAGGTTTAGGTTTAGGTTAGGTAGTTAGGTTTAGGTTAGTTTGTAGGTTAAGGTTTAGGTTTAGGAAACCGGTTTCGGGTTCGGGATCGGGTTTAAGTTTGGGTTTTCAAGTTTAGGTTTAGGTTTAGGTTAGGTTGTAGGTTAAGGTTTAGGGAATTGAGAATAGGTTAAGGTTTAGGTTGAGGAAATTTGGTTCAGGTTCGGCATCGGGTTTAAGTTTAGGTTTTCAAGTTTAGGTTTAGGTTAAGGAGTTGAGATTTAGGATTAGGTGTAGGTTTAGGTTTTGGGATTTGAGAATTGGTTAAGGTTTAGGTTTAGGAAACCGGTTTCGGGTTCGGGATCGGGTTTAAGTTTGGGTTTTCAAGTTTAGGTTTAGATTTAGGTTAGGTAGTTAGGTTTAGGTTAGGTTGTAGGTTAAGGTTTAGGGAATTGAGAATAAGTTAAGGTTTAGGTTTAGGAAACCGGGTTCGGGTTCGGGATCGGGTTTAAGTTTGGGTTTTCAAGTTTAGGTTTAGGTTTAGGTTAGGGAGTTAGGTTTAGGTTCGGTTGTAGGTTAAGGTTTAGGGAATTGAGAATAGGTTAAGGTTTAGGTTGAGGAAACTGGGTTCGGGTTCGGGACCGGGTTTAAGTTTGGGTTTTCAAGTTTAAGTTTAGGTTTAGGTTAAGGAGTTAGGTTTAGTTTAGGTTGTAGGTTAAGGTTTAGGGAATTGAGAATAGGTTAAGGTTTAGGTTCAGAAAATTTGGTTCGGGTTCGGCATCGGGTTTAAGTTTGGTTTTTCAAGTTTAGGTTTAGGTAATTTAGGTTAGGGAGTTGAGATTTAGGATTAGGTGTAGGTTTAGGTTAAGGGATTTGAGAATAGGTCAAGGTTTAGGTTTAAGAAATCGGGTTCGGGTTCGGGATCGTGTTTAAGTTTGGGTTTTCAAGTTTAGGTTTAGGTTTAGGTTAGGTAGTTAGGTTTAGGTTAGGTTGTAGGTTAAGGTTTTGGGAATTGAGAATAGGTGAAGGTTTAGGTTTAGGAAACCGGGTTTGGGTTCGGGATCGGGTTTAATTTTGGGTTTTCAAGTTTAGGTTTAGGTTTAGGTTAGGGAGTTAGGTTTATGTTAGGTTGTAGGTTAAGGTTTAGGGAATTGAGAATAGGTTAAGGTTTAGGTTTAGGAAACCGGGTTCGGGTTTAAGTTTGGGTTTTCAAGTTTAGGTTTAGGTTTAGGTTAGGTTGTAGGTTAAGGTTTAGGGAATTGAGAGTAGGTTAAGGTTTAGGTTGAGGAAACTGGGTTCGGGTTGAAGTTTGGGTTTTCAAGTTTAGGTTTAGGTTTAGGTTTAGGTTAGGTAGTTAGGTTTAGGTTAGTTTGTAGGTTAAGGTTTAGGTTTAGGAAACCGGTTTCGGGTTCGGGATCGGGTTTAAGTTTGGGTTTTCAAGTTTAGGTTTAGGTTTAGGTTAGGGAGTTAGGTTTAGGTTAGTTTGTAGGTTAAGGTTTAGTTCTAGGGAATTGAGTTTAGGTTATAGGTTTTGGTTTAGGTTATTGGTTTTGGTTTAGGTTAAGGTTTAGGTTATTGGATTTGAGAATGGATTCGGGTTTAGGTTATAGGTTTTGGTTTTGGTTTTGGTTTAGGTTATAAGTTTTGGTTTAGGTTATAGGTTATAGGTTTTGGGATTTGAGAATGGGTTCGGGTTTAGGCTATAGGTTTTGGTTAAGGTTTAAGTTATAGATTTTGGGATTTGAGAATGGGCTCGGGTTTAGGTTACAGGTTTTGGTTAAGGTTTAGGTTAAGGTTTAGGTTTAGGTTAAGGTTATAGGTTTTTTGGGATTTGAGAATGGGTTATAGTTTAGGTTTAGGTTATGTTATAGGTTTTGGCTTTGGTTTAGGTTATAGGTTATGGGATTTGAGAATGGGTTTTGGGGATTTGAGTTTAGGTTATAGGTTAAGGTTTTAGGGATTTGAGTTTAGGTTATAGGTTTTGGTTTAGGTTATTGGTTTTGGTTTAGTTTAAGGTTTAGGTTATTAGATTTGAGAATAGGTTCGGGTTTAGGTTATAGGTTTTGGTTAAGGTTTAGATTTTGGATTTGAGAATGTGTTCGGGTAGAGGTTATAGGTATTGGTTTTAGTTTAGGTTTAGGTTATAGATTTTTGGATTTGAGAATGGGTTATGGTTTAGGTTTAGGAAATCAGGTTCAGGTTCAAGATTGGGTTTAAGTTTGGGTTTTAAGTTAAGGTTTAGGTTTAGGTTAGGGAGTTGAGATTAGGATTAGGTGTAGGTTTAGCTTTAGGGAATTGAGTTTAGGTTATAGGTTTAGGTTTTGGTTTAGGTTAGGGGTTTTGATTTAGGTTATAGGTTATAGGTTATAGGTTTTGGTTATAGGTTATAGGATTTAAGAATGGGTTCGGGTGTGGTCCCTGCAAATACAAATATAATACAAATATAAACACGGCCTGTCCGAATGGCCAGACCCTTCCAATGCCGTCCATAGGAAATGGACAGCTTCATCATGGTCATAACAGCGGTTCCCACCTTCCAGGGACCCCCGCTCTTCCAGATAGCTCCGACGCACATCCGGGTCTGCTCCATTAATCTCGAGAAAATACATAAACACGGCCTGTCCAAATGGCCAGGCCCCTCCAATGCCGTCCATAGAAAATGGACAGCTTCATCACGGTCATAACAGCGGTTCCCACCTTCCAGGGACCCCCGCTCATCCGGATAGCTCTGACGCACATCCGGATCTGCTCCATCAATTTTGAGCAAATACATAAATATGGCCTGTCCAAATGGCCAGGCCACTCCAATCATGTGCATTCTCGACAAGAAACGTACCAGATGCTTGAATCTGAAATATGCAGCTTCAATCCTCCCACATGCAACATCCACCTGAAAGAATGCGCATAACCGTCATGCTTGAGTAATCAATACAGGAATGTACAAGTAAAACCATAAAAGAAATAAAAATTTACATGTTATAAATCAAAAGGCACCTAACAAATAGGAACAACCTATGAGAGGAAATTACCAACTCAAGGGATAAAAAAAGACTGTTCAACATCACATCTTCCTCTTGATATTACATGCTTAAAGTTACAGTCAAGAAGAATTTCTGATCCTTGACCTAAAAATTTGTACAAGTGGGGCTATGGTTTGGTAATCAGGAATGTTTATCTGAGGGATGTTATGAGGGCTAGTGTTATGCTTGAGAGGAAGGAGTATGCCATCATCTTAGCGTTCGATGTCAAAGTAACACCTGAGGCTCAGGAGCTTGCAGATGAGACTAGTGTGAAGATATTCATTGCCGATATTATCTATCACTTGTTTGATCAATTCAAGGCTTATATTGACAATCTTAAGGAAGAAAAGAAGAAGGAAGCTGCAGAAGATGCAGTCTTCCCCTGTGTTCTAAAGATTATGCCGAACTGCATTTTCAACAAAAAAGATCCGATTGTCTTGGGTGTTGGTGTCCTTGAAGGGATTGCAAAGGTCGGCACTACAATCTGTATTCCTTCAAGGGATTTTATCGATATTGGACGAATAACTTCCATTGAGATTAACCACAAACAGGTTGATATAGCAAAGAAAGGCCAAAAGGTGGCCATAAAGATTGCTAGCACCAACGCCGAAGAACAACAGAAGATGTATGGCAGGCATTTTGAGATTGATGATGAGCTTGTTAGCCACATCTCGAGGAAATCTATCGACACACTTAAATCAAATTATCGGGACGACTTGTCTATTGAAGAGTGGAAGCTGGTAGTGAAACTGAAGACTCTCTTCAAGATACAGTAAGCTAGAAAAGGAAAGAAAAAGCAAGAAAATGAAAGGAAAAAAGCAGAAAGCAGAGTGAAGAATAATTACAATCTGAAGTATTGATGAATAGGATTTGCACAAGAAACAATATATTAAGCACTATAAGGAAAATAGAAGATATAACTTTGAAATGAGACCAAGAGACTAGTTAGGAATCACTGGTTCAAAGGAAATCTCACACAACTCATCAACACGACCAAGAATTGAGGCCATAGTAAGGGGAACTCAACGTTTGAAGTGCATAAATTAAGAGATGATATGTGAATGTTGTTACAATATGCACCTCTGCCATGGCCAATTCCAATGCCAGGTAAATGAGAGACCATGTGGTTTGGTCAGCAGACATATCATACGACTTCTGCCCATTTGATGTTGAATTTGCCTAGAAATGTAGCCCACATCTTTTGGGCATAACTGAAATGAGCATGCAGAAATTGTGGGGTGCCTAGCCACCATAACTTCAATGAATTTCCTGCAACATACCTTTGGATTTTGTGCTCAAGAAAACATTTCAAAAAAAAAAAAATGAAAGTAGCATGGTTATCAAGCAGAACCTGTAGCCACTTACACCAAGTGCAGTTGCATGTGTAGCCCCCTGCTTCAGCGGCCAGGACGGGTTTTCCTGCCCCAAAAAAAAAACCATTTACCACCTACCAATTGCAAGCCAAAGTATCCAATCAGCAACCTTCTGATATATACTAGCCTGAACAAAGAAAACAAGCGTTGCACATGAATGAATTTGTCTCATGACTTGAACTCATTGAACCTAGAGAGCATTTTTCAGGAAATGAGAGAAACGGAAATGACATTTTCAAGAAATTTACAAAAACAAACAAAAAAATGCCATTTTCATGGATATGACATTTCATCAATTTATATTTCAAGAAACCCAAACAGGCCCTTAGAATTTGATCTGAATTGGAATTTTCCAAGTGCTATGACAATGCTACTAATATTGTGTTACAAGGGGAAAAAGGTTTGAGCCTTTGACAGAAGGCTTGAATTTTTTTTCTCTCAAAACCGCAGCCAAAAATTCAAGAGTTCGAACGAATGTTGTACCATTTGAGATAGGAATTGCAGGCATACAATTCCAAACAGCATAATACAACAGCAAGTGTTTTTTTCCCCCAAAAGTTTTCTGCAATTAGGAATTCACAATCATGCTTGATTCTAAGAATCTTTGTTTCGAGCCTCTGCAATTACCCATTTCTTAAGATGTGAATCACCAATCCCTCTAGATACAGCTAACGACCCTTGTAATCTCCAAACACCATGGCTGCAATTGACATAGCCCCCCTGAAAGAAAATGTTTCTCGAATCCATTAGTTTCAATCCCAAAAAAAAAAAAAAAAAATAGCAATGCCGACAATAGAAATCCATTAGTTCCAATCCCAAAATGCTAACAGTATAAAAGGTAGAAAGATGGAAACAACTTGTCCAAGAAAAATAAGGAAAAGATTGTGTTCATTTTGCACAAATGGGCCCATCAATATTATGGACCTCATCTTGGATGGTTTATGGACCAAAAATCACTCAGATTGAAAGATCCTAGTTGTAAAATATTCTGACTAAGACTAATGTTTTAAAAAAAAATATTTTCATAAATACTAATGTGATGACCAAATGGAGCCTAAGACTATAAATACGTTCAGATATGGTTGCGAGTATTCCCCTTGCAAAACAATTGTAACATCAAAACTTCAGTCCTTTCAGGAAAATCGATAGTCAAAACAAAGATTTGAAAATTAGAACAAATAGGGCAACATCATTTATGGCTGACCATCCTTCTAAAAAAGATAAACAAGAAAAAGAGATGTAAACAGTAGGAATTACCTAACTCTTCATCCCTAAAAAAAGAAGAAAAAAGCAAAAAAGAAAAAAAAAAAAAAGAGGATTCGGACTTACCTCATCAAAGAAACTGATAATACAACTGTTTGGTTTCCTACTCTCTTGAATTAGGAGCCACCGAATCAGATGATCTATGACAGATTTAAATAAGCTAGCCAAGGAAGTCTCTTTTCTACCCCCAAATCAACATCCAGATAATTCAGATTTTGAAGCTATCTAGGTGAAATACTGAAATTTGGGGGAAGACAATTCATCTGCTGAAAGAGGCAGAAACACCCATATGGACCTTTAGTCATAATATGGATCATAAAAGAGCAGGCACCCTTTCTTTGAGACCAACAGGACATATTGTCACTGACATCCATGAATATGAGGTGAGGGTGTACACCAAAGGCTTCCGATACATTTGCTGCAAGATGGTTTCCATTGAGTCGCACTCTCATTAAGCTAGTGCAATTTCTGAAGGTTCTTGGGATCTCACCGGTGAAATGGTTGTTGAAAGCAGTGAAGGCTTTAAGAGATCCACCAAGGCATAAATGAGGTAAATGGCCAGAGAAGTTGTTGCCATCCAACTGGAGTTTAGAAAGATTTGTCATGTTTGTCATTTCTTGAGGCAAGGAGCCAGATAATTGACAGTCATCAAGGAACAAAACAGTAAGCTTGGTCAAGTTCCCTAAAGTGGAAGGGATAGAACCTGTTAGAAGGTTAGTGGACATCTCAAGCTCTTTGAGATTAACCAGATTCCCTAATTCTGGAGGAATAGAACCAGAGAATTGATTTTCAAACAGATGAAGAAGAGTGAGCATGGACAAGTTTCCTAAAGTGGAAGGGATAGCACGAGAGAAAATCATACACATTAAATGCTCAAGTGGACCACACCACATAAATCAGTTTTGCCAACTCATTTGATGACATGATATACACGTGACATCCACTTTGTTCATTAGTTTTGCTTGTTCATGACTTTTCCTATTGTGCAGCTCACCTGAGTTTTGGATTTATCTGATGGCTGAGCTCATGTCCAAAAGTGATCCAGAGAAATTGATGCACGGAGTGAATTTTTAATGGACATTGCAGTGAGCCTATAGGCTCTCTGTATGGTTCTGCCCAAGGAGTATATTTTTCATGTTCTAAAGAATGTCAATTCCTACGGACCTGCCTAATGGCTCCCTGTATGCTGGGGTATAGGAAAGCCCTGTCCAATGGGAACCTAAGCTATTTGAGACCCACTGCGACGTAGGAGTTATATCCCCTCCATTTATCCATTGTGCTCTCCTATTTTAGGACTTGATTTAAAAAATCAGGCATGCTCAAATCCCAAATGGGCCACATTAAAAGAAACAATGGTGATTGAGCAAGCACTATTAAAACTTAGGACCATAAAAGTTTTGGATCAGGATGATATTGGTGTATACCTTCATCTACGTGTGGATCAACTTACAAGTGGGTTGGATGGCATATAAACATTGTGTCGGCCTTTGGAAAGTACAACATGGGCTTTTCTATCCAGTATTTCCTGTGTTCTGGCTCAAATGAGTTTTTAATTTCTTGAATTTTTTACATCAGACTCTAAAATGGGCTTGCATGATGAATGGAGTGGATATATCATTGACATCACATATATAGTTGATTGCTCATTAGATTTGCCCCACTTCTTCTTTTTCTTTCTTCTTTTCTTTTCTTCTTCTTCTTCTTCTTTTTATCTTTAAGATGGTGACTCTCTGAACATACACACAGGGTAGTTGCCTGGCAATCCAATCCATCCAAATTGCTGAACTATGAAGGGAGGATAACTGAAAAATTGCACTAAGAAGATAATATTAACCACACATTTCCCTTTGAACTATGAAGGGGTAAGCCTCAGTTTGAGTTTTGGTTGACCCTAGATGTCTGAGGGCTGGACTTGGGCTGAGTTTTCAAGGCCAACAACTGAGTTTTCAAGCCTCAGTTCAAGTTTTGGTTATGAGTATTCATTCCAATCATAATTCAAATCGTTCAAATGAATAGTGCATATTTATGAGTCTAGACCATTTAAATGAATCAATTCATATTCCATAACCTTGCAAATATTATAGGAAATTGAAGTAAAAGCTAATTAAGGCAGTGAAGCAAAAGTTATGCACCAAGCCATCTATTGTTCAAACTACCAATCAAAGCATCCATCAAACCGTTCTATATAATAAAAAAAAAAAGACAAGGGGAGGTTTGGGAAATTTTGTTGGTTGGGCTACTCTAACCATCATGTTGTGAGTTTTGTTGGTTGAATGCAGACCATTGTTCCAATTGTTACTTTTGCAGGCCACTCTGATCAGGCCACTCTGCAAGCCAAAGATCGCAAATGCCCAACCCACTAGATTGCGTAGGTTGACAAAGTTGATTCCATTTCACCGATTTACTGGATCTAGCATTTTAATCACCCCATATGAAGTTTCTAATAATAACGTCTACCATGTCCAAGAGGCCTTTAGGGAACAGAGATAAAAAATTAATAAGGTCATTATAACAAACACAACAAGATATTCTGGACCATTACCAAAATTAATTAAATTTGCTGCATAAATTTCCATAACAATTGCACAAATTTCCATCTTTAAAAATTTCGATAAGACATGGTGTTTGCCTAACAATTGCCACTATATGAAAGACATCGACAGTATGGAGGCCAAATTCAAAAGGCAATAAGGCCCTTCTTGTATGGAGGTTCATGATCTAAGAAGCCTTGCTTCTTTAATAAGAAGAGATAATTTTATGCTTAGCAAAAGGAGAATTAAAAAGAAGAAGAAGACAAACCTCCTGTGTCCTGAGTTTATCAGTTGATGTTGGTAATAGTTGTTCTGTTGCTGCAGAAAATTTTGAGAAAACCTGCAATATGAGAAGTTGGCATTTACAGAGGCCCCAACAAAACTAAATATTATAATGCGCCGCTAATACATGTATTTTTTATAGTGAACCCATCTCGCTATAGATTAAGATACCATCCAACATGGCCCTAGCTTCAGCAATAGTGTTGCCCATTAGATGGATTTGTTTGATTCGGGCAATTGACTATTTTTCATTCTAGTTGCCCATTAGATGCCCACCAGTCGGGTAGTTAGGACATCATTTCAATGTAAGTTTTAGTTTGTGGCCCATCCAAACGCACGCCAAGAAATTTCAGCAGCAGCTCATCCATGGTTCAAAAACTTAAAAACTCAAATCCATCTACATTCTTGCTTGAAGATTCTTGATGTCTCCTCACACCTGATTTGCAAATGGCCACCATAGAATTCCACTAACTTCACCTTAATACTGACCCAACGAACCTACCATGTTGCACACCGGTTCATTCTATGTTCTCAACAACAACTTGAATTTCAGGTTATTAGAATATGATATTTTGTGGCTCTCTATGGACATCCTAAACCTGATTTTTTAAACTAGGTTTTGGCCAGCTATTTGGTGAATTTGTCTCCCTATATAATTCAACTTATTAAATTTTTGGCCAGCAACACGCCTTTTTATTTTATATATTGATTTTTTTCATCAATTTTTCAAAAAAGATTTCTATACTGCTGGATTTTTCTTACTGCTGAAATTTGTCTTTCAGAATCAGATTCTGAGTTGCTGGATGAATTTATCTTATATGTAAAATTTATCTCCCAAATTCAAATTAGAGCTTGGTGAATTTTTCCCAACCTAGATCCTAAGTTGTTTAATTTTCTTGTGTGTAAATTGCTAAATCTGTCACCAAAAATCAGATTCTTCTTCTAGGTGATCAGATTTCTTCTGCCGAATGGTGTTGATTTTTGTGTCTTTCCCAACCTGATTCTATATGTGGATTTGTACGTATTTTTTGAAACCTGATTCTATGGTATGTGAGTAGCACACTTTAATTTGATTGCTATTACAAATTACAATGGCACCATCCTGCATTAGTTTTTTCAACTGGAAATAAAATCCAAATGACATCCTTTCACTTCCTCACAGTCCTGCATGATAGGAAATGAAGGAATAAAAGAAGAGTCCATATGCAGTTTTGCAACGAATATGTGGGAGATTACCTTCACCATTTATTCAAATGGAAATTAAAAAGAAAAAACTTTTAGTTTGGATAAATCTCTAATGGTGGAAAGACCGTCTATCTTTGGTTAAGAATATTTTGGAGTTGATTTACAAGAGATTTCGCACCAAAGGTTCACTACATTAGCCAAAGATTCCAGGTTTGCATGGAAATTTCAGACATCTGGGCTTTGCAAGGTTTCCCTGCAAAACAGCAGGGTGAGTATTGGTTGATGTGGCAAGCATTCATCCTGCCAAATATTGATTCCTGATAATCTTTATAGTTCAGAATCCTCATCATTGAAGTGCAAAATAAAGATGCAAGAACGGTTTTATTATGAGGTGCATGAGTGCAAATACAAGTGGAGGAGCCCATGAGCTTAGGGGTGAGATATTTCCATGAACGTTGAACCAATCTCTAGAGTTCTGATGTATGCTCAAATGCAAGATAAACAAATATGTTTCAACCCAGCTATCTTATGACCATGCTAAATGTTTACCGATAAACATCGGATTATGAAATGCGTACTTTCGATTCTCAGATGCTCTAAATTAACATTGGATTACCGATAAACATTGGATTATGAAATGCGTACTTTCGATTCTCAGATGCTCTAAATTAATATTAGATTACCGATAAACAAATTGCTGAAATGTTCAAAGAATTTGGAGAGGATGACCTGTTTGATGTGGATAACGGACTTGTAGAGGTTGTTTGCTTTGGGATAATCTTGCAATGCTGCAAGGCTTGCTTGTATGTATTCTGTCAGCAAACAGAGAATATCAATCAATATTAAACAGACTGTAGACAATTCTGACATTGTTAAATTGAAGGACCAGTAAAACACAAACATCAAACACATGGAAAAAGTTGTATCATGTGGTAAATGGCTGAAAGACAAGGCAAAATCAGTTACCTTCACAACAAGCAGGGGATAAGTCACAACAGTCGCCCCAAGTTTAGCAACAGCTCCAAGTTTTTATTTAAAAAATGCACTACAGAACTATTCCAATCACATAAGATCTTAATAGGCTATGAGCAATACATTTCCATGGTTCTTTCTAAGATCTAGGAACTCAAAGACATCTGCATGCCATGGCTCCAATGTGAGATTTTTTCAATTCCTTTTATTTTTGCATTTTATGGAATTTTGTACCTGGAGCTGCTGCAAAACTCGTAGAGCTTTCCTCTATTGGAGAAGATGATGAGAGCCACCTCAGCATTGCAGAGAATGGAGAGTTCGTCCCAGCTGTTGGTATGCTTTCATCAGGCGATGATACTATTCTCGGAGCCTGTAAGGAGAAATATGCATTAAAAGCATTTTTAGTGGCACACAAACACACACTCAGGTTTTTAGTTTCAAGTTTTGGATCATGTGATCTTGTAAGCCGGAGCACGAACGATAGATTGAAGAACTGATTAGGGGCCCTGCCGTGGCTACTTAAGATTCCTGCTCTCCCAATACATGCCAATCTAGCATGTGTGAGAGATCCAAGCCATTTGTTGGGAGGTGCCACTTAGTCTATGGCAACCTGAAAATCAGCTGGGTTGGTTATCATGTGAGTTTACAAGTACATCGAATGTGGATTGTTGGTCAATTCCTTTAACGGTTCATTCCTCTCATACGTCTGTCCCATCATATGAATGACCTAGATCTCCCCACACTTCCCAATCAGCATGTTTGGAAAGAGAAGGATCCAAAAAATCCTGCTCTATCTAATTGTAAATGGTATCATCCAATTCATTAACAGGTCTTAGAATCTCAAACATAATAATTGCTGAAATTAAATATATTATTTAAAACATAATATCTTTCTATCAAAACAGTGGGTGGCATTTGAAACGCCAAGTGCATTCGCACTTTTGCCAATCCACACATGCTAGTTCTAGCAGAAAAATTATAACAGCTTTAAAAAATGGAAAAAAAAATAAAATGATAAAACTCACCTTGAAGCCGTTGTTGTTTCTTCTTCCCAATCAGTTAGGATTGTCATATCAGTGAGATTTTTTGGAAATTCCCAATTCCAAAATGGGCCATCAGATCAACAGTCTAGATCACTACACCACGGGTCTGCCACACGTATAAAAACATATTCTCAGGTCTGAGGGCCATAGACACTTCTGTCTAACCTGAAAGCATTTGGCTGAAAACCGATCCAACAAACGTCCTTAGTTTTGCTGCAAATATATATAAGCCATCATTAGTGACAAGTTCTCAATCAGGTAGCTACACATTCCATAGAATTTCAAGTTTATAGGCTATGACAGATTCGTTTACAAACACCGATGCAGAGATTGGTGCCATGTCTTTTTCTTTTCTTTTCTTTTTTGTTTTTTGCCATTTTTGGTTTCGTGAAAAACGGAACCCAGATTCAGATAGCAATGAACTGAACACAACATTATTCATGCAGTGCTCATACTAGGATCATGATATGATGATACCAATGCCAATCACTGTTCAAATTCACTGTTCAAACTAGATTAATGTTCAAATTCACTGTGTAAAACCTCAGAATTTGATGGCGTGTTTTCATGGTCCGTGTCAAAGAATTCGATGACAGGCATGCATCCATTTTAAACCAGTGCTTTGGAAATAAATAACCTACAATAGGTGGTTGTTTGATTAATTCAAACTAGGAGGAATTTACCAAGGCCTCTAATTGAATGCACAAATAACCTCCCTCTCTACTGCTGCTGCTGCTGCCACCATCAAAGTCCCAAACAAGAACAGCTTGCACCACAAGAGCCTCACTTCAAGTCATCATAATTTGGAAACATTGAAACTGTTTAAATCAAATTCATTCATGGTTGAAAAGAGACGTCTACTTCTCACAAACTTTCCTAGGAGCCTTCTGTATGTATATCACAAACCTGACCTTTGGAGAGCATGTGGAGGCATGGACAGCTTACAGAGCACCATCACTTTTCGCCCTCGCTTGGTGGCTTATCTTCATCTTTCTTGTGTCAACGTGCCAATGCACACATGCGCCAGATGTGCCAAATGTTCCTTCCCTGTCCAGGGTGTTTTGAAAAACAAAATGTAGGACAGGTTTTCTTATCTTTTTCATTTTTCTTCTTCTCTTAACCATCTGTTTGAATTAAGGAGTCCCATTTGATCGATATCATTGACAACCCAACTTGATTAGTGGTATAGCTAACTTTGAGTCAACACATGCAAATACATCATGTTTGCCCTTATCTACGAACACCCATTCGATCCTCTAGGCTGGAAAAAACTAGTCAGCCTGGTATCTTTCAAAAAAAAAAAGAAAAAGGTTAGAATAGAGGTAGTTTGCAGAACAGCCCACTACATGGTGCTTACTAAACATATACAAGACAGATACATTAAGATGCATAGGCCATTCAACAACCCATTTAAATCAGGGGACAATTGAGCCATTTAGAATACCTATGAAGGTGAGAAATATGGACAGAAACCTCCTTATCAACCCCTGAAACAGCCATTACAGCCCTGTTACAGTAAAAAAAAAAAAAAAATTTCAAAGAAAATGTATCAGCCTAATATGGGACCATTATAGGCTCATATTGGCCTGTAATGGGCCCATACAACTGTTACGGCTGTTACAACTTACAGGCCTATTATGGGCCATTTTTTAAGAATGGACATTACAAACCCATATCGCATAAGGTATCTCACCATTACCATTACATAACAACCATTACAGCTACTATGTACCCTTTTTTACTACCATGATATGAGCAAGTACAACTTATCAACTGAAGAATGCTAACCTTTCTAATCCAACAAGGTACTTCTCACATACAGAGAAAGAAAGCCGACCTCCAGTTGAATTTGTAAGTACATCAAACAGATGAGTACTGGTAACTACATCAGCAACAGCAGGAATTGTTGGTGCTATCCGAGAAAAAGCTTCTCCCCCACTGTACTCTCCGCATCTATCTGCCACAGAGATAGAAATGATGAATCCTGATGCATAAAACAAGCTACCACATAGTGTTGTCAGTAAGCACCTACCAATTGGAGAGAAGATAATCAGTTCCTATACCTGGTAAAGAGGGATCTTTTTCACGCTAGCACCTACTTTACAGACAGCAAGTAATACTGCCAATATAGCATTAGCACCAAGCTGACCATATTAACACAACAACAAGATCGTATCAGATACATTTTTGCAGCATCACATGCAAAATTAACACAAAACTAATACAACAAACATCAATAATTGAGGAACAACCATGATACCTTCTGCTTGCACCAGCCCCACTCATTAACTGTTCCATCAAGTTGTTGTACCATGAAGTTATCAATGCCAGTTTGCTTGGTTGGGTCCTGCAAAGATAACATAAGCATCAACAGGCTCACCATCAATAAAGCAGTGTTTTCCAGTCAACTTGAAACAATGAAAGGTCTACTCTATGCACTTTAAGGAATTACTATCTAACTGTGAATGCTTCCATACATGGACAAATTTTCAACTAATTAAGAAGACTTTTTTCCTGATTTTTTATGAAAAAATGGGATTTGAAATCGTAGCATTTGCAAAATGATGCAAAAATTAATCATGGTCTAAAGAACAAGAAATGAACCATGTTGTTCTCTTTCTTCATGGGAGGTAGACTTCTTTAGATGCAGTTTTATTGCTGATTGTCCTTTCCTTCCGACACCCTAATTAAATTCAAAACCACAATTTTTGAAATTTTAACAACTAAAGTTCAATAGAGTGGAAATAATGGAAACTGAACTTAACTTCCCTATCATTGGTACAAAGAGATGAGCTCCAAACTTCAGTTGCTTCGGAAATTAACTTCCGACTACCACCATGATGTTTTTTTAGCCATCCAATCTGTTCATAAGGTCACACAAACCAGGATGAAGGGAAAACACAAATATCAGCTTGATCCAAAACTTTGGCGGTCCCAAGATCTAATAAGTACAATTACAAACTACTCTAATCAAACAACAATAAAGAATAGCAAAAGTTACTAAAAAAATATCCACATCAAATTCAAATAAGAGAGTAATAAACAAAGTTGAATAAAGAAGAAAATGATGAGAAAAGTTAAGAAACATCATTGCAAGTGCTGCTAAAATGGATATTGTTGCACCTGATAATGATGCCTCTATCAAATCTAGGAATTTTCATGTCAATGCATGTGTACACACACACACACACACATGGCTACAGTTATGGTGATAGGCTAACTCATCCACATGGATGGTGGGTGAACATTCAGACAATGACATCGAGCTCTAGACCTTAAGCAAAGGCTCAAACGTTTCAATTTCGATAGTGTGTACGCGGAGGGCCGACCCAAAGTTTCCAATATGAAAGCACCTTGCTCCCAAAAATAAATAAATAAATAATAACACAAAAAATCAACATCCATGGAAATGATCCATCTACTATGCAAAATGATCCATCTACTATACAATTTGGAGCTTAAGACAGAAGCTCAAATAGGTGTCTGACGGAGCATGTGATGGACATGAAAATCCTGGAGAACCGTGTGGATATGCAAAATCATTTTTATTACATAAAAGAATACCTGAATCGAATGACCAGATATCGGGTTTTCCAGATTGACCGTGTGGCATGTGTCCGACACTGGATACATTACATCAAGAGCTTCGCTAAGCCCATGCACGTGTACGGGCAGCCCATCTAGATGGCTCTACATGTGCCGACATGGCAAATTGGTGTGAGATTTAAGCTGTCCATCAGGTGTTTCCCACTAGGTAATGTCCTCCCCAAAATAAGGCCAGTCCATTTATTAGGTTGTCCATCAGTTGATGTGGCAAATGCAGGGACAACAAAACTTCGCCAAATTGTTTAATTCATAATATTGAAAAAACATTACAGCAATCCTATGATGGGAAGACGAGAAGTCATTCCTATCCACCCCAAGTCACACTATCGCTAAGAATTGACTCTGTCTTGCAGTTTACAACCCTTATAACAATGGAAACCAAGAGTTTTGCCCTCTTAAATGCCATGACACCGGATTACACTTTGTTGCTACAAGTTCTATTAATTTTCTCCTTTCATACCTACCTAAGTGTGGCTAGGATCACCAACACCACTGGATAGCTTTCCCTTTATCGAATGTGATACCTTCCATACCTGGAATAGATACAAAACCAATTTCTGCATAACCCAATGCATCCCAAAGGTCCCAAGATTCCTCCATATGATGGATGAAAATTCACAGTGGAGAAAGATAATGATACGTTTAGGCATAAGATGCAGCCGTTTATGAGAATCATCTTTCTTTTCCAGAGTTCATCAACATTGATAAATTTTCCTTTCTTGCAGTATGACAAACTCCTCAAAATCACATGGTCGCAATAAACTTGGCATACATCTATATAAACCTCTAAATCAATGGCCGCTATGGATGGCACATGGCTTGATGTTCTCTCTAGCACACGAAAATGGGCCGATCCAAGATTCATGTGGGCCACATCATGTAAAATCATGCGTAAAACCTCTAAAATCGCATGGTGTGACCCACCTGTGTATTGGAATGGCCTGATTTTTGGGGTCTCCATTCATCTGAGCGGATGGCATACGAAAAAACACTGTGGGCCACACACATGATCTGTAAGGTTTCAATGTTGGGCAACCCCATCCCAACCGTTACCTGTCGCCTGGCCCACTTGATTTTTGGATCCGCCTGGTTTTCGGACACCAAGGAGAACCTGAGCGGGCACACATGATGGACGGATTTGATGTCTTGCACACATCATGTTGGACCCCACACATCTCCGTTTCAGCCTACAAAGCGTTGCAGTGGGTCCAACTGCCCCTAAAAAAACACGAACATTCACCATCCAAAATCCAATCTACCAGAAAAAAAAAAAAAACCTAAAACTCAAAATTCAAACACAAAAGCAAAGATCCGAAGCTTACCTCCGTAGTTAACGACAGCAGGCATGGAAACAGTCTCGAAAACTCCAGAAATTGAAATCCGACCCATTTCAAACCGAGAAACCCTCCGCAGAGCGCAAAAACAAGCAGAAAGACAAGATGCAAACGTCCAAAAGCCTTTGAATGCATTACAGGATTCCAATCGCAGCAATCATCCCAACAAACCCTAGAAAGAGAAGAAGAAAAAAAGCCCTAACGGGTGGGAAGAGAAGAAAGAGAGGGGGAGAGGGTGAGGGAGAGTGGGAGATCGAGAGATGGCGAGGGAGAGGCTGAGTGTGAGAGAGACAGAGAGGGTGAGGGAGTTGGGAGATGGAGAGAGGGAGAAAATGGCGGACGCAAAAACCCTCATTTTGTTTTGGGAGGCACGCGGGCGGGAGAAAATGGTGGAATGCAATTTGGGGGTGGAGCGCGTGACGAACGGCTCATTAGGAATTTGGGGGTTTTAGGACTGTGGGCCCACCATGATATATGTTATTTATCCACTCCGTCCATTAAATTTAAAATATTATTTTAAGCGTTGATTCAAAAACTGAGTCAGATTGAAGCAGTAAGAAGACCACACAACATATTAACAACAGATATTTAATTTTAATGATTTCTTATTGTGTGGTCCACTTAGACCTACAATCAACATGACTTTTGGCCCAATCCACTGACATTATATATCAGAATTTATGGATGGCTTAGATCAAACATATATATTTCAATGGGCCTTATGGAGCCGCTTAAACACCATCAATATCTAAAACGGCTATGGTGAGGAGGTACGTTTTAGCCACAGACCCATCAAGTTTTAGCTACGGATTAAATCCGTAGCAATATTGCTATGGATTTAATCCGTAGCCAAAAACTTTCAAAGTCCGTGGCCTTTGCTCAATTTTTTGGTAGTGTAAGATCGACAGACAATTTTTCGGCGCCCCTGTTTTTTTAATGAAAATCTCAAATTCATTCGATATATCGATAATCGTCCGATATGATCTGAATTTAAACATCGATAATATTGGAGGTCCATTGATGATATCGATAGTGGGCGCGTATTTCTTACAGCAAATATTTTAGGTTGTTCCTAACAATGATTGGGGGCCCTTCGATAAAATCGATATCCAAATATCGATAATATCGACACCAGATCGATTCATCGAACAAAGCCATAAATTGTCCAGCAAGCTCAAGATAAAATCAGCTGGATTTATCGATGCCTCAACTCTGATCTCGATATCATCGACATTCAAATTCCGATGATCTCGATGGTTCCCCGATCAATCTTGAAATCTTGAAATATTTCAAAGTCAAGTCTCTCTCATTTTTCAAATGCCGATGGATCGATCCTGTCCTCGATGGAATCGGAGTTCGAAATCCGATGACATCGACCATGGTCTCGATTCATTGACCAATTAGCAAGAGGTTTCAAAAGCGTATGACATCGAGTCCGAGTCATCGAGCAGACCATCGATGCTATCGAGAGTATACGCTCGATGATATTGAACTATGTCATAAATGTGACCGTTTCATATCCGTTGGAGCTTTTTGCCATATATAGAGGACTTGTCTTTTGTTGCGGTAAGGGAGAAAAGAGAGAGCTTTTGTGTGTTTCAACTTACATCTTATACCCTAAGCCCTTTCTCTCGAGGGAGTTCATCCTCCAATCCACCCTCACCATTGATATTCAGTAGAGTGGATTGGGGAATGAACTTCCGCATTCAAGGATCCTTCAGCTACTATCTTAATGGCAAATCATTAAGCTGGGATGCCTTGAATGCATAAGATTGGAACTACTTTACCTTCCTTATAGGTAAACCTTTAGAGAGTAGGATTCCATCTTAACCTTGACCCAACCCTAAGCCTAGTCTTGGTATATCTTTTGTGTTGTGAATCAAGGAAGCAGAAGACTCTTCGTCAACAAGGAGGAGGAGATCTTCAACGTTGTGCTTAATGGGACTCATCAACTTATCTGTAAGTATCTACAGTCTAAGAGGACACTTGTGATCATTCCTTTCTAGGATTGGGTCTTAAGTGGTTCTCACCCTTTGAAGTCCTCAAGGAGGCCTCCGACGGGAGTGTACGTGGTGGGTGCGTTGTGTGGACCCTTGCTCTGCGGAGAGCATAAACATCTGGTTAGGAGTGAACCAGTAAAACTCCCAAGTACGTTGTGTGGACTCTTGCTCTATGGAGAGCATAAACATCTGGTTAGGAGTGAACCAGTAAAACTCTAGGGTTAGAGGTGAACCGAGTAGAAACCTCCTTGTAAAGGTTAAAGGTGAACATGATTTAAAACCTTAGGTTTGAGGTGAACCCTGAGAAACCTCCTTAGTGAAATCCGGTACACTCAAGGGTTGAGTGCGATAGCCGGGAGTGGAGTAGACAAGTAGTCGAACCACTATAAAAATGACTGTGTTTGAGATGATTATTATCTTTCATTTATGTGATTTCCTTACATGCCTTTATATCTGATTATCTGAGATCACACCTTATACACACACAGTCATATCCTTCACAATCTTGTTTACAACTTGTTTATCTTTCAAGTAGGTTGTGCTTGGATCCTCTACAAGGCTTGGAAGCCAATAGAGTTATATTTGAGTAATCCTGTGAATTGCATACATGATAGGATTAGAGTGATAGGATTTTGAATAAACCGTAAAAACTTTAAAAGGTCTTATTCACCCCCCTCTAGGACATATTGACATATTCCGACTTCAACTCAAGCAGTCTTCATCGCTATTTCAATTGGTATCGGTGCGGGTCTCTCTTTAAGGGCTTCACCGCCTAGAGAGTGATCTTGACTGAAGTTGGATATATGACCAAAGGAGAGGGCTCATCAGTCTCTAGACTTCCAGTATTTGATGGATCAAATTATGCTTATTGGAAGTCTAGGATGCACTAGTTGGATCATAATGTTTAGACATAGTTGAAATCGGATATGTGCCACCAAGCGATTGTTCTTGAAAATGGCACAACAATCCCTAAACCTAAATCCAACGAAATGTGGACTGCATCGAGAAAGAGAAACAAACGTTTGAAGCAAAAAACAATGAATGCTATCTACTGTGCTGTGTCCCAAGAAGTATTCGTGCGACACATCTAAAGAGGCATGGAGTCTATTGGAAATAACCCATGAGGGAGCAAGCACAGTAAAAAGGTCCTAGGTACAACTCTTAACATCTCAATTTGAACACATCAGAATGGAGGATGATGAGACCTTCATGGAATTTAAAAAAAAAAAAAAAAAAAACTCAATATCATTTGTAATTCCATGGGTAGATTAGGAAAGAAAGTTTTGGTCTAAAAATTTGTAGGAAAATACCAGAATCCCTACCAAAACATTTCAACTCAAAAGTTTCAACTATTGAAGAGTGGGGGAATATGGATGAAATGACAGTAGAAGAACTAGTAGGTTTCCTATAAACTTTTGAACTACTCTTCAAACAAACTCCTAAATCCAAAAATACTATCCTCAAAACTTCAAAGAATACTTTAAATGAGGAAGATGAAAGTGAAAGGGAAAATGAAGATGAGGAAGTGGCTTTGTTGACTCAACGGTTTAGAAAGTTCTTTCATAGAAATCATGGCAGACCATTTAACGGAAGATAGCTAGACAACAAACATTCTACAGGTAAATCTGGTAAAAAGACCAAGGAACCACAATGTTATACCTGTCGAAAGTTTGGACATCTGTCTACTGAATGCCCAAATAGAAAAACCAAGAGAAAGGCAATGGCAGCCACATGAGATGATATTGAAGAGTCAAATTCTGAATGTAGTGACTCAGAGAGTAATGGAGATAGAAAATCCTTGAAAATTCTTATGGTCTCCACAGCCTTCATCATTCCCATGGAAACTGAGAAAACCGAAGATCCTCAAGCCACTGAATCATTTCTATCTGATAATGAGTAAACAGAGAAAGAAGAAGAAGAAAAGGATAAACTGCAGGATGCTTATAATCAACTCTATATCCATAGAATCAATACCCTTAAAAGACTTGGAATAAATGAAAACAAAAATAAATTGTTGCAATTAGATCTAGGCAAAACATTGGAAATCAATACACACTTAATTAATGATCTACAACAATACCACTCTAAAAATGATAAACTGGAAAGAATCAACCTGTCCCTTAAATTTGAATCATTGAAACTTACTAAATAGATTGAACTATTGAAAGATGAAAATGAGCATCTAAAGAATGAGAATCACACACTCATGTTTGATGTAGAGAAATACAGAAAATCTGCTGAAGTAAATTATAAATTTTCCCAGAATAGTGAAAAATTAGAAAAACTCTTAGGGATGGGAAGACCTGGGAAAGATAAGAGTGGATTAGGATATGACAAATTCAAATCGATATCCAAAAATGCAGCACCAATGGTCATTCATGTGGAGACTCTGGTCATTATAAATTTGAAGGCTTGTCACCTAGGAGGTCTCAACTCATTTCTGGTCTAAATCATACTGATAAATACAGACCAACCAAAAGAACAATACAAAATGTCAAGAGTCCACCTAGGAATATGGCTAGAAGTAATACACATCCATCATCACCAAGAATGACTGAGAGAATGAAGGAGCTATTAAATCAAGTGACTGAACTAATTCAGAAAACAAATGAATTTGTGAAACATGGATACATGGTTCAGCTACTCAACAATTAAGCAAGGAAAACATGTCTAGGTCATGGCATCTAGGTCTGAATGAATGTGGTAATGATGTAATTTTGATGGTTTTCATGATATATCTGAAGTCTCCACTCCTCGATTTTTTATATAAACATTATTGACGTTTATAATTTTGGATGATACAACTTTTGTACAAATTTTGATGTGTATACATGCTGATATGAAAATATACCGGGAGGAG
The DNA here is from genome assembly GCA_021015155.1 of Magnolia officinalis. NCBI lineage: Eukaryota > Viridiplantae > Streptophyta > Magnoliopsida > Magnoliales > Magnoliaceae > Magnolia > Magnolia officinalis. The sequence goes on along the minus strand of JAJHSJ010000007.1, from coordinate 67,250,591 downwards.
TCTGGTACATGAATGGCGGATTGATAGGGAGTGCATACAAACATACAATCTAGAATCTCTTTTGGATGCAGTCGATTGGTTGCCCATTTTGGACTTTGGTAGTATATGTCATAATGAAAGGACTTATCACCTTCTTGCGTACTGTCATTCTCTGGTCCTTGATCCTCCATCGATAACTGTCTCTGTCGGGGAAGAAAGTGTTGAAATCACGACCGAATTCATTACCTACATATTTGGTCTTACCTTGTCTTCTATCGGTCTATCCAGTCTTGGTCTCGAGGACCCAACAAATCGAGCTTATCTTACCTCCTTCATGGTCTTGGTTCTATACAACATTGTGTCTGGTGTTAAGCTATGTTTGCCCACTTGCCTGTGTCATTTTCACCTCCAGAGCAACTTAGTTACCTTTTCCTCATATCATCCATGTGCTGTGAGATCAAATTAAACAACCCATGACAAATGATCCTGAGCGTCCGATGCAACATTTCAACAAGGTCAATATATGGAAGATGGATCTTAAGTTTCATCCATATACAGAAGGATAGCCCGAGGTAAAGATACATGAAGACACAAAGACGAGAGAAAGAGCAACACCTACTGAAGGACAACCACAGGAGCCAAGACCCGTTCCGACTACACTTGAATCTGCATCGACTCATCATCATTACATCAGGATCGGGTCGGGACACTGATGCGAGGAATGACACGAATTGAAGATAAGATTGATAAGCACGGTGAGCGACCTTCAGCCTTGGAAAGGATGGTTGTTGGACTAAGAGGACACATCACCATCCAGCTCGGTCCCGTGACTTTAATTTCGCTCATCACATACACCTGCTCATCACTCATACTGAGGATATTTTTTACTATCCTAAGTACTTAAGAGTATATGTGAGGATCTACTAACGTGTATGGTCTGTCTGTTTTTGTGCTTGACGGTCCTTGGAAGAATCACAATGTTTTACCAAACTAGAATTTGTCTTGGAATGATAGTCCTCTAGATAAGGAGAATATTTATTTTGATATGCCCATGGTTGAGATAAATTCTGATGATTGGTAATTGGGTGACCATAAATGGGCTTGGTAATGGTGTTGGATATACTGTTAATCTACTGCTGTCTGTGACAGTATGCTCTTTGGATAGTTGGATATTTTGGTATATGGCTGAGTATAATTCTTATTTTTACTGCCATGATTAGGTGTTAAAGTTCCCCTGGTTTATCTGTTATGGATTGCATGTGATGTCTTTGATGAATATTCTAACTGCTATATCACTGCTCTATTCTGTCTAATATGCTTCCATAGTTTTGAAATTGATGCCTGCTTAAACTGACCTAATCATTATACATCATTACTTTAAAACTGTATGCTTCTACCTGCTTGGTTCTCCCAAGTACTTCTTTGAACTTCAGTCAATATCATTTACTATACCTTTGCCAATGACTGACAAAAAGGGGGAGAACAATTCAAAACACCCCGAGCAGAAAATTGTGTATCTATTTATGTTGTTGCAGGTGTAGGGGAGCAGCTGCAAGAAAGGGGGAGTTTTGAAGTAAGAGGGAGCAGATACTTCTGGAATGTGTACATGGGGTAGAAAAATTGTAAAATTGTGTAAATGCATGTACACACAATTTAGGGTGTGTCTAGAAGTATTCTAGGGTGTTTTGGGTATTTTGTCACGTAATTGACAAAGGGGGAGATTGAAAGTGCACCTGCTAGTGCCCTGGTTTGTCAAGTTACGTGAGTGATGGGTCAGACTGTCTACAGAGCTCGATAGGAAGAACAATTCAAGCGTCTGCCTCAACCGGATGTGTGGAAGCTTGCAATAGGTAAATCATAGCCTCACATCCCATGTCCCAAAACACCAGGTGATTAAAACACTTAAAACAAGATAGACATCTTAGGGTTTTTGAGGTGAGAAAACTTTTTCAAAATAGGAAAATCTCTATGTTTTTCTCTCCTTGTCGATCTTATCGAAACACCCTCGATATGATCGACCTGTTCTGTTGATGTCCTCGATACCTTAACGATATTAACGATGAGAGGACCAAAAGTTTCCAGTAACTAAATATTCATCTGAACGGATTTATCGATGTATCGATACACATATCGATATCATCGATATAAGTACAAATATGTCCAGCAACTTCATAACATATCTGGACGAATTATCGATGTATCGATACACCTATCGATATCATCGATATTCAAATCTCGAGTCCATCGAGAGTGGCTTGATAAGATCGACAGACAGTTTTTCGGCGCCCCTATTTTTTTAATGAAAATCTCAAATTCCTTCGATATATCGATGACCGTCCGATATGATCTGAATTCAAACATCGATAAGATCGGAGGTCCATCGATGATATCGATAGTGGGCACGCATTTCTTACAGCAAATATTTCAAGTTGTTCTTAGCAATGATCGGGCGCCATTCGATAGAATCGATATTCAAATATCGATGATATCGACACCAGATCGATTGCGTCGAACAAAGCCATAAATTGTTCAGCAAGCTCAAGATAAAATCAGATGGATTTATCGATGCCTTGACTCTAAACTCGATATCATCGACATTCAAATTTCGATGATCTCGATGGTTCCCCGATTAATCTTGAAATCCTGAAATATTTCAAAGTCAAGTCTCTCTCATTTTTCAAATGCCGATGGATCGATCTCGTCCTTGATGGAATCGGAATTTGAAATCCGATGACATCGACCATGGTCTCGATTCATCGACCAATTGGCAAGAAGTTTCAAAAGCGTATGACATCGAGTCTGAGTCATCGAGCAGACCATCGATGCTATCGAGAGTATACGCTCGATGATATCAAACCTGCTCGATGATATCGAACTCTGTCATAAATGTGACCGTTTTATATCCGTTGGAGCTTTTTGCCTATATATAGAGGACTTATCTTTTGTTGCGGTAAGAGAGAAAGGAGAGAGTTTTTGTGTGTTTCAACTTACATCTTATACCCTAAGCCCTTTCTCTCGAGGGAGTTCATCCTCCAATCCACCCTCACCATTGATATTCAGTAGAGTGGATTGGGGAATGAACTTCCGCATTCAAGGATCCTTCAGCTACTACCTTAATGGCAAATCATTAAGCTGGGATGCCTTGAATGCATAAGATTGGAACTACTCTACCTTCCTTATAGGTAAACCTTTAGAGAGTAGGATTCCATCTTAACCTTGACCCAACCCTAAGCCAAGTCTTAGTATATCTTTTGTGTTGTGGATCAAGGAAGCAGAAGACTCTTCGTCAACAAGGAGGAGGAGATCTTCAGCGTTGTGCTTAACGGGACTCATCAACTTATCTGTAAGTATCTATAGTCCAAGAGGACACTTGCGATCATTCCTTTCTAGGATTGGGTCTTAAGTGGTTCTCACCCTTTGAAGTCCTCAAGGAGGCCTCCAGCGGGAGTATACGTGGTGGGTGCGTTGTGTGGACCCTTGCTCTGCAGAGAGCATAAACATCTGGTTATGAGTGAACCAGTAAAACTCCCGAGTGCGTTGTGTGGACCCTTGCTCTATAGAGAGCATAAACATCTGGTTAGGAGTGAACCAGTAAAACTCCAGGGTTAGAAGTGAACCGAGTAGAAACCTCCTTGTAAAGGTTGAAGGTGAACATGATTTAAAACCTTAGGTTTGAGGTGAACCCTGTGAAACCTCCTTAGTTAAATCCGGTACACTCAAGGGTCAAGTGCGACAGCCGAGAGTGGAGTAGACAAGTAGTCGAACTACTATAAAAATGACCGTGTTTGAGATGATTATTGTCTTTCATTTATGTGATTTCCTTACATGCCTTTATATCTGATTATCTAAGATCACACCTTATACACACACACAGTCATATCCTTCACAATCTTGTTTGCAACTTGTTTATCTTTCAAGTAGGTTGTGATTGGATCCTCGACAAGGCTTGAATGCCAGTAGAGTTACATTTGAGTAATCCTGAGAATTACATACATGATAGGATCAGAGTGATAGGATTTTGAATAAATCGTAAAAACTTTAAAAAGTCCTATTCACCCCCCTCTAGGACATATTGACATATTCTGACTTCAACTCAAGCGGTCGTCACCGCTATTTCACAAGCTAGCACATGCCCAGTGGAGTCGCCATTATGTGGACACTGAAATTTGGCGCCCACGCTGATTTGGGTGTTTGGTTTTTGTAGTGGAGGTGATTAGGCTAATTTATGGATGTTGGAGTTGCCATTAGCTGAAAATCTCAGAATCCCGCAGTTGGCTAGAACCGTAAAATACGAAAGGTTGGAGAAATTCGAAGACTCTCGTACCTTAGGTTGACTCCTGGTTTGCAATCCAGGATTTCGGGTAAGGGACCTTGGTTACAAAGAGGGAAGGTGTTAGGCACCTTCTCTGCCCGTACAAATGTACGGTCTCTACTTGGTGTAATAAAATACTCTCAAAGGAAGATGGATGCTATGGTCGGGATAGGACTAGACACACACGCATATTTCTGATGTGACAAGATTTGAAGTTTCGGCAAGCCACAGAGCATACGTCCAACGACGTGTCTAGAAGGCAGATGTGATTATGGTTATACAAAGGGATAAGAAAATCGGACTAGACTACTAGAAATTTCTAATGTGACAGGATCCAGAGTACGGTAAGTCACACAACATACGTTCGCTAGAAGTCTAGAAGAGCAGGGGGGTTAAGAAGGAAATAGATGTCATGATGGTGGATCCTTATATGAGATGATTTGATCTTTGGCTTGAACTTGAATATGCTAAGACATGGACCGAACCACGACCAATCTGGGTTAGGCTTGGGGGTTGAAAAGGCTAAGAGGTAGGGTTAGGGGGTGGTTAAAAGATCAGAACTTGGAGGTTTGGGAGCTCCTTCCCTTTCCTTCTCTCTCTCTCTCTCTCTCTCTCTCTCGCTCTCTCTCTCTCTCCCTCTTGGACGCGGATGTGTTGTTGTGAAAATGTGAAGAGGAGAGGGCTATTTATAGCCTTCTCTAATGGTCTTATGGTAAATGTGGGGTTTGGAAAGGGTAAAAGATGATGTGGCAAGTTGTGAGTGGTTAAGGGCAGAGGAACGCCACATGGTGCACTCCCATTGACTCTTGGGGTTGGTAAAATAGTAAATAAGGTTGGATAGGGGGTTAAAGGTGAATTTTGGACGTTGGGCCAGCTGTTGCTCAGAGGACACACGCGTTCGGCGAGCGGAGGTAATTGGAGTACCACCGACGGTAGTAAAACTACCTCCCGGGCTGGGCTCAGATCGAGCCCAAACGTGCCGTCGTCGTGTGGCGCACTAGTTTGTCCGGTGGTCCTTTTTTTTTGGATTTTTGGCTTAGTCGGGTGTATTTCTAGGCTGACCTGGCTTGAATAGGTCCTAGATTTGGGACTTCGGGCTGCGTTTGGGGGGTTTTAAGTGCTCGGATTAGGGTTTCGGGTTCGGGTAGGGTTTGTATTAAGGCTTCGGGTTCGGGTATGGTTTGGATTAGGGTTTCAGGTTCGGGTATGGTTTTGGATTAGGGTTTCGGGTTCGAGTATAGTTTGGATTAGAGTTTCGGGTTCAGATTGTTGATTATGGCGCGAATTGTCCTTGCCTCTTCAAGATGTTAGCCTGGGTGGGGTGTCTACACATGCATACACCATTTTTCTCATCATTAAAACAATTAATCATCATAACTATGAAAACATTAAACCAATGTGCTTCCTTTCTAGATTGGGCTAGATGGAACGTAGGAAAACATAATTAAATTGTAGAAATAAAAAGCAACAAGAAAGAATAAAAAACTTGTAAAGAAAAACAAATTAAAACTATGAAACTTTCTAAAAACCCTTGATAAAACTATCTAAAAACCATAGATCTTGCTTTAGAATGCCTTGAATGATGCTTAGGAATGCCATGGGGAGCCCTATTTATAAGTGGGAAACTCCCTCCTTCAAACTGGTTTGAAAAAAGTCAGAAACTGCTTCAAAACTGCTCACTTCGCATAGGCTCCGCATAAATCCTTCGATGTCATCGAAGACGAGCTTCGATGTCATCGAAACTGTTTCGATGAATCTTAGACTGCATCCAATTTGTCCAGCAACTAAACTTGATTTTTCTGTAATTCTTCGATGTCATCTAAGGGCTTCAATGTCATCGAAGACTGGCTTCGATGACAGTTTCGATGTCATCTAAGCTCAGATCCTACGAATTTTTGCACTAATTTTTGCACTTCCTTCCTTTTTCACTTAGTTTTCTTGACTCTTGGGGTTTTTAAATCTTGAATCTTGGTCTCCAAATGTCCATTTTTTTACTTGGTGATTATTGAGCATCAAATCCATGCTTTTAACATTATTTTCGCTTTAAGCTCTCAAGTTCACCTTACAACACAAACATGTATAAAATATACCATTAAGCAGTATCATGTTCATAAAACCAAGATATAAATGGGGGAAAATATGTAATATTTGACACTCAACACCTATGACCAAAACACCCCAGGTAATAATCCCTTTAAAAGTGGTCCAATCTTACTTAAAACTAACTAGGAAAACACCTTGGTAAGGTTAGAAAAAGAAAAATCAAGTTACAAGCAAATCTGAACAGGTACATGTATTTTCTGCAACAATCGATGACATCGAACACTACTTGATGACAACGAAAAAGTGTCTCAATTTGTCCAGTAATCAAATGTATATTACTGGAGAAATTCTCGATGACATCAAACATGTTTCGATGACATCGAACTTAAGTTCGATGACATTGAACCTATCTCGATGACTTCGAAAAATGGGTACTCAATGTTCCAACAAGTTTAAAAGGAAAATCAGTAAAAATCTTGATGAATCGAACTATGTTCGATGACATCGAAAATGGACCAATTTTGTCTAGAGAGTTTTTAAAGAAAATCCTAAAATCTTCGATGACATCGAATTTCAAATTTCGATGAAATCAAAGAACGTTTGATGACATCGAAAAAGTGAACTAAATTGTCTAGTAAGCTCTAAGCATTTTTCTAGAAAATCCTAATGACATCGAGTTAACTTTCGATGACATCGAAGGTCACCTTCGATGGCATCGAATGACACTTGATGACATCGAGCAGAACTGTACTGCACTCGAATGACACTCGATAACATTGAGAAGAACTGTACTGCACTTATATAAAATTCTTAGTGTAGGGATTCGATGACATCGAAGCCTTTCAATGACACCAAATCTTGATAAAAATCTACCCTTTTTTTTTAAAATCGTTAGGACTTTTTAGTTATCTATTGAAGGCTTGTTTCCTTGGTTCTCCAGTGAGAAAAAGAGAGAGATTTGAGAGAGTTATTACAAGGAGAAAACCACCTACCCTCTTAAATCCCTTTTCCTCATGGGAGTTCATCTTTCAATCCTATGTTAAATATTATCATTGGAAAATCAATAAATTGGATTGAAAAATGAACTCCATCATTCAAAGATCTTCCAACAGCTCATTTATTGGCATATCATTGAGTCGGGATCCTTTGAATGCCTAATCTTGGAGAACCTCATCTAGACTTAAAGACCCACATTTAATAGATAAGATTCACCAAATACCTTGACCCAACACCCGACAACTTGTATTGGAGCATCTACTTCTGTTGCGGATCAAGAGAGCTGAAGACTCTTCATCAACAAGGAAGATCACCTTCAGTATGTGCTAAAACGGGGCTCACTCACTTACAAGTAAGTATCTAGAGTCCATTAAGTCTGAAGCCCTTTCCTTGTGTATGATTGAAATTCAGAGTTTGAGTTGACAAACTCGCCAAGACCTTTCATAGGCCTCCGACGGGAGAATACGTTGAGTGTCCTTGTGTAGAATACATTGCCTTTTGTAAGCAAGTGTGTTTTCCTTGTGTAGGATTTGTGAGTTGCATTGTGTAGGCACCTAAGGTTGTCTTGTGTAGGCACCTTAGTTAACCATGTGTAGGTTATAAAGGTTTATGGTTAACCTATTTTAAAACTATAGCATAGTGAAATTAGGTATACTTTAGGAGAGAGTGCGTCCGCCGGGAGTGGAGTAGGCACGACCACTATATATCGCTGCGTTTGGATTAGTTTGGTCGTGGATGTTTTTTTCTTGTTGTTTGTTGTTATGCTTAATTTATGCACATTACATGTTTGATAAAATGCAGGAAAGATATATTTCACTATTCTATTTTTGATTATGCGTAATTGTGAATTAATCCTGCTTACTAGTGATTAGAATTTAATATTTGCATTAAGTAGAATTAACATTTTTAAAAGTCCTATTCACCCCCTCTAGGACACTTGGACATAATTTCATACTTCAATTAGCGGTATAGCTGCAATTTCATAGCTTGATATATTATCTTGGGAGACGTACTCTATAAGAGGGACTTTTCGTTGCCATACTTAATATGCTTGCGACTAGATGAAGCCAAATATGTCCTAAAAGAAATTCACGAAGGCATCTACGACAACCATTCAGGCGGGAGTTCCCTGACTCATAAAGTAATTTGATAGGGGTACTACTGGCTTACCATACATAAAGATGTAAAGCAATATATAAAGAGATGCTACAATTGCTAACGTTTCGCTGCAATAGTACAGCAACTGCCTGAGCAGTCGACCCCGATGAGTGGCACTTTGCCCTTCGTGTAATGAGGGGTCGACATCATAGGACCTCTGCTTATGGGTAGGGGACAAACCAGATTTGCCATCGTCGCTGTCGTCTACTTTTCAAAGTGGGTTGAGCCCGAGCCCTTAACTAAAGTTACCAAGCAGAAAACCACCAACTTCATTTTGAAGAACATCATCTGTAGGTACGACATCTCCCACACCATCATTACGGACAACATTAGGGCCTGTTTGGATTCGTGTATAAGGCTGTATTGTATTGTATTTTGCTACTGTTCATGTATACGTTTGACCATTTTCAGAATACATCCAAATCAAGATGCCTTTAACCAATGTTCGCATAGGAGGTATTGTTCAGGCAAGTATACAATTTCTTGTACATATCAATGTTTGGAAACGACGTATAAGGACTAGGTAGGATTGTTTGATCAGTGTATTTCAGTGATATGCTCCACCCATGACGTACTCCACATCTTGGGTGGCCACCGTGATGTATGGGTTTCATCCACTTCGTCCACACATTTTTCCATACTATTTGAGATTTTATGTATAGAAATGAGGAAGATCAAGGCTCAAGTGGACCACACATTGGTGATTAAACATTTACCATTGAAACTTCTTGGGGGCGACAAGTTTTAGATCAAGCTGATATTTGTGTTTTACTTGCATCACAGTATATGTGACTTTATGAATGGGTTGGATGGAAGATAAACATCACGGTGGGCCCTAGGAAGGTTTCGACGGTGGGCATCATCGTCACTACTACTTCATCTGGTGTGGTCCACTTGACCGTTGGATCTGATTATTGTTTAGAAATATCTCTTAAAATAATATGAAAAAAATGGATGGACGGTATGGATAAAAATTCATACATCAAGGTGGACCTCTCAGAGCCGCTGACTGTGTCGAGGCCGGTACAGCAGGGTAATGCTGAATCCGCGTCCCGGCACGCGAAAATACAGCACATTAAAGACGCTGCACTGCACGATGCAGTGACGTCTTCTTTTACTCTACCGCCTTTCGTAATTTTTGGTATTTTATTGTATTTGCGTGCATGTGTACATTCGGACGCCAGCTCCTATCCAAACACGGTATATTGTAAAAACGGACCCTTAATACGATACAATACGCGAATCCAAACAGGCCCTTAGGTAGTTCGAAAATGCCCGTTTCCGAGGACTATGTGACAAGCTCGGCATCCGTAATGCTTTCTCTTCACCTTGGTACCCTTAGGATAATGGACAAGTCCATTAACAAAATCATAAAGAACCACTTGAAAACCAAACTCGAAAAATCCAAAGGGGCTTAGGCCAACGAGCTGCCGTATGTCCTATAGGCGTACCGAATGGCCACTCAAATGATGACTGGGGAAACCCCGTTCTCCCTAGCCTTCTGTGCAGAAGCGGTCATCCTAGTAGAGACTAGAGTACCTTCAAAACACACACACACACACACACACATAGAGGTCTTTGACTTAGGTGAAAATGACAAATAGATGACTTTAAGTCTCAAATTGGTTGAAGAACTAAGAGAAAGGGCATAACTAAAGGTCGCCACTTATCAACATAAGGCTACTCGGTACTACAACTCAAGGGGTCAAAGTGTGTAAATTTCGAGCAGGGAACTTAGTTCTTCGATAAAACTTCCAAAATACTAAGGAACTCAGCTCGGGAGCCCTAGGGCTGAACTGGGAAGGACCGTACACGGTGGCCAGTATAGTCTGACCAGGGAACTGGAAGATATGGATGGGCAACTCTCACCTCACCCATGAAATGTTGAGCACCTAAAGATCTACTACCCATGAAGGATTTCTACGAGCATTATGACTATACTCGACTGTTCACCTCGAAAAAAGCTACTCGTGCATGACTATAAGAAACCTCCCTTATTTAAAGGGAAAAAGGTTCTTTTCTACGTTTATACTATTTTATCTACTAAGTTACACGACCTAACGATCTTCATGCTCGACTAATGATTAAAAATCTACACGCTCGATTATCAAGTAAAAAGTTACACACGTAACCACCATACCGACTAATCACATAGAGGCACGAAGTTGAATCAACAAAAAGTATATTTCTATTCCATAAAAAATGTACAGAGGAAGTATAAGAAAGGGATATCTATCCCTAAGGAAGCTCCTCAGTCTCATGGGCAGCAACAACAGGAGGATCTTCAGGAGCATCGTCATCCAGGTAGGGCAGGTCCAGGTCAGGGTATCTCTACTAAGCGTCTTCCTATCATCACTGGAAGCCAGGGTTGAAAATCTACTCTAGGTCGGTCGTGCACTCCTCAGAAGCCTTGAACACTTTCGTGGCTGTTGCTTCCCTCGCAGGGATTGAGGCCTCGACGTCTGCCGACCTAGTCTCTGCATCGACTGCTCGACCACATGCCTTAGTAAGGTGAGATTCCACTTCAACCACCTAGGCTGCCAGCTCAGCCTTCTCTTGCTGCTACACGACCAACAGAGTAGGGTTGGTGGCCTTGTCCTCCTTGGTGACCCTCAAGGCCTCACACAAGGCCTCGACTTCGGCATGGGTTGCCGCCCTGACCTATGCAGTTGATGCCTTGGCCTGGAGCTCGACCCTAGCAGACTCGAACCTTCAAGCTGCCTCCTCGAAGCGGCTCCTCAGCTCGAGGAAAGCATGGCAGGAGGTGAGAACTCCGGTGGTGCCTTGAGAACAAAAAAAAGTAACAAAAGTCTGCGAACAAAAAGAGGGGAGAGAACATATATAACAAAAAGATCGACATTATTACCTTAATTAATATCGACGCCACCCCTCCTAGCAAGGGTTCAGGCTGCAGGGAGAGCATTGAGCCAACCTCCTCAGTCATGTGGTGGTAGTTCTAGTGAGACAGCGTCGCCATATGGCGAGGGAGGGATGATGGAGCTTCTGACCTTGATACCCTAGCCCCTTTGGGAGCCTTGCATCCGGAAGTGCTCCCCACTGCTATCTCCAGCTCCACAGCTGTAGCGGCCTCTGGTCGTTCCTCCTTAGCATAGGTCAGGGATGACTCAAGGTTGACAACTGTTAAGGGTCAAATATTGCATATTAGACCCCAGTTATTACTTAGTTTTATGAACATGATAATGCTTAAACGTTCTATTTTAATCATGTTTTAGTTGCAAGGTGAATTTAAGAGCTTGGATTGAAAAGGGTACTAAAGGCATGGATTTGATGCTCAAGAATCACAAAGGTAAGGGACGGATCTTAGGAGACCGAAATTGAAGAATTCACATGCCAAAGATCCAAGAAAACAAAATGATTGAAGATAAAGAAGCCTAAAAATTGTCCTGAATGCAAGATCACTGGGTTTCCACCATCCGTTTGGCATAACACTTTATATCTGACCTGAGAATCATAAAGTAACTGTACACATAAAATTACAGCACTTGGATCTTTGTGGAAGTGGTCCAACGAAAAGATCAGCCATAAATCCTTGATCCTGGGGCCCACCTGATCTCTGGATATACCTCAACTTGGGACTCAACTCCTTAAATTAGGTGGAGAAACGAATGAACGGAGTGGATTCAACCACAAACACCATGAGTGGACCCCACTTGCAATGCATGAGCACGTTACACATGCACTAGTGGATCACATGACTCGACATAATTCAAAAAGGAGAGGAAAACCTCTCTCGTTGTTCGCACTCATCATCCGCTAGAATGAGTGCTGGGCCAGATTGATCGTCCAAAAGGATGACCCAGACCGTCCATCAGGAGCGGACCCCAATTTTGACCAAACCCTGGTTTGTTTCACGTAAAGATGAGATCACTCGAAGACACAAGTCTTGTCATAATTAGACTGTGCACATGAGGGATCTCGTAAGAAAACGAAAAATGCCAAGAAGATCGGTGATCTGGTAACATCCACCACCAAACAAGGATCATCTTGGCCTCTCAATCCACGCCAGATGAAGATCCGACCAAACCCAAGGCGTCCGGACGAAAGAAAAAAAGTGGAAAGAGGAGTCTTCCGCCGCTTTTCACCCAAGAAACGCACTCCTAGAGCGCACGTTCGCAGTTCTCCGGACGTTACAACGTGATCGAACCATCAAAGACCAACAGACAGTAGATCGGAGCCGTCCAGAGCATCCGATCGGACGGTAGGTGACCAAAAGTGGATCTACCATCAAAACAGAGCTTCCCGTCCCAAGAAAAATGGTTGACAACGGGGGCCATCCTACCACGCTTTAAACGATCAGAAACGTCCCGTGAATAGCCTCATTTCAAGATAACTTCACTCGTAGATCAGATGAGACCGATCAACACTATAATCCCAACAACTAGGGCCATGAGCAGGTCAGTTGCGGTTTACCTGCGAAAGACAGAGGAGGCGAGAGGAGGACTGTGTAACTCTTACACAGGGGAATGCCAGAAGGTTCTCCCATGCCTATAAAAGGGCTTAACCTCTCACCGTCTGAGCGGGAGAAAAAAAAAGGAAGAAGAAAAGAAAAATCATAGAAAAAAGAGGCCGTGGACGTGAGGAGTAGACGGACGAGGGAAAGGAAGATAGAGAGAAGGAGCGGACGGCCGACTGAGCATTTTTCCTTCCTCCCTAGTAGTTTCTTCCTTTAATGTTTTTAAGAGATTTTTAGTTCAGTCATGTCTATGATTGCCTAAACCTCTTAGCTAGGGCTAAGAGGTGAATCTTGTAGCATGATGGGATCATTTCTATGGCTTTGATTCATGTTTGAGTTGAACTAACTTTGATTCTAGTTTGATAATAAGGAATACTCGTAGTTTTTAATGGTTTATTGTGACTTAAATTACAATGGATCTGCGATAGCTTTGAGTATGTTCTTTTCATTATTGTAATTGTGAAATTAGGTACCCTGTTATTCACCATCGTCCCTTGGACATGGTCAGATGATGGAACCCTTCCTAATGTCCATAATTCTCTTAGATTGGTTGTGGATTGGTTAAATTCTGTTGTTTGCTTTGTCTCATGGTCATGGCTTAGTGATGGAGTCACTTCTACTTCTCATACCTCTCATCCATTGAGAACTAGATCAAAGGAAGTTCATTGTAACATCCCGAAAAGTCGGGGGTCGAGCATAACTCAACACCCGAGTTTCCAGAACATCACTTATGCAACATAGATAATGATGATTAAATGTTGTCTGCATTAGCGTATTGAACATGAGTGAGATTAAGCCAAAACAGCATATCATACTCCAGAGACAGTTAAATTGCAAGCGAAAGACTGTGATAGATATATAAAATATATAAAAAACTGTGGTGAGTCTCGAGAGTGTGATAACATTACCAGGTTAATAAATTTCAAGTACATTTCTAAAATATACCAAATGTGTAAGTGTAATGTCTTCTATCCCAAGTACCATAGCCCCGTCAATACAATAACAGGTCTTCATAGACCTGTCAGAGATCCACATGTAGGAGAACTCCTCCACATCATAGTAGTCCGGCTCTGCTTCATAAGCATCGCCATCACCTGAAACTCAACAAATCTGGTTGGTGTATACAAAACCGTCCCATAACGTGGGAGTGAGTGATCAACTCAGTGGAACAATAAAACATAGGTTAACATGTTATCAATTCAGTCAAGTAGTAATGATAAAGTAGTAAAATCAAACACTCCTAACTACTCTTATTAATGCAAGTATGAATGCAGTCATGATGTATGCCCTTGCCAAACCACACTCAAGCCACACCATCTTACGTTCGCGAATGCGTTCATCCCTCAGTGCTCCACATCTACCAGGCACATGCAGTGAGATGATGAGCATGATTACCGAGTAATTATTAGTCCATTTCAAACAGCAGTATTGGGAAACTAAGGTACCTCCCTTGTATAATTTCCAAACATGATCCATTCTAGGTTGTCAGTCCTAGTTAATCTCAGACGATGGTGTATTTTCTAGGTCACTGCAAAGGCTGTCAGGGCTGTTACACACAAAGGTTACACCACTCCCCCATAACCTCTTTAATGATTCATCACTATACAAAAACAGGCCTAGTTTCATACTCTATACACTACGGTAAAACTCGTCACCTCACTGCAATTCAGAGTATGCTCGAGGTCACTACAAAGGGCTGCTAGGGCTGTTGCTCGCAATCGTTGCACCACTCCCCCATCACCTTATCAATGTAGGCCGACAGCACGAATATAGTGTCCCACACCACCATAATCGGCTCATGAGTCTGGTTGCTCACTGGTCACTACGGGGAGGCACGTGGCCCCAGCGTAAGCCGACAGCTCGACCACGGTGTCCCATACCACCATGCCCGGCTCATGAGTCTTAGCGGATCGAGGTACCATGGTTAAAAAAGATTTCACTGGTAAGTTTGGTACCCTAGGTTCAAGTAGTAGCGTCCAAACGTGGTGAACATATATAAGACAGATCGGGTTGCTTGACGAGCTCGGCTAGCTCGAGCGCACAACAAGTTGAACGATATGAAGCGCATAAGCACTTCGTGTGGCCAACCACTATCGTCAACCGAAGTACGACTCGGGTTCGTCGAACACATCTCACGTGGCAAATGAAACTCAGCCACGAATTCGATCCCGTTATCGACTGCCTGGACTATACAATAGCCCCAATCACATTCAATTCCAGATATTTAAAGCAGTAATGGATCAAAATTCAAATCATACAATCAAAGACTGATATTATCCGTTTAGGGTTGCCAGGGCTGTTGCACGCACTCGTTGCTCCACTCCCCCATCACCCATGACGGATCATACAACGTAAACATGAATTTAAACATATGCATCACATAGATAAAATCATACAATCATTTTGAGCATGTCATGAAGCATAACACAAGCATGAGTTTGTACATATTAAATTCCTAATCACACAGTTATCCAAGGAAATCATATACATAGTTAAAGGAGTTGAGAATCATATCTCAACACCCTTAAACATTACAATTTACTAACTACTACTCATTCAGACATTTCAACAAACACTTTAAAATACATACATCAATATACATGACATATGTTGATCACATAGGCATTAAGCCAAATCCTTTCACTAGGGAGTTGCCCCAATCATAACACGCGTATACCCACGACGGATAGTCATGGAAAGTAGGAATCCAAGTTCCATATTCATTTGAACATTTTCACAAACACTTGGGCTACCCATTTCAACATATATAGCGTATAGTAGCCGTGGCGTGATTCAGGGCAAATCCTTTTGTCAAAGGGGTATCGTCAATACAACAATCATATATCCATGACAATTAGTCATGGTGAGCACGAATGAGAATTCTATACTCATTCAGTCATTTTCACAAACACTTAGAATACACTATTACAACATACATGGTGTATGTTAGCAAAACATGTATTAGGGCTATCCTTTCGCCAAGCGAGTATTTTATCCATGTATAGTATATTCATACAGCAAATAATCATGACAAATACATCTCCAAAATTTATACGTATACGGTATTTTCTAGAATACACAATTTCAACATACATAGTGTATATAAGCAAAACATGTATTAGGGCGAGTCCTTTCGCCAAACAAGTAATTTACCCACATATAATATATTTATACGACAAATAATCATGTCATACACATTTCCAAAATTTGTACGTATACGGTACTTTCTATAAATACCTAGAGTATGTAGAATTCCATATTTTTCATCTTTAATCGAAACGGAAAACAGATAGCACTTTGTACATGTGCAATTGCATGTAGATCCTGAATCTATCATTATCTGACATTGAAAGCATTGAAAACCATAACCTATACACCTAAAGTCCGCACCTTTTGTCGTAGAATCGTAACAAATCAGCTAAGTTTGCTAAGCCTTCGTATACGGCGATTCGGCAACCTATATGATGAAATAGGCTAGCTATTTCATAACCTACAACTCTTAAAACCCCAAATCAGCTTAGGGTTAGGGTTTCTTACCTAGAAACGTCGCTGAAATTGCCGGAAAAGCGATAAGAATGAGGTGGTTAAGCACCTAAGGCAGTAAGGAAGAAAGGCAGGAATGATCTCCCACAACTCTCCCACTTTCTCTCTCTTCTCTCTCTTCTCTCTCTAGGGTTTCTCTCAAATTCGTATAGCTGCAATGAGAGAGGGTTTAAGGTCCTTATATAGTCTAAAAACTCACCGAAATAGACTCCAGGTCAAAGTATACTTAGGTTATAACCAAAATGGACCTGTTTCAGCTCAATGAAGGACTTCTGGCGGGCCTCCTTGAGCCAAAGGTCAGACTTAAGCTCACCGACATCGGATCTACGTTTAGTTAAGTTTTCATTTCGGTCGGGATTCCAGATCATGCGTGGCGGACCAGTTTCAGTTCAACGGTCAGCGGATCTCGATTAAAGATTCCGAGTACATGTAAATGTGTATGAAATTTCTCCTGATCCGAGGGTGTAATTTGGTCTAATTCTGACGGTCTGGGTGCTTAAAACTGATCCGCAAGCGACACGTGCCAGATTACTATTCAAGATATTTTAATTTGAATTAATTTCACATTTCTCACTCTTCACTCCGAGCTCAAGCGAATAGCGCTGGGACACTATCTGGATTTTGATTTCCGAGATGGTTGTCAAGCCCAGCAAGGCAGTCCTAATTCCTTAATTTCGTATTAATCGGACTTCCGACGTACGGTCCAGATCCGATACGGAGTTTCGAGATGCTCCCGAGAGCAGCCAGGTAATGAGATTGATCCTAGATTTTAGGGTAACATAGCGTCAATGATTCTACAAGTTTTGGGTCTTGCAGATCGTATTTAAAGTGTTTGGTGCTAATTTCACAGGCACTCTAGTTTAACACTAGCTAAATCTCGCCTAATTTCTAAAGGATTTAGTCTTGAGTAATTTCTATTTGAGGTGGTACCTGGGCCTTTGTAGTTTGTAAATAAAGTGATCCAAGTTATACTACTTAGCTAGTTTAAGACAGCATCTAGGGTGAAAGTACTTAGAAAAATTAAAAGAACAAGGTGGTGAAGGGTGGGATTTGTGAAGAAAATGGTTTGAAAAGGGATTTGAGGCTTTAATTGAGTGTTTGAGAAGTTAAACCGGTGTTAGGATTGACTCATCACCTAAGGACGTCTAATTCCAGGTTGGGAAAAATCCGGGCTGTTACATTCATAATTGATTTTTAATGATATATCTTCCAATTGGATGAAGATGGGACTTTGATTCCAATTGTGTTCTTGAATCAAGCATAGATCTCCCTGATCTGTACAAGTGAATCCTTGGAAACCGTAGTTTCCCACCTTTGAATTTTACAAGTTTTAGTTACATAATTTACAATTATTCTCTTAAATTCTTTTGATTTAGATTACATCTTCTTCTAGTTCTAGTTCTAGTTACTTTTAGAATACGTACAAGGTTTAGTCCTTGTGGATTCGACCTCGGTCTTACCGAGATTATTACTACATCGCGACCCAACACTTGGGGTTGTGAACAAGTTTTTGGTGCCGTTGTCGGGGACTAATATTGCGTTTTTCTGAGATTCGCTAGTTTTAGAATTAGGTTAAGATTAGGGTTTTCTAATTTTAGGTTTAGGTTTTTCTGTTTGATTTTTAGAAACTAACCCAACTTCCCTTTTTTGTAGGATTCTGAAATAGACTTTCTAAATTGGTAATCTCTTTCTAATTTTTCTACTTTTTCTATTTTTAGGATTAAGGTTTTATTTTTTATTTTTAGAAACTTTCTAATTCTAGGTTTAGAACTTTCCTAATCAGTTTTTAGAAACTTTCTATTTTCGGTTTTTAGAAGTTTTCCCTTTTTAGAAACTTGTTTACTTTCTATTTTAGGAACTTCATAATTATAGAATTTCTATTTTTAGAAACTGACTTGTTTTGTTTTGTTTTACAAGATTTTAATTAGGAACGTCTAATTTGGTAACTTTTCTCCAACTCTCTCTTTCTTTCTATTTCTAGATTTCTATTTCCTTTCTTCCTTTTTAGGTTTAGGTTAAAATATGAGATTGAGGGCTGAGAGTGTTTCATGCCCAAGTGGGTCCGTGACAACACTCGACGTCTTTTAATTGAAGGAGGATTGGTTGAGGGGTTAACTATCTATCGTAGGATTAAACGTCGCTCGAGATCCCCATAGTTAATTGAGGTTATGGCTGTAAATCAACCGGTCAATGATCAACCGGGAAGACAACCTCAACCTCGGGTTGAGAAAGTCTAGGATGAGAATGAGGTGCATCAAACACCCCCGCCTCATACTTTATGAAATTATTTACAACCGGCGGGGGTGAGCACTCCTTCATGTATGGTTTTTTTAGAAAATACAAGACACATGGATATTAAGCCAGGGGTGATCCAACTCCTTCCAAAATTTTATGGGCTTGAGTCAGAAAATCCATATTTACATCTGAAAGAGTTTGATGAGATCATAGTCACTCTATACTTTCCTAACGTGTCTAATGACACGGTCAGGTTGAAACTCTTTCCTTTTTCTTTGAAAGAGAAAGCTAAGACGTGGTTGCAATCACTATGTCCTCGATCTATTGGTAAATGGAATGACATGACAAGGGAGTTCATAAAGAAAATTTTCCCATACCATAAAAAGAACACCCTTAGAAAGTCGATCATGAACTTCACCCAAAGGAAAGATGAAACATTCTTCCAATGTTGCGAGCAGTTCAAGGATCTTATCAATTCATGCCCACAATATGGTTTTGAAACGTGGGGCATCACGAACTTTTTCTATGGACTGACATCTCCCATGCGCCAATTAGTCGAGATAATGTGTAATGGGAAATTCATGAATAAAAGTGTCGATGATGAGTGAGACTACTTTGATAAGCTTGCTGAAAACACACAATCATGGGACATTTCCCCAAAACCAAGCACCATGTCTAGGCCGACTCAATCCAAGAAAAGGGGTGGAATGTATCTCCTGAAAGAGGACAATGATATCAGTGCTAAAGTGGCTAATCTCACCAGAAAACTCGAGGACATGAAATTAAAGAAGGATAAGGCTAAGGAAACTGTTTCCAGTATTTGTGCTTGCAACATTAACACAACTGAAAATTGTCCAACAATACCTGCCTTTTAAGAGGTGTTGAATGAGCAATTCAATGCTATGAACAATTACCAAAGACCTTTCAATGGACCTACTTCCAATACATTCAATCCTAGTTGGAGAAATCATTCAAACTTTAGTTGGAGGAATAGACAAACTGCTACCCCTCAAGGTTTCTTCAATCAAATTCCACATCAAGAGAAACCTCCAGAGGACCCGATTTTAAAACATCTTTAAAAGCAAGAGCTTTTCAATCAGGGTATGCTACAAGCCTTTCAAGACCTCACAAAGGCCATACAAGGACTTGATACTAAAAGTGCGATTAGGAATAAGGGTAGCCTTCTAGCTCAACCTCTTCCCAATCCAAAACCACAATATGAAGTTAGCGATCCGAGCTCTTCAAATCAGTTGGAGCAAGCTAAATCTATCACCACTCTTATGATTGGGAAGACTATTGAAAAAAACCATTCCGGTTAGGGCTGAAAAGCCCAAGGACCCGAAAGAGGACAACAATGATAGATCTAGCCATGCTCCATAAGAACTAGAACCGGAACCTCAAGGGAAGCCGATTGCCCCATTCCCCCAATGGTTGGTTACACCAAAACCTCTCTTTAACTCTCAGGATATTCTAGTGGTGTTGAAACAAGTGAAGGTCAATATTCCTCTACTTGATGCCGTAAAACAAATACCTTCATATGTCAAATTTCTGAAAGACTTGTGTACTACCAAAAGATGGCAAAATATTCAAAAGAAAATTTTCTTAACTGAAAAAGCGAGTACCATCCTAAAGCAAGATGTGTCATAGAAATTCAAATATCCCGGTAGCCCAACCATCGATTGTTTAATTGGGAATTACCACATTGAGCACACACTTCTTGATTTAGGAGCGAGTGTAAATCTTATTCCCTACTCGGTCTGCAAACTGTTAGGTTTGGGTGAATTAAAACCCACCCTAACCACATTACAACTTGCTAATCACTCAGTTCGTGTACCGAGAGGGATAATTGAGGATGTGTTGGTCCAGGTTGACAGATTCTACTACCCTGTAGATTTTATCATCTTGGATACGGAACCCATCAGTAACATGAGCACTCAGATTCCCGCCATTCTTGGTTTCCTATTCCTTACCACTTCAAATGCAATCATCAATTGTAGGAATGGAGTCATGAGTATGTCTTTCGGGAATACGACATTGGAGTTAAATATCCTTTTCAATACTGGCAGACGGTTACAAGATGATGATGATTTCCACGACATTAACATGATTGACTCTTTCATGAAAGATAGAACACCTTTGACCTTATCCTCTGACCCTTTAAGACGTGCCTGGCCCATTCCCGTGATTTTTGAAAAGGCCGAGCTAAGAGTCCTAGAGAGGGGGGGGGGGGAATAGGACTATGCCAAATTAAAAAATTAAATGCGGAATAATAAAGAAATTAACAATGATAGCACTTAACAATTCAAATAGCAAAAATAAATAGCAACCTCAAATGCATAAGTATTGAGAGGTTGATACAGATGTTGTTCTAAGGACAACCTTACACTAAAAACCAATGGCTTATGGTAAGACAACCTGATTCCTAGAACAGTTTATGTATCAAAATCATAAACCGATATAGAGGAATAAAGAATAAAAATAAAATAAAATTTTATTGCTATTACAACATTCACCACATGTACTGAAAATAAATTACAATCATTCACCACAAATGCTGAAAAATAAATTACAACATTCACACACTTAGCACATTCAACCATTCACAACTCCAGCAATTATAGTGGTTCGCTTGTGTGTACACCAATTGTTAAAAAACAACTACACAACTACTCCACTCCCAATATCCTCACACAGTGGATATTGGCTTTCACTATGAAATGGGTTTTTCAAGGTTCACCTAAAACCTTCACAATTGTGTCTTTCAAGTGGGCTTACACAATTCAAAAACCCCCACACTCTGAGATTTTCTGGATCACCTCAGACAAACCAAAAAAGAAAGAGAGATTTTTCTGACACAACCTCAAAAACCAAAAAGAGATTTACAAAAATGTAAATATACTTATTTGGATATTCTCCTTTGTCGAAGCCCGATAGAACCAATTCGGGGTAGATGTTCAACGTAGATGTTCAATGTCCACACTCACTTATGAAAAGGTTCTAAGTTCTAAATGATTTTTAAATTAAATCAGCTTGGGCTAGCTTGATTTGATTTTGATCTCAAGAAAGGGGAAAACTTAAATGCCTTCTTCAATTAAGATTGGAATAGAGAATTCAAAATCAAATGTAAAAAGCTAAATTAAAGAGAATATTAAATGAACACAATTAGCTTAAGAATATCACAAACTTATCTCTCAGAGTGGTGTTTTGATTATCTTGGAATGGAATGAAAAACTCTGAAAATCGTGCTCAATTTATAGGCAAAATTACTGTTCACTCGACTGGCCCAGTGGTCGGTTCAACTAGTCAAAGGACCAACAATATTTTAAAAATTCGAGCGCGATAAGATAAGACCGTTCCACGACTAGTCGAATGAGACCAAAAATGGTTGCTGGACTTTGAGTCGAGCCTGCTCGACTGGTCAAGCACTGTTCACTCGACTGGTCGAGTAGTCTCCAGGACTAGTCGAGGGTCCAACAAAAAATCTCAAAAATTAGTAACAAACCTTGGACTGGTCGAGGAAATTCTTAGACTGGTCGAGCCAGTACTAGGACTAGTTAAACATAGGCTAAGACTAGTCAAGATAAAGCCTATAAAATTACCCAAATTAAGTATGCAATCCATATGACCTAATCTATGGTCAATCTAGGGTCATTCATACCTTATATGTGATATATGAACATTGAAACATCATTCGCTTCGGTTGATAGTTGATCTTAAAGTACACGAAGTTTGACATCTTGAAGTACTTTGAAGCTTGAACTTGAAGTACTTGTAACTTGTGTTTCAACTTGAGTATATGAGCTTTAAGCTTGAGAAGATTACTTGAGCTTGCACACTGTCTTGATATAGTTGAAACTTGAAAACTTGATCAAGTACTTGAACTTGTATAAGAAACTCTTGTTCTTATACTTGTGATGCTTGAATCTTGAATTGGAACATCTTGAACTTGTACTTGAATTGCTTGATCTTGAATATGAAGATGAGCTACACAAGATACAGATTCCAAGAGGTTTTGACACTACAATATTTGACAATCATAGGAGCTAGATAGAATGGCATTTACAATTTTGATGATGACATGATTAGGGAGATGGTTGCCATGCTTGATACTATGTCGGTACTTGAAGTTAACCGGTGGAGGCCACAATTTGACGATTTGCCCCAAACTGATGAAGTGTCTCTACTGTCTAACCTTAAGGCCCGAAGCTTGACTTAAAACCTTTGCCCTCTGATTTGAAATAT
The DNA here is from genome assembly GCA_021015155.1 of Magnolia officinalis. Lineage (NCBI taxonomy): Eukaryota > Viridiplantae > Streptophyta > Magnoliopsida > Magnoliales > Magnoliaceae > Magnolia > Magnolia officinalis. The sequence goes on along the minus strand of JAJHSJ010000007.1, from coordinate 67,227,609 downwards.
GTCTATTTAGGTCAAGATGAGATATACCCGGTGGTGATTGCTTCCCACCTTGAGCAAGAATAGGAGAGTATGCTCATATCTACTCTCATTGAGCATAAGGGAGCCCTTGGATGGACGATTGCAGACCTCATGGGAATTGATCCTTCAGTTTGTACTCACCGCATTTATCTCGAGGATAATGCGAAGACCTCTCGGCAATCACAACGTAGACTAAATCCAAATATGAAGGAAGTGGTTAAGGCCGAGGTTCTTAAACTATTGGATGTGGGTATCATATACCCTATATCCGATAGTCAATAGGTTAGTCCAACTCAGGTGGTTCCCAAGAAGTCTGGAATCACCATCGTAGCCAATGCCAACAATGAACTCGTGCCAACTAGAGTTACTACTGGTTGGAGAATGTGCATTGACTACAGGAAGTTGAATACCGTCACGAGGAAGGACCACTTTCCTTTGCCCTTCATCGATCAAATTTTGAAAAGGTTAGCTGGTCACTTGTACTATTGTTTCCTTGACGGGTATTCGGGCTACAACCATATAGAGATAACCCTTAAAGATTAAGAAAAGACCATGTTTACATGTCCCTACGACACCTTTGCTTTCCGAAGGATGCCATTCGGACTATGTAATGCCCTTGCCACTTTTTAGCGATGCATGATGAGTATTTTTTTTGATATGGTGGGGGCAATATCTACAGGTTTCATGGACGACTTCTCTGTCTTCGGACCATCTTTCAATGATTGTTTAAAGAATCTTAAATGTGTATTGAAAAGATGTGAAGAAAAGAATTTGGTACTCAATTGGGAGAAGTGTCATTTCATGGTTCTTAAGACACGCCGGGTTTTACAGAAGATTCATAAAGGACTTTAGTCTCCTCTCTCGTCCTATATGTAATCTATTTTAAAAGGATGCACCATACGAGTGGACTGAGTAATGCCAATATGCTTTCAGTAAGCTTAAGGGCATGTTAACCACTACGCCTATCATGCAGCCACCCGACTGGAGCCTTCGTTTTGAACTTATGTGCGACACATCTAACTATGCTCTTGGGGCGGTTTTAGGCCAGAGAAAAGAAAAGAAGCCCTACGTTATTCATTATACAAGTAAAACTCTAAATTCTGCTCAAGTGAACTACTCGACTGCAGAAAAGGAACTCTTAGTCGTAGTGTTCACTCTGAAAAAATTTAGATCCTACTTCATCGGATCCAAGATCGTCGTTTACACAGATCATGCGACGCTCAAGTATCTTCTTTCTAAGAATGATGCTAAGCCTCGCCTGATCCGATGGATCCTCCTACTCCAAGAATTTGATATGGAAATAAAAGATAAAAAGGGAGTAGATAACGTAGTAGCTGACCATCTTTCCCGCCTTAATCTCCCTAATTCCCGTAAGACAACACATATCAATGACATGTTCTCTGACGAACAATTGTTCAAAGTCTCCCATTCACCTTGGTTTACTGATATTGCTAATTATCATGCCACAGGTTTTACGTCGACACATTGGATTACGCAAGATAAGAAATTTTTTTCACCGAGGTGTGCAAATTCTTCTGGGATAATCCATATTAATTTAAATATTACCCAGACCAAATCTTAAGGAGATGTGTGCCAGACGATGAACATCAAAGTGTCATCTCCTTCTGTCACTCTCAGGCTTGTGGTGATCACTTTTCTGCTAAAAAGACCACGGCCAAGATTCTGTAGTGTGGCTTTTATAGGTCCATTATGTTCAGGGACACTCATGAGTTTTGCAAAGCTTGTGAGCGTTGTCAGAAATTGAGAGCATTGTCCCATCGAAATATGATGCTCTTGAACCCCATTCTTATCATAGAAGCATTTGATTGCTGGGGCATCGATTTCATAGGATCATTCCCCCAATCCTTTGGAAATCTATATATTTTGCTTGCTGTAAACTATGTCACTAAATGGGTTGAAGCGATTCCATGCCGGAACAATGACCATCAAACGGTCATTAAATTCTTAAAAGAAAACATCTTTTCCCGGTTCAGAACGCCTCGATCCATCATTAGTGATGGGGGCTCACATTTTTGTAATAGGCCATTTGCGAACTTAATAAAGAAATATGTCTTCTCTCATAAGGTGAGCACTCCATACCACCCACAAACAAGTGGGCAAGCTGAGATTTCCAATAAGGAAATTAAATACATTTTGAAAAAGACGATTAACCCTGACCGTAAGGATTGGTCAATCCGATTGACCGATGCCTTATGGGCTTACCGCATTTAAGACCCCTATTGGAATGTCTCCCTTTAGACTTGTTTATGCTAAGGCTTGCCACTTGCTTGTGGAGTTGGAACATAGAGCCTACTTGGTGATAAAAAATCTGAATTTCAATCTGGACAACGCTGGCTCGCTGCACAAACTTCAGTTTAATGGACTTGAAGAAATCTGGAATGATGTGTACGAGAACTCAAGAATTTACGAGGGCAGGATGAAGGTATTTCATGACCAACACATTCTTCAGAAATCATTCACGCCAGGTCAAAAAGTCCTTTTGTATAATTCTCGATTACATCTCTTTCGTTGGACCAACCCTTTCATTGTTATCAATGTTTTTCCTCATGGGGCTGTCGAGATTTGGAATCCAAACAATGACAATGAATTTAAAGTAAATGGACATCGATTAAAGCCATTTGTTGAGAAATTTGATTAAGAGGACATGTCCATACCTCTGACTGATCCTGTGTACCAGGATTGATCTCCTAGTCTAATGGAGGTATAGGTCGGTTTACTGCTTTCATAGGACTAGGGTAGTTCACTTTATGTTGTTCAAGGGTAGTCGGCTTTATGCTGTTAGGATAGGTTGCTTTTTGTTTGTTTTAGGATAGTTTGCTTTTTGTTGGTTTTAACTCTTGTGCTGACCCACCTTCACGCTGATATCTTTTGGAAAAGTCGTACAATCTCCTCGTCAGGCACTACCTTTCCATCACTTCTCCTTTATTTTCATTGTCTCATGTGCATTACATGCTTATATCGTTTACATTGAGGACAATGTAGATTTTAGGTTGGGGATGGGAGATTAGGTTATCTAATCAGTATTTTCTCAGTCCTAAGCAAAAATACTGAAAATTTTTATTTTAATTTTTGGAAATTTTGTGAATTCGAGAGATTTTGAAGGCCATCCTTGATTTACGAAGTAAAAGATACGTAATGTTGGTGAATTATGACTCTTGGACTCAGTACCTTTTAGATTCACTGTTAATTTTGAATTATTGATCCATGATTAGAAGTTTTAAACATTGATTGAGTCATGATTTCACATGTCACATCTAGCTTACACATTAAGGTTTCAGTTCGATATTGAAGGGCTAACTTGGTAATCACTAAGTATGGAAGGAACCAGTCTGGGGAATTTGTCCATCATGTTCTTTGAAAAAAAAAAAAAAAGAGGAGAATATCTAGCTAAAAAACAGTTGTCATCGAAAACGACTACCTGTTGAAGATCTATAAAAAGGTTGACACAACGTGAAGCCATCGATGAAAAAATCAAAAGCTGGAATAATAAAAATGTTGAACTGTAAGGCAAGTTTCGATTTAGGTTTGGTTATCTGGAATGCTCTTTTTGGTTACCAATGTGTAACACCCCGGTTCTCGAAACCCGAGTACACTACTCGTTTTCCAAAAAATGTGAGTGTTAACCTTTAAAGATAGTAAATTTCATGTACGTTTTTTTTTTTTTTTTTTTTTTTTTTTTTAATCAGAGTTAGTAATGTAGTGGGATGGAAACAATTTAAGTATAAGAGGAAGTCCAAATATATATAACCAAGATTTCAAGTGGTTATCCAAAAACTTATACAAACCAATGTCTTAACTTATTACAAAAATGATAATACAAATTAAAAAACTGAAATTAGGAAAGAGTCGCAAGGTCCTTTGGTTCCTCCTAATCCATATGAACACAGTATGTACATTGTCTATGTCTCCTGCACACTGAATACGATTCAATAGTGTCAATGGCTATCGTAGTGAGGTATACCCCTCAAGATTTATCGTATCATCAAGATAATTAAGCATAGTTATCAAAGGCAGTGAATAACAAATATTACACAATGATTATCATGGAAATCAGATAAGGTTCATCAGATACATATTCATTAAATAAATTTTACCAAGATAATCTTGTTTAAATGTATGGATGCATGCACATGCTCACAGACCTGGGGATGCACATTCAGCTGGTAAAAAGTTGCCCAAGGAGAACTAACCACCCGAAGAAGTACTCAAAGGTACGCCTAAAGAGAACCAGCCACCTGGAAAAGACTATGATATATAGATCGTCTAAGGAGGACTAGTCACCCAGAAAAGTATATAAAGGTACGCCCATGGAGAACTAACCACCCGGAAAAGACCCAAATACTATATAAATCGCCCAAAGAGATCTAACCACCCAGAAAAGTACTCAGGGTATGCCCAAGGAGAAAACTAGTCACCAGAAAAAGAAAAAAGAAAAGACCATGATAATATATAGGTCAACCAAGGAGATCTAACCACCCGAAAAAGTACTCAAGGTACACCCAAGGAGAACTAGTCACCTGGAAAAGACCATGATAATATATAGGTCGCCCAAGGAGATCTAACCACCCGGAAAAGTACTCAAGGTACGCCTAAGGAGGACTAGTCACCTGGAAAAGACCGCATGCCATGAAAATGAATGATTAGCCCAACCCATATTATTCCAATTTCAAATAATCAATTTAGGAAAGCTCAAAGGTCACTATAAGGGGTTTGTCATCCAGCATAGGGACAGCTCAGGCATAGTGTCTCATTCCACCATCCCTGGCTCATGAGACTAACAAACGAGATGTTTTAAAGGTACCTACACAACTAGTGGCAATTATAGTTCTACAGTGAGACTTACCATCGCAAGGTTATATGAATACGATCTATTAAAGCCACATAGGGCAAGTTATCCCAATAAGCCACATAGGGGTGAACAATCCATCCTAAGGATGTGATAAAAGGGATTGTCCCTAAAGCCACTTAGGCAAAAAATGATCCATAAATGGCAATTCCATCGTATTATTTCATTTAATCCATTTTACAAATGGCCACTAATTCAAGGGCCTTTAAATACACCATACAGTACTCACAACTGGTAAAACAAGTCATGTACGATATCAATAGTATTACACATATAACGTGAGATATTTAAGATCTATCACATGTTCAAATAATTGAAAGTAAATCCAACGATCAATCATTTATGAAGAATCTTTCAATTAGAAATTAACATTTAATAGCAATATATTACGTAATCAACGAAATAAACAGACTAAATTAACTATCAAGATGTAGAAAAGCTTGAAGGGTGGTCCTCACCTTTCAAGAGTCGAATCGACTTCCTATGCAATTGGAATTGATCGCACATCACTACACCAAAAATGTCATTTAGGAACGGTTTTAAACCGTTCCTAAATCCCTTAAGAACGGTTTTAAACCGTTCCTAAAAGAGGCGTCGTAAATAATCTGGAACGGTTCAATACCGTATCAAGTACCGTTTCAAAATTTAAGAACAGACTCTTAGGACGGTTTATACCGTTCCCTAAGGTTGCACACGGTCACCTGAATTATAGGAACAAAATTTTAGGAACGGTTTTTTAAACCGTTCTGTTGCCAACGGTCAAATTTTTTAATTTTCAGAATGGTATTTTTCATTATTTTGAATGGACAATAAAAGTTGTACATTGGTTTTATATTTAAAAACAAAGAATATTATATACAATTAAAACACTACCAAAAAAACGAGCAAAGGCTACGGACTATGCTCTTTTTTGGCTACGGACATAAACCGTAGCTAATTTGCTACGGCTTAAAACCGTAGCTAAAAAAGCTTAAACCGTAGCTAAAACTACCACCACCTCACACCTGGGACAGCCCCATAAGGGACTCTACAAGGCCCA
>JAJHSJ010000007.1:67061938-67221585 GCA_021015155.1 Magnolia officinalis | reverse complement strand
GTGGTGGTATTCATTGATGATATTCTTATATATTTCGAGAACCCGAGGAGGACCATGCTGAGCACCTCCGGATTGTGTTTAAGACCCTCTGTGCCCACCAGCTGTATGCGAAGGTGGAGAAGTGCGAGTTTTGATAGGAGGAGATGGTTCCTCGGTCCCGTAGTGAAGAGGGAGGGTGTCGCTGTGGACCCTCGAAGGTTGATGCAGTGCGTCAGTGGGGCCAGCCAACGAATGCGTCCGAGATTCGCAGCTTCCTTGGTTTAGCGGGATATTATCGATGATTTATCAAGGGTTTCTCCCGTATTGCAGCACCGCTGACCTGGTTGACGCGAAAGGGCATCGAGTTCGTCTGGAGTGACGCTTGTGAGAAGGCATTTGCGGAGTTAAAGGACCGCCTCACGTCCGCTCATGTTCTCACTCTTCTGGATGGGAGTGAGAGTTTTGTTGTTTTCACCGATGCCTCTAGAGTTGGCTTTGGTGCTATACTGATGCAGCACGGGAAGCCAGTGGCGTATGCCTCGCTCCAGCTTAAGGTCCATGAGCTGCACTACCCCGCTCATGATTTGGAGCTTACAGCATTTGTCTTCGCACGGAAGGTGTGGAGGCATTATCTATATGGGTCAGGTTCAAGCTCTTCTCGGATCATAAGAACTTGAAGTATCTATTTTCACAGTCCGAGTTGAACCTGCGACAGAGGCGATGGATGGAGTTGCTGAAAGATTATGATTTTGACCTTCAGTACCACCCGGGTAAGGCAAACGTGGTGGCGGATGCGCTCAGCCGTCAGGCACGAGGCCTGGTGGCACATATGATGGTTCGAGAGTGGCAGATGCTCGAGGATGTTTCAGAGTTTGACTTTGAGTTCGGTCTGCAGTCTTCCATTGTTCAGCTTTCGAGCTTATCGATTCAGCCCTCTTTGGTGGCTAGGGTGATCGAAGCTCAGAAGACGGACGAGTCACTTCAGGAGTACTGAGCAGAGGCCGCATCCGTGGAGCAGTCAGACTGGCAGATTGGTTCCGATGGTGGATTACGCTTCAGAGGCAGATTGTGTGTCCCGAATGTGCCAGAGTTGCGTCATGATCTGATGACTGAGGCACACCGATCAAGACTTACTATCCACCCGGGCTTCACGAAGATGTATCGTGATATGAGGAGGCAGTACTTCTGGCAGGGGATGAAGCGTCAGATTGTAAGTTTTGTGGCCGAGTATAACACATGCCAGCGTGTCAAGGCCGATCATCAGAGACCCCCTGATCCCTTACAACCGTTGAGCGTTCCAGAGTGGAAGTGGGAGCACGTATCGATGAACTTCATTGCAGGGTTGCCGAGGACTCAGCGCGGTCACGATACCATCTGGGTTATCGTTGATCGTTTAACAAAGTCAGCTCATTTCATTCCAGTGCGTGCTTCCTGGTTTATGGACCGGTTGGCAAGGATATTCATTGAGGAGATAGTGAGACTGCACGGTGTCCCAGTTTCGATCGTTTCAGACCGAGACTCCAGATTTACGTCTCAGTTTTGGAGGAGTTTCCAGCAGGCGTTGGGGGTCACTTTGCGCCTCAGCATCGCTTATCATCCGCATATGGATGGGTAGACCGAAAGGGTCAACCAGATCCTTAAGGATATGCTTAGAGCTTGTGTGATCGACTTTGCGGGTAGTTGGGATGAGCATATGCGCCTCGCAGAGTTCGTGTACAACAATAGTTATCAGGCAACTATCGGCATGGCTACTTTTGAGGCACTTTATGGTAGACCGTGTAGATCTCCTAGTTGTTGGACCGAGGTTGGAGAGCGTCGTCTCTTAATGTCCCGAGCTTGTGCTGCAGACGTCAAAGGCTATTGATGTTATCAGGCAAAGGATGCGCACAACTCAGATCCGACAGAAGAGTTTTTGGTGATCGTCGGCGTCGACCCCTCGAGTTCGCAGTCGGGGACATGGTATATCTCAAGGTCTCGCCTATGAAGGGTGTGGTATGCTTTGGTGTGAAGGGCAAGCTTGCCCCAAGATTTATTGGACCTTTTGAGATTACCGAGCGCATAGGCGCTGTGGCCTATAGGCTTGCCTTACCTCTTGAGTTGTCCGCGATCCACGATGTATTCCATGTTTCTTTGTTGTGGAAATGTGGGTTGGACACTATTCCCGTGATTGATTAGTAACCACTTGAGGTCCGTGAGAATGTTTCCTACATTGAGCAGCCTATTCGTATTCTCGATCGGAAGGAGCAGGTCCTCAGGACCAAGGTCATTCCCTTGGTGAAGGTGCAATGGGGTCAGCATTAGAAGACCGAGGCGTCTTGGGAACGCGAGGCCGAGATTAGAGAGCATTATTCCCATTTGTTTGATGATTGATAGATATATGATTGTTTGTATTACCTTCCTTGTATGATGATTGTTATATGATGGTGGTGTTTTGTTTTTTTTTAATTTTGTCCTGGATTAGTCAATTTCGAGGACGAAATTTCTTTGTTGGTGGGGAGGATTGTGAGACCGACCCTAGTTCTCATGTGTGCATGTGGTGTGTGAGTATGCATCTTGTTCATCATGGTCTCGCGGTCCTACCGGTCGAATTCCGGCGACCCGCGACCCTCGGATTGTGTTTGCAGTCACCTTGAGTTCAGTCACATAGACCGACCCTCGGATCGATGACCCAAGACCTATGCCATCTCGTTCGTATCGTCGTTGCGGTTCCAACGATGCGTCTTGTGCGTCAATCCGACCTATGGATCAAAAGTTATGGCATTTCATCATGTGGCCCACTTTTTGTACAAATGCATGTGCACCACCTCCATGGCACAATTTTCCCATGCACACCACACACACACACTACACTATTACATGGAATAAACACTACCCACCCTAAACACTACCCACACCTAACCTACCTTAGCAACATTGTTATTGTCACCATAGGTTATGATTATTACTTCCCTTAAAAAGATTTTCTCTCTCTTTCCCTCTCATTTCTCTCTCTCTTCTCTTCTTCTCCAAACTTCTCTCCCATCATCTCCCTCTCTTCTCTAGCCCCATTTCCCCTTTAATCCTCCAAATCTAACCATCTAAATCTCAATCTCTCACCATTGATATGGATCCCTTGGTGTACTAGGAGCTAGGAGGTCCAAGTTTGGAGCAATCTAAGGTAAGGTGTACTCCTAGGACTTAGGATTTCTATTTTCATGTTCTTAGATCTCTTTTTTTTTGTGTGGGAAGTGTAGGCCCACCAATCCATGGTGGAGATCCTACATCATCCCTTAGTTGTGGCCAAATGGCCTTTTTGATGCATGCATGTACATGCATGGGGTTTCCCCTCTATAGGCCCCCATCATGGAGGATTACTTAGATTTCATAGTATGATGGGTCATCTAGACCCTAGAATCATGGTTGGGATAACATCCCAACCATTGATCTTGAATCTAGAACATGCATGTGGTGGATCTTTGTTGTAACATATGAATAGAAGGAATGTATGGTGTGATTGATGAAGGGGAGGGCCTCAATGTGGCGGAGCCCCTCCTCTTGTGGCCGATTATTTATTTATTTATTTATTTCTTTATGATAGAATTCTGATCTTGCATGTATGGCCCACCTTGTAGGCCAACAAAAATCCAGACCAACCATGGAGCTTGGACGCCCATAGCGGTCCATCCTTAGATATGTGGCCCCAAAATCCACCTAAATGGGACACATGCAAGGGGTATTTGATGATGGGGAAGGTCTGGGCATTTTTGGGCCCTGGGGTGGCCCACCATACAAATTCCTGGGTTTAAATCCCATGGAAAACCATGTTTATATTTTAATCATTTCTATTACATGTTGCTGTCCAAATCTGGCTAGACAGATTTTTGGGCCACTTTGGGGCCTGATTTATGGGTCTGTGGTGGGAATACTAAATAAAATAATATATGATTCTTATAGCCTTATGACCTACTTACAACCATTCTAAATTTCAGCCCCATCTGACCTTCATTGGGAAAGGTGTGGTCCAAGTGAGGTGGACAGTCTGAATTTTCTGCACCGTTCCAGCAACATTCCACCCTGGACAGGTTGGAATTCTGAAATTTATTAAAATACTTTTTGGTGTCTAAAAATTATGAAAATTTATAGGAAAGTGGTCCACTCATGTTAGGACCCACCTACAAAATTTTGGGGCCAATGGACACCTGTACACAGCATGGTGGCGGCTGGACCGGCCCATTACAATATGGTGTCCAGATCAGTCCGATTTTCAGGATAGATCGATTTCTTTAAATAAATTAAAATACTTTTAAATGTCTTAAAATTCTGAAAAATTGTGGAGTTGTTTTCCACCCATTTTGGGACCTAGCTACCAAGTTTCAAAGCCAATGGACCCCTGTGTACACCGTGGTGAGGGCCGGACTGGCCCACCACATTGGGACGTCCAGGTCTGTCCGATTTTCTGGACAGATTGTTTTGTTCAAATTAATTAAAATACTTAGAAATATTTAAAAATTATGAAATTTTTTGGGGGTGTGTTCCACCTATTGAAGTATCATTCTGAAAATTTTCAACCCCAACTGACCCCATTTGGGCATCCAAAAGAATGGGCCAAGATGGTTGGCTTGCCAGAATTTTCTGTTGTGCAATCCAGCAATATGCCTTGATAAAAATTATAATTCAAAAATGTTTCCACTGATGGTGGGCCACCTTTTTGGGTTTCCTCTCATTGTATGCATGATGAGGGACCTTGGCCCTCAATTTCCAGAGTTTTAGAGGCCCTGGTCCCACTCCAATGGAGTGTCAAAATTTAGGACAACAACATGTTATAATTATGTTTGGCCTTTGGGCTAAAATTTTGAGGAGTGGGGCCCAACACATTGTGAAGAATCTTAGAGGTAATAATTTATACCTTTAGTTCCTTAAATATTGGGCTTAATAAATGCACTTTTGAGGCCCACCACAGTTGAATTTAATTGGGTCCATGAATGTGGCTAGTTGTTGGACTCTTTGAGCCCAATTGGGCTGGAACTTTCTAGATAGGCCCATTGAACTCTTGGGCCATTTTTACCATATTATTGTGTTGAATTAGTGGGCCGGATTACACAAGTATATGGGCCCTTGATTGCCCACCAAATCAACTTTATACTTGGGCCGGGTTGTAGGCCCAACTTACTTTACTAAGAACATGACATTTGCCCATGTGATTTGAGCAATGGGCTGCCTACTAGGCCACCACAATATATGAGATTTGTGGCCTTTATGTTGGGCCCTAACCTTTCCCCTATAGGCCCATAGTGGTATATATGGGTTGGGCTATGTGTGTTCCCCTTGGACCTATGTTTTGGATAGGCCTTGGGCCGCCTTTCTGAAGCCCAACATGAATGTATGTGGTATGTAATGGCTGCCCATTTCTTATTTCTAATGTTGTGTGGGCCTTGAGCCTTGATCCGTAATCAATTAAAGATGGGCTACCTCTTGGGGACCAATTGTGGTTGGATGTCCACATTGGTGGCCCTAAGGTAGGTCCATGGGCTTCTATGGGTGGTTAAAGGCCCACCATAGGCCCTTGCTAGACTCGTTTCATCTATTTAGGCCCATATCATTGTTTTCCTTAGTCTCATGGGCTACCCCAGGTATATGGGCCCCCACTAGAGGTTGTATTCCTTATGAGGAATTGGTTAAGTACCTAGACCCTTCATGGTTAGGTAGAGAGTTCATCTTCACCTCATTGGCACCCCTATTCATCTTCATGGCCCACTCCCATACGCATTAGATGCATGCTTGGTTGAGGTATGATTGGCCATGGTTGTGTCATTGTGTAGGACATGTTGGTATCTCCCCGAGAGATGGATGTTTGGGATTAATGCATGGATGATTGTGTGATTCATGCATCTGGCATTGCATAACTTATGGATATCCGCCATAGAGGCATTCGTGGATAGCCGTATGTGTGGACACCGGAAATATTAGTTGAGCATACTGGGTGCATAGGATGCCCATGGGTGAAATTCTCAAAAACTTCCATGGTACCAAGGATCTGCTCCAACGCCGTGACCGAGTGGAATATATGAGCGCACGAGGGCCTTATACCATTAGGCCGTGACTCCCACTATCGTGTAGTCGATTGGATAGGGGTGTGGCCTTACCTGCCTGATGTGAGGAGGCATTGCTAGGCTGAGTCTGACCAGCTTGTAAATGGGTCCGCTACCTTCAGGCCTTGTTGGTGATTGGCTGTCCGCAGGCGGGTAGTGAAGTCTCTTATGCTCGTTTGACTGTGCGGGGTCTGTAGAGCGGTAGTCATTCATTCAGCAATGTAATGGACCCCGGTGATTTCCTATGATTGAAAATGTACATGACTTGTGGTTTGGATATGAGCACTGACATTACTTGCATTGCATTAGCATTGGTTGTACAAGCCCCTTCATGCATTGCCTTGGCATGGCACCTAGTACTCATTGCATCTTATTATGATAAGGCCTGGGTAAGGCTAGTGATATCCTCATTGACCATGTTCTCTCCTTGTATCTCCTACTACTCTTCTGCGCACCATTATCACACACCTACACCACCCTCTAAGCTTCTATAAGCTTATGCACGATTGATGCGTACAGGATACTCTAGGTAGGCGACATAGCAGTAGAGCATGGAGTAGAGCTGAGCATTTGAGGACTCCAGTGTTGCTGACATTTTTCTCTTTTCTTTTTATCTCATGTATGTCCTTTTGGACCTTATGGATGATTGTAAAAGTTCAAATTTATAGTGGATTTTGTGATGTGTGCCTTTGTTATTCTCAGATGTTCTTGTTGTGATCTTGGGTATGCTAGTATTGGAATGATTATACTGTTATGAAAATTCTCCTTGTAGGATCCCAGGATCGGAACCTGCCTTAGGAGCCGAGAATGAGGTACTATGGAGGCTGTTGCGTTCAGAGCCGGTCATCGGAATCCCTTTGAGTCCGGTTACTGAGTCTGGGGCGTGACAATACAACACATACATCATGGTGGGGCATTTAAAACTTGTTGGCGTCACTTCATTAACAAAACTCGTCATAACAATATCGTCCGTAACAATTTTGGGAGGCCACTGAAGTTTTGGATCAAGTTGATATTTTAGTTTTCCCTTCATCCATGTATTTGTGATCTATTGAAAAGGTTGGATGACAAATAAAAATCACTGTAAGCCATAGGAAGATTTCAACGGTGGAAATCATTATTCCCATTGTTTCCTGTGGTATGGTCCACTTGAGCTTTGGATATGCTTTAATTGTGGACTCAACCACTAAAATGATCTAGAAAAATGGATTGACGGTGTGGATAAACCATGACTTTGGGCCACGAGCTTAAAAATAAAGTCAATCCATGACTTGGGTGGCCACACCACATACATAGTTGAGAGGGTTACCCTCCCATTAAAACATTCATAATCATTTATTGGGCCCACCTAAATGTGGTTCATAGATCCATTCATTATGTGTGTCCCACTTAGATGAGGAGTCAGCCCAAGTTTCATACACATCCAAAACTCATATGGGCCCCACCAATTAAATGCTTTTATATGTTTTAGGGATGTCTTCACATAGTTTTAGATGCTATGGCCCACCTGAGTTTCGTATACGACTGATTTTTGTACTTAAAGGGGACACATCAAATGCATGGTGTTGATGTTCTACATACATCATGGTGGGGCGCACACAGATTAACCTCATGGGAAGTTCCCATGAGGTGACCTTATAGTACCATTTCGCTATTTAGGTAACTTCTTCATGGGTGTTACTCTAACCGTGTAGGGCCCACCTCGATATATTTTATGTATATCGACACCGTCCATATATTTTCCAACATATTTTAGGATGTGATTTCAAATCATAAGAACTCAATAAAATTATCTGTTAACATAGATTAATGGAGTGGATAAAATAAATAAATAACAGGTTCTCACGAGGTCAATAAGTTGGGTCACAATTTTGACCAGAATATTTGGTCCATTTTACATGTCTGGTCCATTCACTCTAGTTTACTGATCATTACCCTCAAATTGACTAATTACTCGCCCCAATCATGCTACATATGAGAGAGATACTGGGCAAACAAGATTAATCAACAATTTGAGTAAATTTTGATTTAAACATCTGAAGTTATTTACTTTTCAATCTAGACTAATTAGATTGTCCAAAAACGGTTAAAGGTTGTTCACAATATCAAAAATATATGAATGAATAGAAAACACAAACATCAGTTTGATCCAAAACTTCTATGGCCTCCAAGAATTTTTAAATGGTAGAGGTTCAATCACACTATTTCCTGTGGTGTGGTCCACTTGAGCTTTGGATATGTTTCCTTTTGTTCTTTAAACTTCTTCAAATTATCTATTAACATGGATGAACGGAGTGGATAAAATAAATAAATAACAGTGGACCCCACAGAGTTTACTAAATGTAGTAGAGAAGGGTTTCCTTAAAACATTCATAATCATATATTGGGCCTGCCTAAATGTGATTCACATATCCAACCCACTCATTATGTGTGTCCCACTTGGATGAGGGATATCAAACCAAGTTTCAACCGCATCCATGTCTGTATTAACTTATAACCAGATTGGATCTCAAATAAACATCGCGGCGGGCCCTAAGAAGGTTTCAATAGTGGGTGTCACTATCCCACTCTTTTCTATGGTGGGTCCACTTGAACTTTGGATCTACCCCGTCAATCAGATGCACCATTCCATGGTGGGCCACGAGCTTAAAAATAAAGTCAATCCATGACTTGGGTGGGCCACACCACATACTATAGTTAAGAGGGTTACCCTCCCTTTAAAACATTCATAATCATTTATTGGGCCCACCTAGATGTGGTTCATAGATCCAACCCATTCATTATGTGTGTTCCACTTGGATGAGGAGTCAGACCAAGTTTCATACACATCCAAAACTCTGGGCCCCACCAAATGCTTTTATATGTTTTAGGGATGTCTTCACATAGTTTTAGATGCTATGGCCCACCTGAGTTTCGTATACGACTGATTTTTTGACTTAAAAGGGACACATTAAATGCATGGTGTTGATGTTCTACACACATCATGGTGGGGCGCACACAGATTAACCTCATGGGAAGTTCCTATGAGGTGACCTTATAGTACCATTTCACTATTTAGGTAACTCCTTCATGGGTGTTACTCTAACCGTGTAGGGCCCACCTTGATATATTTTATGTATATCGACACCGTCTATATATTTTTCCATCATATTTTAGGATGTGATTTCAAATCATAAGAACTAAATAATCTCAAGTGGGCCATACCTATCAAAACAATAATGAATAACTATTAAAAACCTTTTGCAGGCCACAAAAGTTTTGGATCAATTTGATCTTGTAGTTTACCTTCATCTAGATCTTCTTTACATTATCAACAAATTGGATTGCAAATAAATATTACTAAAACCTTACGATGGGGCTCTTTTTAAATTTTAATGGCGAGGTACTATATTATCATTCTTTCTAGTGGTGTGGTCCACTTAAGATTTAAATCTACATAATTTTTTATACCCGGCCCAAAAATGGGTTAGAGAAGCATAGGGGCGGCAAGGATATACACATCATCAAAATCTTACTTTTGTTATCTAACTTTCAATTTTTCTTGTCAAAATATAAAATTTAGTTTTCTTTTTTTAAAAAATATATTTTTTTTACAATTTGTCAATTTTTTCACAATTTTGTTTAATTTTTTAATTTTCTTTTTCAAAATATCATTTTTTAAATCTCACTTTTGTTATATAACTTTTCAATTTTTCTTGCCAAAATACAAAATCTAGTTTTATTTTTAAAAAAATATATATTTTTTTACAATTTGTCAATTTTTTCACAATTCTGTTTAATTTTTAAAATTTTCTTTTTTAAAATATCATTTTTTTATCAAATTTTTTTTTTCAAAATTATTAACAGTTTTTTTTTTCAAAATTTAAAATTTTCTTAAACATTGTTAATTATTTTCTAAGCCTCAACTTTTTTTTTTCGAAATTCATTATTATGTAGAGGGTAGTTTTGACAGCATTAGAGACGGTTTAGGACCGTCTCTAATAGAGACAGTCATTGACAGTCTCTAATAGAGATGCTCTTTGATAGGGTTATAAGACGGCTAAGGATCGTCTCTAATAAAGACGGTCTTTGACAGTCTCTTATTATAAGTAAAAGACGGCCAATGACCGTCTCAGATGATCCCATAAAGACGGTCAACGACCGTCTCTAATGCGGACCGTCTTCGACCGTTTCAAATGACCGCATATAAGACGGTCAACGATCGTCTTATATGATTTGTGGACATTTGACATTTTAAGACAATATTAGGGACGGTCAAGAGCCGTCTAAAATTTTAGAGACGGTTTACGGCCGTCTCTAAAGTGTCTTTAAACCAAGCAATTTTAAAGACGGTTCGGAACTATCTCTAAATCCGTCACTTTTTCTATTTTTCACGTAGTGCATACATATTACTAAAGCCACCTGTACTACCTGTATGGTTGTATATTTGATGGATGAGTGGCCAACTCAGTGTGAATTCTCCTCAAGATTACACACCGCCGCATTAGGTAAGGAATAGTATAAGACATCTATACAACCAAAACAGAGTAAATGCAGTCTTATTAGATGCATGGATGCGTGAATGAAATCATCAAACCTGAGAAATATCATCCAGTCGGAATAATAAGTGCCATGTATGCATGATTAGCCAAGTCATTATTAGTCCATTTACAACCAGCCGATTTAGATAAGCTCAAGGGTCACTACAGAGAGCTCAGAGCCCAGCGTAGGACGACAACTCAGGCATAGTGTCCCATTCCACCATCCTTGGCTCATGAGGTTACCACCTTAGGATGTTTAATGGATCCCAATCGACTTGTGGCCAATCATTTTACAGTATATGGGGCTTACCATCGCATGGTTGGACAATGTAAAACATCGAACCCATGTAGGAAAAATATCAAAACAAAACCATATAGGGCGAATATCAAAATATGCTACATAGGGCGAATATCAAAACCATATGATAAAGACCATTCTTAGAAACCATTGGACTCAACAACCCTGGATGGTAGGCCCACATCAATGATCCATCTAGACCACCACTCAATAACCTCTAAGTCGAAGGTCCATTTTAATCACAACTAGTCGGGTTACATCCCAAGTATAGGTGTACATTTATAGGTGGGGGTTTTCCACTAATGTACCAGTTTAAAGTCCATAAGCAATACACAAATAATCCACAAGCATGAACAAGTATACAGGATGAACATTAAGCAGGCAATATAGCAATTCAATTTCCACAAGCTAACACATGTGATTATAAGAGAGAGATATCAATTATAAATTTTAATAAAAACTATAACTTAAGCTAATGAGAAGATGGAAAGCTCAAGGGAAAGAATTATCACCTGATGAACTGAATCACCTTCTAGTTTCGCTAAGTGCTTGCGCCCTTAGACCCGAACCCTACCACAAATCATGAACTTGTATAATTAAGTCCAAGTTCTAATCACTACGTAGGGTTTAAGATCATCGCCTAGGGTTATCTTTTAGGGTTTTAGTGTAGAATTAGGGTTTTCATCCTAGGGTTTAATCTTAAACTTAGATTGTAGGATTTGGACTTTACTTGGTGCATTAGTTAAAATTATATTTTAATAATTACAAGAATACCATTAGCGTTAGCGTTATAACTTATATTAGCAAATATGTTAATAATGATGGTTTATAAGTTCACATTTAAATCTACCGACATTAGATTCTACACCTAGATCCAAACTCAACACACCATCTATGTTTAAAGTGTTGATCTAAGGTTAGGCCAAGATAGATTTTCAGGGTTTGAACCCTAGTGGTGCGTAATTAATTATAATGTTAACTTGATAGTTATAAAATATTTATTAACATCCTTGTTACGATTAATGCTAGCTATCACAACAATGATATCCGTTTGTACAATCTACTATCAATGCTAATGTATGGGCATAATGAATAGAATGTTAATATCCAATAACTATAAACTCTTTTCTATTTATTTATTTATTTATAATACTAGTATAAGCATGGTTAAGCTTTTAATAGTTAATCAAGTTGTATAATTGCAAATAGTAATGATGATAACTAAATACTAAGATCTACTATTAACGATGATCCTTAAGACTACTATTATATGGTAAATACAATCTTGTTTGTCATAGCTAGTTATAGCACAAAAAAAATCTACTAATGTTCTAATTAAAATTTCAATGCAAATGTTTGAGAGAAAGCGCACCTATGATTCGACTTAAATCAACACAACTTGGCATCTGAGTTGACTCGGCTCAGCTCTCTCAATCTCACCTTCTCATTCTTCTTTCTTTTCTTTTCTTCCTTTCCTTCCCTTTTCTCTTTATTTGCTAGAAGGTCCAGCCACACCAGATCAGCCCAAGCTCAACTCGACTCAGCTCAACTGAGTTGACCCAACTCACTAACCAATGAGTCAACTCAGCACGGTCAGTTCAGCGCTCCCAAGCACCATCATTGGGCTGTCAGCAGGGTTTGGACTTAACCAGACCACCTCACGTTGCTGGACTCAGCAAAACCTGACCCGACTCAACACCCCAACTCGCCGAGTCGACTCTCTCTCTCTCTCCCTCTCCTTCTCATTTTCTTTCTTCCTTCCTTCTCCATCTTTCTCTTTTCTTTCTTTCCCTTTTCCTTTCTCACTCTCTTCCCTGATCTCTTTCTCTGGCCAGCCGCAGCAAGACCTGTCTCAAACCTGAACCGAGTCAGGGACTCGGTTCGCTGTACAGCAGCATGGTGCAATCGCACCCTCTCCCTCACTTTCTCCTCTCAGCTTCCACCACTGGGAAAGCCCAACAAGATGCCTAGACCGAACTACAAACGAGTCAGGGCCCTCCCCACTCAAACCGAGCTCGGTCTCGAATCAGCGTGGCCCAACCCTGTGCGACATCACAGTCCGCCTGATACTCTCTCTTGCTCTCTCTCATTTCTTTTCTTTCTTCTTTTTCTTCTTTCCCTACCTTCTCCCGAGACATCCATCGGTGGGACTGGTTGCAACTAAGTTCAGCAACAGTCTCTTCTTTGACGAAGATCGTGATGGCCATTAATGGCGAAATTTAAACGAAAGCTCTTCCTTCCAATCGGTTTCTTCTAGATGGTCCGTATGGACCGTGGGAAGCTTGGAGAACAGAAGAAGTGAAGCTCCAAAGTCATTTGGCCGGTGGGTTCGGGAGGAGGAGAAAATAACTAGTTTCATGGCTGCTGTTGCAAAAATAGAGGGTGAGCTACTGTTCCTCGATCCGTGCACCTTATATGCTCGCCCTAATCTTCCTTGAACCGTCGGATCAGCAACAAGTGGTCTGGATCTCCTTTGTCTGAAACCGCCTCCAAAACAGTGGGTGGAATGGAGACCGGTCGTGGTTTCTCTCTCTCTGGTATCGAGGGAGCCCTAAACTAGTTTCATGGACGGCTAGGATTCCCTTGTCTTGAACGGTGGAGATGCAAAGGTGAGACGTTACACGGATCGCCCTACCTGCAACACAACAGGTTTCTATTTCTAGAAACTTTGTGTTTTTGGGACTATTTGCGTCAGTTCTCGTATGTACATGTGTGCCAGAAAATGGGATACAATAGTGGGGTTTTGGTTGTGCTTGTGTCCTCTGTCAGATGGACGGTTTGGATCCTTCAAATGGTCAGCGTGGGTGGGCGGCTGATTGGTCGAAATCAGACACTGTTTCGTCCATTCTTTCAAACGACGAAAAAGGAGGGAAATCCCTCCCATTTTTAGAAATGTCGGGTCAACGCCTGGTTTGAGTGTGCTGACCGACCAGTGCACCGCGGGAGCACACCTGTTGGTGTACCTAGTGGCCTAATAGTGGGGTCCACATGATGTTTTAATGAAATCCACTCCGTCCATAAGGCTCTAGGGGCCTAAATAGGTCCTTATGCTAAGGACCAAGCATATCTAAGATTTAGGTAGGCCATACTAACAAAATTAAGGTCTTTTAGGACCGGTTGCATTGATCCGATGGTCGGATTGCATCCAAACCCATGATCAACGGTTGGAAAGGTCCAAGGGGCCATCTGTAAGGCTTTCGTCCTATATTATTAGCCGATAGCAATATTAGTATAATTTTGGTTATTTCGTATATCACTTATAATTACAACATATTTAAAATCTCATACATATATAAAATTATATTATTTTAATATTAACATACTACCATATGCATGCTATTGATCATCTATTTATTAATATATATAATTCTAAATATATAGTCTCATATATACATTAATTGGAAATTGTACAATATCCTATTTAAAATCACCTTGCTAAATAATGAACATTTTATCCAAATATCTAATAATTTTTGGTGTACATGTTTATAAAAATATTCAATACTACATTAATATTTGTAACTCAATTATATATTGTAAAATTATTATTCATTATGTTTAGTTAATATAATATTTTTTTTTTCATAACATTTTACATACATTAAATATATATATATATATATATATATGTATATCACTCTTATTATAATATATTTTTGTACATTATTATATAACACTAAATTATAAAAATGCATCTGTGCTTCCTTTTTTATCTATGTTTGTGTAAAATATAAAATAAAATAAAATACTTATTAAATATCATTGGAGTGCCATGGACAATGGGTTAACATATGGATGCATGGGAACTGTTTTTAACGATTAGATTTAAACTAGGGTGCACGTAAATGTTTACTTAAGTCTAGCTTATGTTTATACTAAGTTTGGTTATATGGTAACACCCGAGTACTGGAAAGCACGGGGTGTTACATGGCCTGGATGATAGAGAGAGTGTTGTCTTGGACGAAGACAACCAATGTGCTAACCTTGGTATTCTCTTGAGCCTTGATCACTACTTATTCCTCACGGCAAGCCTTCAACACATTGAGTTGTTCCTCCATCATTGCAATATGAACATCCAGATTGGTTATCTCTATGTCTGATTCCTTCAGTTCGGCATATGCAACAGATAACTGTTCTCCAGCAGTTATGACTTCGTTCATCTTCAGGGTTGCAGCTAAGTACTCGGCCCGAATCCTATCGACCATTGCATTGATGTCCTAATATTCTTGCACCAAGTCCAGGAACTCATAAAGTGCAGGCATGCTGGCTGATAACGTTTCATCCAAATAAGAAAATACTTGTTAATGGCAGATGAGAATGACAAGTATCTCAACCGACCCTAAAGAGATGATTTCAGCAGCTCTTGAACATATCAGAGTATGTAATTCATTTTAAAGCTATTGAAGTGCGGATGAAGGTGCCAGAGACTTGGCCAATGAAATGTCACTGGTGAGGACTTGGCCGAGGGAAGAAAGTGTGTCTTCTATAAGGAGTGTTTCCTCAGGTAATGAATGGGAAGCAGTTGACATATATATCAACTAGTGTAATAGTATCACCAGTGTCATTGGTTAATGGAGCCTCGGTAGCTGTCGCCCAGCCAGAAGAACCTGTAGTTGTCCGAAGAACTTCTTGTTCTTCTTAAAAAACAAGTACTTTAAGCCTACTGGTTGAACCAGGAACTTATTGTTTAGTTCAATCTAAGGATGGTGCAGGTCGGTTGGCCAATGCTAGTGTAGAGCGAGAAGACATGGCTTTATGGGAATTCTGTGGTGTTGCCACAAGGGGCTAATCCTCATCTTCATCAAGAGCGATTGTTGAGGTCTCAAAATGGACGAAGACAGGGAGAGGTTCCATTGGTTGTACAATCTCTATCTCCTCTCGAGCTTGATCTTTTGGTCGAGGGACATCGCTTATGGTTTCCTCAAAATTTGAGCCACCAAGGTTTTCTGTAGGAGTTCGAGTCTTAGAGACTACAGTAACAATAGGGATTGACTCGGGCTGTGTAGAGTGTTTTTCCATGGACAAGAGCTCTCTGGTCACTACATAGATAACAAATATCAAATAAAAAAAATGAATTATAAAGTAATCAAGTAATAAACAAAAATAGAAAAACATCCACATAAATCAGAGAAAGCAACAATAGTGGAGTATCGGTGGATCATTGATTGAATTTTAGTAGGATTGCCAATAGCTATGCAAACGGACAAGCAGAAGAAGGAAAAGGTGGTAGATTAGGCCGATAAGGTGTTGAATACCAATCGAAAAGAAGGTTGGGATCTCTCAACCTCTCTATTTCCTTTTGTCGTTTATTGAAAGTTTTATTGAAATTAACTTCTTCATGTCTCTTATAAGCCTTTTCCATCTCCCATGAATAATTTAAGGGAGAGAATCCTCATGTAAAAATTGGTTTTATAGTATGTTTCAAAAAAAGGAAACAACCTCAGGCACAGGAGAAATACCTATGATTTTTCTTGTAGCTCGGTTGGTCTATGCTACTAGAATAACTCTCATTAGCATGGTTAGGATGGCGGGAACTGTAGGTACAATAGGAAGACCTGGAAGAGGTCCAAGATCAACGTGGCGCTATAGGTGGTTGGGCTAATTGAGAAGTTGTGCTTAACCTAACAATGTCTTCAGATGTGACCTTTCAGCGCTTTGGTTGAGGGAGAAATGGATCGATCGCTTTTATTGTTGCTGGGGGGGGGGGGGGGGGGGGGGGGGGGGGACTATGACAAAAAAAAATTAATTGCTGAAATAATAAATAAATCAGGAAACTCAATCGCACTAGTATTGAAAAATTGATTCAAACTAGTTCGTAGGACAACCTATACCCAAAACAAAGTTTAGGTAGGACAATCTTATTTCACGAACGATCGAAAGGATCAAGATCTCAAAACAAGTAAGAGACAATAAAGCTATCTATTACAAACATTCACCACTTTTGCATAAATAAAATTACAACTATTCTCCACATATGCAAAAAGTAAACATTCACCACAACACCAAGAGTTATAGTGGTTCGGTGTGTACAACAACTGTTCTCAAACAGCCACACTTACTCTACTCCCAATAATCACTATCCACTTGATATTGGCTTTCACTATAAACAAGGTTTTCACAAGGTCACCTTAAAACCTGATACAATTGTGATTTTAACAGGCTATCACAGACAAAAAATCCTTATCGAGATTTTCTGGCTATCTCAAGTAAACCAACAAATGAGATTTTCTGGCTATTTTAATAAAACTAAAATACAAAAGATAAAATATACTTATCTTCACCTTGAAGATGTATCTCTTAATGAAGCCTGTAGAACCGCTTTTCTTGAAGTAGATTGTTCCATGTCCAGTCACATAAACAAGGGTTCTAGGTTCTACATCGATTTTAAATCCATTCAAACCAAAGGCTACTTGATCGAATTCCTCAAGATCTTAAAGAAGAGTATCTACTCTCTTTATAGAATAACATTCATAAAACAAGAGATCTAAGAATTGAAACAAAAAGCTATTAAAGAAATATTAAAAATACCATGTAATAGCTTGACAATAATAGAGACTTCTCTCTCTTGATGAAGGCTTTTACTAGCTTAGATTAATAATTTCGGATTGAGAGAAGGCCTCTATTTATAGGTTGAAAAGTTGTTACTTCGACTCGTCTAAGGACTAACAAATTTTCAAATTTTGAACGCGATCGGATAAAACGGTTCTTCGACTCGTCTAAGGACTAACAAATTTTTAAATTTTGAGCATGATCGGATAAAACGGTTCTTCAACTGGTCAAGGGCCTTGTTCGACTGGCCGAGCATGGGCTTCGACTGGTCGAGGGTGCTAGATTTTGGTCGCTGGACTTCGAATAGAACACCCCTCGACTGGTCGAAGGCCCCTCTTCGACTGGTCGAGCAGTCTATTCGACTAGTTGAAGAAGCAACAAAAAAAATCCATTTTTCTAAATTCGAACTTGGACTGGTCGAAGATTCCTTAGACTGGTCGAGCCAAAGCTTAGACTAGTCGAACCTAAGCTTAGACTAGTCGAAGTTTAGCCTATATAAAGTATAAAAACCCATATAAGTTTGTCTCTTCAAAGAACCTAAGTCTAAGGTCTTTCTAGGGTCTGTTTATACCTGAAATGACTGAACATTAAAGCAACTTGAATTTTTCGGAACTTGTTCTTCTACTTGAATCTTCAATAGAACTAGAAGTTGAAGATGAAACTTGATCTTCTACTAGAAGTGTAGTAGAACTTGAATTTAGTAAAACTTGAACTTTCCATCTTGATCTACTTCATGACATGAACTTTAGTAGAGTCTTGAACTTAGTAGATTGTGAACTATCTTGACTTAAAGTAACGTCTTGAACTTTTCATCTTGATCCACATTAGACGGACTACTTTATACGCTGTTTTGTCTAAATGAAATTTGACAAACAAACGTGTGCTTTATACAATATAGCACTTAGAAACTCCATGTATCGCCATGTGGTTGGGATGCGTGAGCAAACCATTTTGGCCATCCTCTCAAATCTCTCAGTCAGGATCTCAAGGTCTTGAAGGTATTTGTAGGATATAGAAGAGAGTGAGAATAAACAATGAGTTGTTCACTCAAGCAGCAAGGGAAGAATTAATCCATCAATTGTAGCCGATTGAGGGAGATTTAATAATGAAATGCCAGACTGAGCATGAGAAATGCTCTATCTATATCGACAGGGGTGGAAAAGATAAGGTTGTCTGATATTCCAGATGAAAGAGCCTTCTACTCTCTTATTACATCTTCCTGACGGAAGGTTGTAGGGACAGATGAAGAGGAAGCAGCCATTACAGTAGGAATCTCGGTTGGAAAGAGCTTAGGAAGAAGAAGAGCAAGAGTCGTATAAATAGCAAAATCTGGTTGAAATGACGTATATATCGATCAAAGACATGCACATTAATGAGAGGATAATCATGGCTCATTGTACGATACGATTGTGTGCTACATGTCATGATGATAGCCGTGAGGCTGAGGCAAAACTGTCATTTGATTTTCGCCTCGGTCGAGTAGAATCAATAGGGAATTGCCATGGTTGACTGCATTTATTACATAGGATAATGAGCCAACGTCGCTTTCACCTTTTTGCCCAAACGCAGAGCGACATTGGGGGATATGATGTACCCTATTTTTGGCCATTTCTGAGATAGCCAATTAGGGAATGTCACGTGTCATTCCACAAAGAGGATATAACACATGGAAAGATCTTTGAAAATATTTAGAGTGCTTTTTATAAAAGCATAACTGGCACTGAGCTGGATAGTACACGTTATTTGATGACGAGGAGTGACTGAGAAGTTCAAAGGAAAAAAAAGCAGTCGAGAGAAGATGAATGGTTTAAAGAATATAAAGAGGCAAAAGGATCTAGAAGACTAACGTGGCAACGATTTAGCTACCATAATTGTTGAAGTAAAGAACATAAATGGATGAAGAGTATCTGCATAGCAGAGAAGATTATAAATAAAAGGGAAAATCAACATTAACAAATTGTCTCATACCAACCAAGCACACTAATCAATTTATCTTTTCTTATCATAACTCTAGATCTATTTTGGGAGTAGTGATAATCTTTAGCCGTAATCTTTATATATAATCTGAGTCTACACTCGTATGTTGGACTATTTTTGTTTCAGTACAAACACTTTTTCATTCGGAAAAGCTCCTTTCAGTTCCGCACGCAGTCGCTTGTGAGTATTCCTTTTTCTATATGATTGTTTGTGATGGCCTAATATACCAAAAAGTCATTTTGTACGAAGGGCAGAGTGCAACCCATATTCGGAGTAAGAACCCCACTGTCCAACAATCACCTGATCTTCTTATAATAATCTTGTGCGAGTGGTTGAATAAGTGACTGATCTTCTCTGGTCTCGGTCATGTACGATCGCATTCAACGTATTAGCCTATCCTAGCGCTTGGGGTTAAAGTTGTTCGGTTTGATTCAAACCACACCATTAGTTCTGACATGTCTGGACACACCACATGTGACCAAAAATAAACCGAGAGCCAACACTGAGATTTCGAGTCATATGTGTGTTTTGTAAATGTTTGCCAACCTGACTAGTGGATGAATAGGATCTTTTAATGGATGGATAGGATCTTTGACCTATCATGCCATGCTTGCACACTTGTGGTGTGTACATGAGCTTTATTGCACAGATGTGTGGGCTTAACAAAGCTGAATAAGCAAAAAATTAAAGTAATCTGGTTACTTAAATTAAGCAATTAAAGGACAACGATTGGACGGTAATAATTCACTCTTCTACGACTAATTTGATGTCCTTGTATTTTTAGATTTAAGCCGTTGATCAGGCATGCCCCACCATGGACATGATGTTGAAATTTGTGGTTTTTTGAGAAATCAAACTCGAAAATTTCTTTTTGTTGCCAAAACATTTTTTGAAAATTTCAAATTGAAAAGTGCGGTGTATGCTTTTATCCCACATCGGAAATGAAAAGAAGAAAATAATAGTTTATATGTGAAGGTGTGTGTAGTATTCTTACTTCAAGCTTTTAGAGATTAAAAAGCTCGGGTTGCGTGTTCCAGTGCTACACACACGCACGCGTTCGTGCTCGGGCATGGATGTGAGCAAGGGCATGGGCAGTATGGCTGTAGTGGCGCTAGTTAGTGCATTTTGCACTTCGCATGTACGCATCGTATCACTGAGTGGTCACTCTCTCGCGACCTTACGTAAACCATCCGATCCGACGACCAGAAACGGCTGAAAATAATGATCAACAGTCAGAAACATTTTTCAAACATTCTGAACCATTGATGGCTACCTAGCAATGGTCCACTCCCTGGTGCCTTTATAAACTGGACCATTCCGGTCCAAATTTCATCATCTCAAACTCACATCTCTCCTCATCTATTAGATCCTTCGGATTGGATCTCCATTTTAGAATACTATTAACACATACTCCATTTGATTCTGTCAGAAGATCTGTTGCGTTGAATTGTTCCTAAGTGGACTTTTCATGATTGTTTAACATTTCAAATAGGCTTGTCTTATCCTGAAAGCAATTCGCCTGTAACCCATCAACAATTTGATAAGGGGGCGAATCACGCTTTAAGGACAGTGGATATTTTACGTGATTTAGCATAGTGAAATGAAAATAATTTATTTTATTTAATTTTTTGGTATTTCCAACACATGACACCACCAATTTTCAGGCTGGTCGACACATCAAGACGGCTGTATTGTGCCACTAAAATAATTCAGTACTAATGTCTAGCCCACCGGGAGCGGATTAGGTGCTGCTTGAGCCTCACCCAACACGGTGCGGACCTGAACGTGGGGCCGACCTTGATGTATTTTTAGTTATCCACGCCGTCTATCTGTTTTTTATGGCAGTTAAAAATCTCAGATAGACCACACCATAGGAAACAATATTAATTGAATGACGAACCTTAAAATCTCCGTAATGGTTATTTTCCATCAAACCTTTTGATAAGGTCAATG
The DNA here is from genome assembly GCA_021015155.1 of Magnolia officinalis. Taxonomy (NCBI): domain Eukaryota; kingdom Viridiplantae; phylum Streptophyta; class Magnoliopsida; order Magnoliales; family Magnoliaceae; genus Magnolia; species Magnolia officinalis. Next base: position 67,200,241 of record JAJHSJ010000007.1, on the reverse strand, counting down.
ACTGCTGGATAAAGGAATAAATATAAATACCAGATTGATCCAAAACTTTTGTAGCCCACAAGAAGTTTTTAGTGGTCAATCACCACTGTTTCGTGTAGTGTAATCCACATGAGACTTGGATCTGCTTCATTTTTAGTTTATACTATAAAATTAGCTGGAAAAACAGATGGACGGCATGGATATACTACACATACAGGGCCGCACCGTGTTGGGTGAGGCCGGGACGCACCTAATCCGCTCCCTAGCCCACCAGACATAACAGATTAACTAACCTGACTTCTGGGCCAGGGGCGTGTTCAAAGTGGGGCCACCTAATTAATGGCCTGCATGTCGCACAGATATGTCTCAATTGAATATTCTTTGGCATGAAATTATGTCGGCAGCCCATAGGGATCCATTCCACCCATCCACGTACCGTACTTCCGTTAGCCCACGGCCTTTTGGTGCAAACGAGAGAATACATCCACAGCCGTGGATGAACGGTCGTGATGTAATCATCGTATTCCCAGTTATATACTCTGAGGAAGTTACTATTCAGTAGCCGAATCGTCCCAAGGGATGACTAGCCAAATGGACAGAACCCATAGATTGAACGGTCAGGATTATCCAATGGGTGCATCTATTGGTAGAGCCCGTTTGAGTTTGGGCCAGCTAACAAGTTGGACGGTCCATCTAGACTCGGTGGTGCCTCAGAAAGGCTCGTTTCCTTATCTCATTGCATAGCTGGTTTGAAATTTTTGGCCCAAACCATGGATTGCCGAGTCGTACCTGACTCATCCGAGTCGATTCAGACTCCTTTGGGACTGGTGTCTGTACCTAAGCCCAACTCACAGGCCATTCCGCCAGCTCAACTGCCTACCACTGACCGACCATTGCGTGGGGAGAAAAACCATGAGATCCACACCGTCCATCAGGCTTGATTCCTCATATTCAAGGTAGAATCCAAAAATCGGGCTGATCCAAAGCTCAGGTGCACTACAACATAGAGAACAGTTGGGGTGGTGACACCATTAGATGGGTGTGGGTCTCACCATTTTTTATTTTTTATTTTTTAATGCTGTCATCATCAAGATGATTGATCTATGTAACTTGCTAAGATGAAGGAAGACACCAAAATTCATGCTATTTCAAAGTTGAAGTGGGCCATATCACATGAATTTAGAATCCTACTCTCAGGGCATGATTTTACACAATCATTCCTTGTGGTGTCACGACCATTGTCTTGTATCTTGCGGATTTTTGGAGAGGATGAACTGCATTTAGATAAAGTCATTCCCCTACATTAACGGCAGGTATGGCCTACTTTGGAATAAGATGGGCCGACTCAGCTACCACACATCTCGGCTTTTCTTCTTTTTCTTTCCTTCTTTTGAACGGAGAAATAGTAGCACAAGGAAAGATTGAAAAGAGTTGTAGTCATTGCTGGATCGGGCGGCTTGTCGTGGTCATGCCTGGGTGATTGTACAGGCTATTTTGGTTTTTTAGTTTGTACAATTGAGTGCATTTTTCGATAAAAGATGCCAAAATGCCTGAAGCAACTGTTGAGCCATGCAAAGACATTATCGTGGGTCATCATGTTTTTTTTTTTTTTTTTTTAATTGGCTCTCCTATCATTCTTGCCGTCTTGTGGTCGGTTGTGAGCTTGAAAATAAGTGAATTCAAAACTCAAGTGGACTACAACACTGGAAGCACTGGTGATGGAAACCTTCCTAGGTCTCACTTTGTGTTTATATGCCGTATTCCTTTTAAGATAATTAAAATTTGCTTTTTTGTTTTTTTTTTTTTTCTTATCTTTGTGTATATCAATGCCGAGAACCCTCTTTACAGCCCTCAGATCTTTCATCTCGAATGTCCCTGACAACTGAGTCTTTAGTAAGTCAATATCAAACATGTTGTGACCGGCGATAAGCATGTCATCGATGTACATTACCAGGATGATGAATTTTCCATCACTCACTGTCTTATAATAGACACAATGATCATACTCACTCTTAGTAAACTTCTGACTCACCATGAAGGAATCAAACTTTTTTGTATTATTGTCTAGGCGACTGTTTCAGGCTGTACAAAGACCTCTTCAATCTTTAAACCTTGTTTTATGCCCCTTTTATTTCGAATCCCTCTGGCTGCTTCACGTGAATCCACTCTTTCAATTCCCTATGCAGAAAGGCAGTCTTCACATCCATCTATTTCAGCTCGAGATTGTATTAGTCAATCAACACCAAGATGAATCTGATAGATACTTGCTTAACAACCATCACGAATATCTTAGTGAAGTCGACATCTTCCCTTTGAGCATATCCATTCGCTACCAACCTTGCCTTGTACCATCATGTTTTTTCTCTAAGTTCTACTTGCACGTAATTGGTTTTTGGCCAATGAAAAGTTGCACCAGCTCCCACGTCTCATTTTTATACAAGGAGTCTATCTCATCGTCCATCGTTGCTTTTCACTTTTCGGCATCCAGCTTATCAAGAGCCTCCCGAATGGTAGACAGGTTCCCCTCATCTATAATGATGGCATATGTGACATTAGAATTATCCCTATATCTTGCCAGTAACTTGCGATCTCGCGGCAAATTTCTTCTTACAGGTGGCTTCTCCACCTGCTCTTGTACCTCTATCTGCATATTAGTATTGGCATAAGTGTCATCTGTGTCTACCTGAACGTCCACAACCAACTTTTTTGGTTCCTCGTGCTCATCCTTACGGAATAAGGATCTTTCATTGAATTTGACGTCACATTTAATGATAATTTTCCACGTGACTCGGTCATACAACCTGTATTCCTTCACACCACCACCATATCCAACAAAAATGTATTTTTTTGGCTCTTTGGTCTAAGTTATCTCTCTCAACTGATGGTACATGAGCGTAAGCTTCACACCAAACACACACAATCCCAACTAGTCTACCTACTGACCACTCCATAGTTTCTCTATAATTTTGCAATCAATTGTCGTAGAAGGGGACCTATTCACTAAGTAACAAGGCGTATTAACGGCCTCAGTTGACAATTCCTTACCCAACCCAACATTATTAATTATGCATCGGTCCCTCTCTAAGAGAATTTGATTCTTCCACTCAGCCACACTGTTTTTCTTTGGTGTGTGGTGCACTGTGTTGTGCCTCACGATCCCTTCATTCTTACAGAATTGATTAAATTCACCTGAAATAAATTCTCCACCATTATGTCCTTAGAACATTCATCTTTCGCCCCAATTATTTTTCAACCATCGCCTCCATTGCTTGTAGTTCGTGAAAACATTGGATTTATTTTTCATAAAATAAACTCACACTTTCCTAGAGTAGTGTTTAATGAATATGACGAACCATTACGGCCCTTTAGCAGAAACAACGAGCGCTGGCCCCATACATCGAATTCACATAGTCAAGAGCACCTTTACACACATATTTTCTAGATTTAAAAGATAACTATAAATGTTTACCATATAAACAATGCTCGCATATACTTAAATCAAAACTTTTAAAAACTGGAATTAAACAACAGTCTGACAGCACCTTCATGCCCCTCGAGCTATAGACGTTGCAGCTCCACCCAATAAAGTGCTCTCAATGAACTTGTAAAGATTTTTGTTCTTCTGTGCCTTTATGATAATGAGTGCCCCTTTTGAAACTTTAAGGACGTAATCAAAATCAGTGAATCTACACCAAGAGGTATCAAGCTTTTCCTCATGTCAAGAATGTATCTCACCTCGGTCAAGGTACGCTCTATGCCATTAAACATCTTGATACACTTCTGTAACATTCCGGATTTTTGCCAGACTGGAATTAGACGTCCTTAGGCAATGGGTCGATCCTAACACCTTATTAACTTGTCAGAACTCAATCCCAAAGTCTAAAACCGTTTTGGAACCCATTTCCTTCACAAATCCCACCCTTCACCACCTTGTTCTTTCAATTTTTCTAAGTACTTTCACCCTAGACACTATCTTAAACTAGCTAAGTATTATAACTTGGATCACTTTATATACAAACTACAAAGGCCTAGGTACCACCTCAAACGGAAATTACTCAGGACTAAATCCTTTAGAAATGAGGCGAGAATTAGCCAGTGTGAAACTAGAGTACCTGTGAAATTAGCACCAATCACTTTAAATACGATCTGCAAGACCCAAAACTTGTAGAATTATTGACGATAGGGTACCTTAAAATCTAGGATCAATCTCATTACCCGGCTGCTCTCGGGAGCATCTCGAAACTCCGTATCAGATCTGGACCGCACGTCAAAAGTCCGATTAACATGAAGTTAAGGAATTAGGACCGCCTTGCTGGGCTTGACAACCATCTCGGAAATCAAATCCAGATAGTGTCCCAGTGTAATTCGCTTGAGCCCGGAGTGAAGAGAGTGAGAAATGTGAAATTAATTCAAAATAAAATTGAAATTTATGAAATCTAGCACCTCTCGCTTGCAGATCAATATTAAGCAACCAGACTGTCAGAATCAGACCAAATTACACCCTCGGATCAGGGATATTTCCCCAAACATATCCATGTACTCGGAATCTCCGATCGAGATCCGCTGACCGTTGAACTGAAACTGGTCCGCCATTTGTGATCTGGGTATCCGACTGGAACGAAAACATAATGGTACCTAGATCCGATGTTGGTGAGCTTAAGTCCGACCGCACACTGAAAAGGGGCCGCTAGAAGTGCTCCATTGAGACAGAACAGGGCCACTTTGGCTATAACCCAAGTATACCTTGACTTGGAGTCTATTCTGGTAATGGTCTAGCCTATATAAGGACCTTAAAACCTCTCTCATTCAGCTCATACGAATTTGAGAGAAAACCTAGGAGAGAGAAGAGAGAAAACCTAGGAGAGAAAGTGTGAGAGAAGTGGGGGAATCTCCCTGCCACTTTACCTTGCCGCTACAAAAGCTACACCACTTATTTCTAATCACTTTCCCGGCGATTTCAGCTCCGTTTCTAGGTAAGAAACCCTAACCCTAATCTGATTTGGGGCTTTGGTGGTTGTAAGTTATGAAATAACTGACCTGAATCATGTAATAGGTTGCTAGATCATCGTAGGAGGAAGCCTAACCAGTCTAGTGAGTTTATTTCGCTTCTACGGCTTAAAGGTGCGGACTTTAAGTGTATAGGTTATGGTTTTCAACGCTTTCAATGTCAGATAATGATAGATTCATAATCTGCACACAATTGCACATGTACAAAGTGCTGTCTGTTTTCCGTTTCGATTAAAGATGAAGAATATGGAATTTTACATACTATAGGTATTTGTAGAAAGTACCGTATACGTATAAATTTTGAAAATGTGTTTGCCATGATTAATTGCTGTATGAATATATTATATATGGATAAAATACTTATTTGGCGAAAGGGTTTGCCCTAACACATGTTTTTGCTAATATACAATATATATGTTAAAATAGTGTATTCTAAGTGTTTGTGAAAATGACTGAATGAGTATCGAATTCTCATTCGTGCTCACCATGACTAATTGTCATGGATATATGATTGTTGTATTGGCGATACCCCTTTGACGAAAGAATTTGCCCTAAATCACGCCACGGCTAATATACACTATATATGCTAAAATGTGTAGCCCAAGTGTTTGTGGAAATGACTGAATGAACATGGAACTTGGATTCCTGCTTTCCATGACTATCCGTCATGGGTGCACGCGTGTTATAATTGGGGCAACTCCCTAGTGAAAGGATTTGGCCTTATACCTATGTGATCAACATACGTCATGTATGTTGATGTATGTAGTTTAAAGTGTTTGTTGAAATGACTAAACAAATATGGATTTATGATTTATGCTTGTCAAATGTATTGAATGTAAGAACATGATTGATGTGTATGCGACAACTCCTTACTATAAGGATTTGTCCTATTCTATGTTGAAATCAACATACGTCATGTATGTTGGAGTGTTGTAGTTTAAGTGTTTGCTAAAATGCCTGTGTGAGAAATTGTGTGACGAACTAAGTTTAATAGGGTGTTGAGATAGGATTCTCAGCTACCTTAGAGATGTATATGATTTCCTCCATGTTGTTTGTTTAATTTAACCGCTTACTTATGAAATATAGGTGTTTGTATTTCCTATTTATATTGTGCCTTATTACATGTTTTATGACATGCTTATCAACATACTTGAATTACTTTGTTTATTCTGCTTTACTTTACATGCTTCTGGTCATGGATTGTTTGTGTTTGGGGCTATGATTATAGTCCAGGCAATCGGTAACGGGATTGAATTCGTGGCTGAGATTCATTTGCCACGTGAGATATGTTCGACGAACCTAAGTCGTACTTCTGTTGGCGATAATGGTTGGCCACACGAAGTGCTTATGCGCTTCATATCGTTCAACTTATTGTGCGTTCGAGCTAGCCGAGCTCGTCAAGTAACCCGATCTGTCTAATGTATGTTCACCATGTTTGGACGCTACTGCTTGAACCTAGGGTACCAAACTTACCAGTGAAATCCCGTTAACCATGGTACCTCGATACGCTAAGACTCATGAGCCGGGCATGGTGGTATGAGACACCGTGGTCGAGCTGTCGGCCTACGCTGGGGCCACGTGCCTCCCCGTAGTGTCCATTGAGCAACCAGACTCGTGAGCCGATTATGGTAGTATGAGACACTATATTCGTGCTGTCGGCCTACATTGATAAGGTGATGGGGGAGTGGTGCAACGAATGCGTGTAATAGCCCTGACAGCCCTTTGTAGTGACCTCGAGCATACTCTAAATTTGCGGTGAGGTGACGAGTTTTTCCGTGGTGAATAGAGTATGAACTAGGCCTGTATCAATTTAGTGATGAACCGTTAAAAGGGTGATGAGGGAGTGGTATAACGGTTCCGTGTAACAGCCCTTGCAGCGACCTAGAAACACACCATCGTATGAGATTAACTAGGATTGACGACCCTAGAATGGATCATGTTTGGGAATGATACAAGGGAGGTACCTTAGTTTCCCAATACTGTTGTTTGAAATGGACTAATAATAACTTGGTAATCATGCTCATCATCGCATTGCATGTGCCTGGAAGATGTGGAGCACTGAGGAATGCAAGCATGCCACGAACATAAGATGGTGTCTCATGAGGGAGTGTGTGGTGAGGGCATACATCATGACTGCATTTATACTTGCATTAACAAGAGTATTTAGAATTGTTTGATTGCTTTATCATTACTGCTTGACTGTTTGATAACATGTTAACCTATGCTTTATTGTTCCATTGAGTTGATCACTCACTCCCATGTTACGGGACGGTGTTCCGAACACCCACCAAACTTTGTCTGATTGCAGATGGCGATGCTTGTGAGGCGGAGCCAGACCTCTACGACGATGTGGATGCTTTCTTGTCTATGTCGTATTTTTGGCGGCTTCATGCGAGCCGTGTCTTGATCGACGGGGTATAGGAATGTTGTCTAGATGACTTTACACTTTTCTTATAAATTGGACTTGTACTTGTAATTCATTAACCTGGTAACATTATCACACTCTGGAGACTCAACACAGTTTATATATTTTATATATCTATCATAGTCTTCCGCTTGCAAATTTAACTGTCTCTGGAGTATGATATGTTGTTTTGGTTTAATCTCACTCATGTTCAATGCACTAATACAGACAACATTCAATCATCATTCAGTTTGTTGCATAAGTGATGCGTTGGAACTCGGGAGTTGAGTTTATGCTTGACCCCCAATTTTCAGGGCGTTATAGCTTCGACGCAACACCTATCACATTACAGGCATTATCATTGCATATAAATACCTGGTCACCGTCACATTCTCTGTAGTTGGTGAACCAACTCTAATGAGGAGTCATGTGATATGACGCCCCAGTATCCAAAATTCACTCATCCTTACAATCATTGTATAAGTGTTTGACCATAGATACCGACAACACATCACTTCCACTCGTACCTTCATCAGACTCAACAATTTTATCTTCTCTAGAAGAATCCTCTGAGTTCTTTTTTCTTGCCTTAGGATTCGTACAATCATTCTTCATATGCTCAGACATCCCACAGTTCCAACACCTCAACTTTCTTTTGCCCTTGCCCTTGGATTAGGATCTCGTTTAAGAAGATCCATTAACCCACTAAGAATTCCACCCCCTCATAACAATGAATCAGTAGAGGCGCCCACGTCACCACTTTTCTTTCTTGTTGTATTTCTATAAAGGGCTAAGATAATGGTATCGACGCTAAGGGTCGATCTGCCAGTGCATAACGAGTCCTTGAATGACTCATACGAAGCAGGGAGAGAATTCAACATGATGCATGCATGATCCTCATCGATCATCGTTTACTCTACATCCAGTAATTTACAAATCATCTTGTTAAAGTTACTAATGTGGGCCTCAACATCACCTCCTTCTTCCATCTTCAGATTGAACAACTGAAGCTTCAAGTTCAGGTGATTCTTAAAAGAATTCTTTGCATAGATGGCCGATAATTTTGCCCATGTAGTTACTATAGTTTTCTCTCTCATGATATGATAGAGGACCTCATCCATTAGGCATAATTGGATAAATGTTCTCGCTTTCTTATCCATCTTGTTTCATTCTCATATGTCATAGAATTTGACTGCTTCTCAAGGATGACATCATCCAATCCTTGGTGAACTAGGAGACTGATCATCTCAACCTTTCATAATTCAAAGTTATTTTTTCGGAGTATTTCTCAACATCGAACTTAGGATTAGAAGCCATTGATACTATTGTTGAGTATGAAATATTGCATATTTTCCCTATTTATACCTTGATTTTATAAACATGATAGTGCTTAATCGATGTAATTATTTGTGTTTTCATGTGCAAGGTGATTTCGAGAGCTTAAGGTGAAATTGATGTCAAAAGGAAGATTTATACTCAAAAGATTACTAAATGAAGATTTTGAGATTTGGAAGTCATTAATGAAGATTTTTGAAGATTTTGAGGTGAAATAGTGCTTAAATGAAGATTTTGAGATTTTGAGAAGATTAAGGTGAAATAGTGCTTAAATGAAGATTTTGAGATTTTGAGATTTGGAAGTCATTAATGAAGTCACATGCCAAAGATCCAAGAAAACTAAGTGAGGAATGAAGAGAATCAAATATTTGATGTAAAGAAAAGGAATCCTGAAATTGTCGTAAAGACAAACATATTCCTGAAATTGTCCTGAAAAAGCATATTCTGAAACTACGAGTCCATTTTGGGAAACTGCGCAAAGTGCATAAATTTGAGGTGGTTTCTAGATTTTTCTAACTCGGTGCGAAAGTTGGAGTTCCACAACTATAAATAGGACTCCCTATGATGCTCCAATGCATCCTATAGGGTTTGAAAAAGTCTCAAGGAGCATAGTACAAGGGTGGAGCAGCCGCCAAAGAGTTTTTCTTCTTTCCTGGTTTACTTTTCATGCTTTGTTTAAGAGATTTGGTTTCAATCATGTCTATGGTTGGCTAAACCTCTTAGCTGGGGCTACGAGGTGAAGCTTGTAGCATGTTGGGATGTTTATTGTGCTTTGATTCTTATTCTTATTGAACTTCATTGATTTCTAGTTTGATATTAAGAAAATATTTTCCATTTTCTATGATTTATTGTGACTTAAATTACAATAGATGTTGTAAAAGCTTTGGATATCTTCTTTTCCTGTTTTGAGATAGTGAGATTGGTAAATCTCGTTGTTCACTATTGTCTCTTGGGCATGGTAGGGTGATGGAATCTCTTCCAATCTTCACAATTCTCCTCCAGTGAGAATTAGGTCAATCAAAAGTTCATATTTGATTTAATTACTTTATCTTTCAATTGGATAGGATAAGACTCCAATTCCAATTGTGTTTAATAAATCAAGCAAGGTAACATCTTGATAGCTATAAGTAGATCCTTGGCACCCTAGTTCCCCCCTTTAAATTCATAAGTTTTAATCAACATTATTCACCATTACTATTAATTATTCAGATTTCAATTTAGATCTTTTTCTAGTTCTACTAATTTTTAGAATACGTATAAGTTTAGTACCTATGGATTTGACCTCGGTCTTATCGAGTTATTACTACATCGCAAACCTACACTTGGGGCTGTGAACAACTATGCTTTTCAGATTCAATCTGTGTTCCAACGTTTTACTCTAATACCACTTGTTGGGGACCATGGAAGCACACATAGATGAATCAAGAAAGTATTATAATAGCACAATCAAGCCCAATCACAAAGACTCCGAATTTAACATAGAAAAACTCATTTGGAAAAAAATCACGGCACAAAGCGACATATATGCACTACGAAAGCAGAAAATTACAAGAGATGGAGATTACTCGATTCAAACAAGCCTTGAATCATCAAGTTATACCCTTGAAACCCTAGGAATGAATTAGAAAGCTCCTAGATATCCCCTATTCATGATTACACCCATATATATAGCCTCTAGGTGAATCGCAATCGAAATAGGAAATAAATCTCGCACTTACGCAATTCTACGTAACTCTGCACAATCGTTCGATGGCACTTAATTGGCATCGAACAACCTTCGATGGCATTAAACCTCTTCAGTGTCATCAAACTAAACACAAAAACATTCCAACGACTAAACATGTATTTTTTGGATTTTCTCGATGCACTTTGATGGGATTTTGATGTCATCGACGACTCATCGATGGCAGCGAACCCCGTTCGATGACATCGAGCAGGACACCAAAAGTGTCCAGCAACAAATCGTGAGATTTATGAATTTTTTTGATGGGATTGAGCAATTGTCGATGACATCGAACAACTCTTGATGACATTGAACAGTTGGTCGATGGCATCGATAGACCCTGTTGTTGAAAGATTTGAGACATCAACAACAGTTGACAACTATGTTCGTCCACATTATACCTAAGATTGACTAGACAATTGTATTTAAGGCCATCGCTATGGTGATGTTCCTCCTAGGATCTCTCATATTCTGCCATGGGAATAAGAGGATGAATCCTAGGTTGATCCATCTGCTTAAAGATAGGACATTTCCATGCAATTAGAATGTGGCTCTACTAGCTTGTTTGTACCATAGTTTAGATAAAGTTTTCTACGATAGCAAACTTGTTCACAACCCCAGTGTAGGGTTGCGATGTAGTAATAATCTCGGTAAGACCGAGGTCGAATCCACAGGGACTGAATTTTGTACGTTTTTTAAGTTAATTAGAAGTAGATGTGAAACCAATTCTGAAGTATTTGAGAGAGTAATTGTGAATAGAGTAATTAAAACTAAGAATTTAAAGTGGAAACTAGGGTGCCAAGGATCTACTTGTAGTGATCAAGGAGCCCTCTTGCTTGATTCAAGTAACATAACTAGAATTGGAGTCCTATCCTATCCAATTGAAAAAAAATCAATAAAACCAAATTTGAAATTTCATAGACCTAATTCTCAATGAATGAGAACTATGATAATTGGCAGGGATTCCATCACCAAACCATGCCCAGGAGATAATGGTAAACAATAAGATTTACCAATCCCATCATCTCAAAGTAGAAGAATTATGAAGATTAGGAAGGATTCCATCACCCTACCATGCCCAAGGGATGATGGTGAACAATAAAACTTACTAATTTCACAATCTCAAATCAAGAAAAGAAGATACTCAAAGCTATTACAGATATACTGTAATTTGAGTCATAACAAACCATTAAAAACTGAAAGTGTTCCTTAAATATCAAATTAAAATCCATGGAGTTCAACATAAACATGAATCAAAGCAATTGAAACATCCCATCATGTTACAAGCTTCACCTATTAGCCCTAGCTAAGAGGTTTAACCAACCATAAACAGGATTGGATTTAAAACCCTAGAAGAAAACATAAAAACAACTAAGGAAGAAGAAGAAAAACTCTCGGCGATGGCTTCTCTACCCTTTTGCTCCACTCCTTAAACTCTAGAAGATGCCTAAAAATATCCTAGGGAGTCTTATTTATAGTTGTGGAACTCCGACTTTCGTACCTAGTTGGAAAACTCTAGAAACCGTCTCAAATTTATGTAGTTTGTTAAAATAGACTTCACTTTGTGCAGTTTTTTAAAATAGACTTTACTCTGCGCAATTTCATAAAATGACGCAGAGTTTTAGAATATGTTTTTTCAGGACGATTTCAAGATTTATTTTCTTCCCTTCATATCTTTGATTCTCTTCATTCCTCACTTGGTTTTCTTGGATCTTTGACATGTGAATTCTTCAATCTTGGTCTTCTAAGATCCATCTCTTGCCTTGGTGATTCTTAAGCATCAAATTCATGCTTTTAGCACCCTTTTCAATCCAAGCTCTTAAATTAACCTTACAACACAAACATAAGTAAAATAGAACATTAAGCATTATCATGTTGATAAAACCAAGATATAAATGGGTGATAATATGCAATATTTGACCCTCAACACAATCCCCAACCAGCATTTTGCTAGTCCCAAGCAAAGTATGCGAAAAATATTTCGAGAACCACAAGATAATTTCTATAAGCTCAGTATTTAAAAAAAAAACAATCCAGATAATAAAATTCTAAAATACCTCAATGTGGTTCATTACCTTCTCCTAAAATCTAGCACTTGGTAAGTTTCATAATCAAGTTCAAAGCATTAATCCTCCAATTCGAACAATTCCAAACATTGAGTTCCATGGGTGCATAATGAAGTCTAGACTTATCACAATCAAAGGTTCAATTCGTCACTTTCATGATAACATTAATAATAAAAAGAGCATTTAGGACAACTAAAACCTAAACCGAAACTTGTCTTACAGTTCATCTTTTAGTTCCCTCTTTTATTTCTCCAGCTTTTGATTTTTTCCATCGATGGCTTTCACACTATGTCAACCTTTTTAAAGATCTTTAATAGATAGTCGTTTTCGATGACAACTATTTTTTTAGCTAGGTATTTTCTTTTTCTTTCTTTTCAATTCTTCCCATTGAACATAATGGACAAATTCCCCAGGTTGGTTCCTTTCATGCGTAATAATCATCAAGTTAACAATTTAATATCAAACTGACACTTTACTGTGTAAGCTAGATATGACATGTGAGATCGTGACTCAATCAATGTTTAAAACTTCTAATAGAGGATTAATGACTTAACTTAATTTTGAGATCTCCCAAGTGACTAAACTCCAAGAGACATAAGGCATCAATATTATGCATCTTGTAATTCTAATTTTTTAAAAAAATTTCAATTTTCTGTAATTTTTTCTCAAAGACTAAAAAACACTGATTAACTTGTCTAATCCACACTCCCCAACCTAAAATCTTTATTGTCCTCAATGTAAAAGAAATAAGCATGTAATGCAAACGAGGCACTGAAAAGAAAAAGGAAGTGATGGAAAGATAATATACCTGAAGAAGGAATTTTTTAGGCTTTTCCAATGATCTCAGTGTGAAGATGGGTTAACACAAAAGACTCAGCAGACAATAAGCAAACTATCCTAAATAGTGGAAAGCAAATTATCTTAAAACAGCGGAAAGAAAAATATCCTAATCTTAAATTCTTTGAAGGCAATAAACCTAACTACGAAAACAGGTGAAAGCTACTCAGTCATGCTGCAAGGTTTCTCCTCTGGCCAATATCTTAATAAATTTCTCAGTAGGTTTCTCAACAAAATCATCCAAAAGCCCTTTTTGCAATAGGCTTAGATGTCCTGGAGCATGAATTTCCAAAGAAATTTATGGACCTCAGTATAAATTTTCCTTTTAATCTCCTGAGGTGTCCAAAGTATATATGATTCACCAGTGACAGAAAAAGTTTCAATATTAGAACACTATAGTGAATCAAAGACTACAAGTAGATGTAATTCATAAAAATTCTCAGTAGGTGATGTAGTCTCAACACATTCCAAAGTTTTAGGCTCTAGTTCAATTTTTAGCTCCTCCTCCTTTAATGGGAAACATTTAGGATTTGTAGAAGGATGGGCTTCAAAATAAGGGTTCTCTCCATCAGTAACAACTACCGAGGTATTGTCTTGCAAGGCATCCACTATTTCTGTTATCATATTATCATTCGGATCTTCAAAATGTGCCAAGCAATCTTCTAAAGAGCTGGGAGATTCAGTTGAGAGAGACTCGTTCTCCACATCGAGATTTGTGATGATATGCCCAATAACTCCATCGTCTTTGAAAGTATATGGAAACATGTTCTCTTGCTTTTCAACTTGGTGAGAATACATCGTCACCAGATGTATCTTGCTTTGCCTTGCATAAATAGATTTAGGATCAGCAAGCGAAGAATTGATGTGAAGACTCTGTTCATTGATATCACTCGGTAAAGGCATTATATCATCAATGGTTGATAACTCAAATAGTGGCCTCCACTGGGTGGTTTTAAATTCCAAAGTCCTATCGAGCAACTCGTCCATCTTCCTAACCATATTATAATTTAACTCAAGGGAGTGGTCTAAATATGCATCATAAGAGTTGGAAGGGTCAGTTGAAAGGAGCTCATGTTCCATATTTAAATCCGACATGTCAGATGGGTGGAGTAGATTATTATGGTCAACAACTTCCTGCACCTCTTGATCATTGACCTGGACCAAACTTGAGGTCAATTCCAGTGAAATTTGGGCTGTAAACTCATGACTGTCATCTCAATCCTCATCATTTTCTAATTCAGTGTAGTACACATGTGGGATGTGATCACTTTCCTCACACTGTTTTTCTAGGTTAAGTTGAGGCTTGAATAAACTAGCCTCTTCCTCCTCGTTGAAGTCAAATGTGTCATGTGGAGTATGTCAGTATCATTGTATTTAAAAGACATCCATGTCTCTCGATCTTTACTTTGGACAGTCATCGAGATCGACTCTCCGGAAAATTGAACCATATGATCATTAACAGAATCCAACTCCTCATTCTCAATTTCAGTATTCTCCATAATCGCATCACGTGAACCTAATTGTTGTATATCTTTTATAAGTTCTTGTAATCTTTGGAGTGTGTTTTGCTAGATGAGATCTAGTGTTTGTGACGTCCCGTCACTGTGTGGTCCCATGTGGGCGGGCACACGTGGCTAGACGCAGATGTGGGCGGGGCCTAAACGGCCTGGGCGAGCTACCAATGGTTGGCAGGCTACTGTGTTGGCAGGCTACTGTACCCACAGTGAAGGCGAAACCTTGTCCCACATCAGAAGAGTTGTCTGGAGTTGTAGTGGTTATATGTTGGGTTCCTCCCTTAACAGACATGACATGTTTTAAAGTCGTGAGCTTCGGCAAAGTGGACAATATCATGTGCTGTGGGGATGAGCCTTACAAATGGTATCAAAGCCGAG
Source organism: Magnolia officinalis (assembly GCA_021015155.1). Classification (NCBI taxonomy): domain Eukaryota; kingdom Viridiplantae; phylum Streptophyta; class Magnoliopsida; order Magnoliales; family Magnoliaceae; genus Magnolia; species Magnolia officinalis. The sequence continues at coordinate 67,184,998 of JAJHSJ010000007.1, read as the reverse complement.
GACAGATCGCCCTCGGTGGGGGATATTGTGACGTCCTGTCACTGTGTGGTCACATGTGGGCGGATGCTGATGTGGACAGGGCCTAAAGGGCCTGGGCGAGCTACCAGTGGTTGGCAGGCTACTGTACCCACAGTGAAGGTGGAACCTTGTCCTACATCGAAAGAGTTGTCTGGAGTTGTAGTGGTTATATGTTGGGTTCCTCCCTTAACAGACATGACGCATTTTAAAGCCGTGAGTTTCGGCAAAGCGGATAATATCATGTACTGTGGGGGTGGGCCTTATATGTTTGTGTGGAATTCTGAAGTGAATTCTCTTAGATCGTCTCTTGTTGGATCTCAAAGGTATAGGAACCAAGAGAATTGTCATTATGATGCATTATTGATTCAACTTCCCAATCTTGATGTTTCCACTGATCATAAGTAGGGAGTTAGGAATGAAGAATTGGATTGGGTTGAGGTTAGGGTGAACTAGCCTCCATTAGCTTATCGAGGCGCGATGCAAGTGCTTCTATCGTTTTTCCAATGCTAGCAAAATCATTTGTGTAACCCTGAAGTGAATCCTCTTGAATCGTTTCTGGTTGGATTTCAAAGGTAGATGACCCAAGAGAATTGTCACTATGATGTATTACTAGTTCATCTTTCCAATATTGATGTTTTCATTGATTATAGTCATACAGGTCATAGGTGGGAGAATCTTATGGTTGTTGATACATATTATCACCCATAATATAATCTTTCATTGTTTTCTTCTTGTCTGATGGGTGATAATAATTTTCACTCCATAGTTATGATAACCCCAACACTCACGTACTGTTTTCTTAATCCATGGGGTGTAGTTATTGTAAAGACCCTATCCATTCCGTACCATTTTCCATGCATATGTGCATGATGCTCGATGCCCTTAGCTAGACCTGGATTGGCCGTTCATAGTACATACCCGACTGACCAGAACCCGAAGACCTCAAAACCTATCTCTTATCGACTGCCCCGTCGCCGCGATCGTGGAGGTACCACCCGTGCGTCGGTATGATACTTCGTTCGTGAGTTACGCTGTGAAGAATAATAAGTGTATCATGTGCGCATGGCGCCATGTACTCCACTCCACACATGTGCACAACACATGTCATACACACATGCACATGCCACACATGGGTGAGAGAATCTCTACCCATGTGTGTGATGTCACACACCCATACCTCCCATCTCTCATGTCTCCCCAAAGTCAACACCTCTCCATTCCATACCTTAAGCATGACATCATCCCACCATGCCATCCCATGCTCCTTTAATCCACCATTAATTGCAAATCATGAATTAATGGATATAATTCTAATCTAAGCTAACCAAGATCACATTAGTTAAATCTAACCACATTTTTAACAATTTCTCTACATATATCCCTTCAACCCATAGCATTTTACCATTTTTCCTACACATGGAGAGAGAGAGAGAGAGAGAGAGAGAGAGAGAGAGAGAGAGAGAGAGAGAGAGAGAGTGATCTTGGTGGGCCATCAATTTCATCAATCGCATCCCTTCCATTCATCTCAACCATTGCATCTAATCCATCAAGGTGAGTACACCCACCCTACTTATTTTAATTTTGTTTTTGTTGTGTACTTATGTATGGTGGAGATGTGTTGATAATAATGATGTGATCAATGGTGTGGATACATAGGAGAGTATGATGTGTTTAATGATGTTAATGATGATCAACAATGGTGATGATATGATGTGATTAATGGTATGGATCCATGAGAGAATTAAAAAAATAAATAAATAAATAAAATAATTATAGACTTTATATGGGACCCATTGACTGTGGACCTCACCAGAATTTTGTAGGCCATCCAAACTATCCAAAGTGTGGCTCATTGGGCTGGCCACATACGCATACATGCACACATGTGACACCCCACATTAAATTAAATAATTAAATTAAATTAAATTTAAATTAAAAAAAAAAAACAAAAAAACAGAAAAAAAAAAACAAAAGAGAGAGATGTGGACGCTGTTGCTGCCTGCGTCAGCAAGCAGCGTCCCTGCTGCCGCCTTGATGAAAAGGGACTGGGAGTTGTGGGTCCACAACGGGCTCCACCGATGATGTATGTATTAAATCCACACCGTCCCTTCAATTTTTCAGATCCTTTTAGGCGTTGAACCGAAAAATGACGCCAATCCAGTTCTCTAGTAAGCCACACCATCAAAAACTCATGTGAAGACATGCTTAAACATATAAAAGCACTCATGGGGCCAACCTGAAATTTAGATGCATCTTAAACTTGGACTGACCCACCCACCAGGTGGGACACACACATTAGTCGGACTGGATCGTCCTGTTGTGGGCCCCATATATGAAAAAAAAAAAAAAAAAAAAAAAACAAAACAGCAATGACGCTGTTGCTGCCAGCGTCTGACGCTGCAGCAAGCAGCGTCTCTGCTGACGCTAGAAGAAGGTGGGCCCCACCACAGGCCCCACCATGAGGTGTGTCGAACATCAGACCCATGCATTTGATGGGTCCCGTTTAAAAACGGGTAACCGTACACAGAACTCAGGTGGCCCACGCCATCAAAAAAAAATAATAATAATAATAAATTCATAAAGCTGAATAAATCAGCAATTTTTATGGTCTGATCATATGGTATGTGTTGTATCTAAACCGTCCATCCATTTGGTGGGCTAGTCTTAAGGTTTGAGAAGAAAAATAAGATAGATCTAACTATCAAGTGGGCCACACTACAAAAATAGCAAGGATTAAACATCTACCATTGGAACCCTTTTTGGGTCAGAAGTTTTGGACCAATATGAAATTTGTATTTCCCCTTAATTTGGGTCTTTGTGACCTTTTCAACAGATTGAATGGAAAATAAACATTTTGGTGGGTGATGAGGGTCAAATATTGCATATCAGACCCCAGTTATTGCACGATTTTATGTAAATCATAACGCCTAATGTCATAATTTAATTGTGTTTTGTCGCAGGATGAAATAAAAGCGTGGATTGAAAAAAATGATATTAAAAGGGCGAATTTGACACTCCGAAATTACCAGAGCTCGGGATGGACTCCAGAAAACCAATAATGAAGATTTTACACGCCTGAGATCGGAGGAAAGCAAGCCAAAGGGGCCCGAAATTGGTCCAGAATGCAAGATCACATGTTTCCCACCATCCGATCAATTTGAAACTTCATACATGGGATGAGGGCCGCAAATTAACCGTACATATTAAATTTCATCTACTGAAGATCTCAGGAAGTGGGCCAACGTACAGATCAGCCCATTAAATCTCCAGTTTGGGGCCCACCTGATATCTGGAATTGGCTCAATTTTGGACTCAACGCCTAAAATAATATGAGAAAAGAGATGGACGAAGAAGATGTTTCACATGCATCACAGTGGAACCCACATAAACATGTGGGAGTACACAGACGGTGCACTCCCGCACCGCGCCAGACATTTCGCTGGTCAAAGAAGGCGCTGACCCGCTCCTTCTCTCAAAAAACGGAAATCGCCGTCCCAGCCTTAACGCTGTCCGACCGCGGTTTTCGGTTGTGGGCCCCACACATCGCCCAAATGCATGATCCGGGCCGTCCATCAGAGTCCCAAGGTGTCTCTCAACCACGCCTAGGTGTCAGAATCGAGAATGATCATCAAGATTAAAACCTAGCCGTTCAAACGTCGGTTGGACGGTGGAACAGAAAACCATGTGGGCCTCATCAAAAATGGATGAAAATCATATATTTCCAACCGAAATTCCGAGAGGAATTCGGTGGACGGGCTGGATTTTGCAAATAACTATGATGATGGGCCCCACCAGAACGGACAGTGTCCGCATCCCCGTTTGCGCAGCAGCGAACGGACGCCGCTGTCCGTTTTTGCGGATGTCAGTGGGCCCTACCCATGGCCTGTACGGCCGATCCAATCCATCCATCTTGTAGAGGGCCGCGAATACTACAAACCCATGTTGAAACTTTGCAACCATGCGTGCACATGTGTGTGATACAGAGGCCACAAAAGGGCTGCCCTGCAACGTTCAAATCTGATCTTTCTGTATTTTCTTCTCTGGGCCGCATTAATGGACGTTCAAAACCACCCATTCTTGACTGAAATTTCGTCCTGAATCCAATGGACGGGGTGAATTTTCCAGAAAATACTTCTGTGGGGCCCACCGATCATGGCTACGAAAATTTCCATTCCATGTCCTGCTACAACTTGCCACTGATCCAGCTTCCCAGCAGCTATAAAAAGGAGTCTTGGACGTGGGAAAGGCATGGAGAAATTGGAGGATTTCCAGATCTACAGCAAGGGAGACAAGAAAGAGAAGAAAGAGAAGAAAGGAGAGAGAGAGAAATTGGTTTGATGTTTTCTTTATGAATTTTATTTATCCATCTGTTTAATGGATTTTATGGGTAACTAATCTCTCAGCTAGGGCTGAGATGAAGCCCCTAATTTAAACACCCTTTGTTCTATGTTGATTTTACTTTAATCAGATTGGTGTGTTTTTTTTTCTCTAAGTGGGCTTGATTATTTTAAATTCTATACTTCTCCATCTATGATCTCGACCAAAGTATATGGATGGATGTTGTGTGGATGCTTATTCTAGGTGCTTGTGTCTGATCATGAACAAGTTCCTATAGAAGAAGAAACAGGGTGCTTTAATGAACTATACATTCCATGTGCCCGACTAAGGACATGGAATATGTTATTCATGGCATTGCTTAAAGGAATTAGACATTCTGTATGCCCGAGTAAGGACACAGATTGTGCGTTCTCTATACAAGTGGTATCAATTTAGATTAAGGTGAATCAATAGACAAAACAAGGGTTATGATAATTAGGGGTGGATTCGAAAGTCCTAGTGCTCTCTTAAATTGAATTTTCTTCCCTGTTCTCAATTATTTTTTTCATAGATTTGTGTTAGTAAATTGCTCCATTATTTGTTGAATTAGTTAAGAAGAATTGTGAATTTGAATTGTGATGACCAGTCCTCGTGGGATTCGACCTCGATCTTACCGAGTTTATTACTACATCACAACCCTATACTTGGGGAGTGAACAGTGGGCCCTATGAATGGTTTAACGGTGAAATCATTATCCTCACCGCTAATTGAGATGAGGTCCAGATAATCTTTGGTTATGATTCATTTTTGGATAATTTTCTAAAATGATCTCAAAAAAATAAAAATAAAAAAAAAATAGATGAATGGTGTAGGTAGAATAAATACATCATTTTAGGACCCATGTAACTTTGATTTCCTTGAACCATTCGTACAACTCGAAGCTCGAGCATGTAAAATCATGTGTTAGGTCCACCTGAAATTTGGATGTAGCTGAAACTTGGTCTGACCCCTCAACCAAGTGGGACACACATAATGATGGGCTGGATTTATGAACCACACCTCTGTGGGCCCAACAAATAATTATGAATATTTAAGGGAGGGTAACCCTCTCAACTTGTGTGTGATATGGCCCACTTTGATATAGGTGTTATGTCACTTAATCCACCATGGTTATGACATGATTTATATTCAAGATCCTCATCATTTATCTATTTTATCAATCCCTTTGACGGTATGTTACCAAGACTCAGGCCCATCCAACGATTAGATAGTCGTACATTATGAAATAATTTAAATTGAACTCTCACCACAAAAAAAATAAAAAATAAAAAATTTAATTATGGGCCATCCTGATGATGTATTAGACATTCAACCCATCTAGCCCATATACCGGGTCCCCTTTAGGGCATTGTCCCAAAGATCAATCAATCTAAGCTGAATTGGACCATACAATACAAGGCTATGAGAATAAGGACTTAACTATTGAATCCAACCCAAGGCCACCATGGTGTATCCATTTAATCCATGTAGACCATCCACTTCCTCATATCATTTTAGGATTTGGACTAGAATCAAAGCAGACCTAAGTCTTAAGTGGGTTACACATGACTTAACCTCATGGGAAAGCCCTATGAGCTCCACCACATAGAACTCATTGTAAATTCCATCGATGTGTGGGCTCAAGAATGTTAAGGCCCATTTTGAGTGAACGCCATGTGGGCCCTTCAGTGGTAACCTTGTTTGGCCCAACCATTGGGCCTCTTCGACAAAAGTTTGTAATCTCCATGTGTTGAACATATGATGAACTGGTATTGTAAATTTTGAAGTAATGATGATTAATCCCTTAAATGGGCTGATTGTGGACAGCCCTTGATCACTTGGCACTTTAGTTAGAGTACGGCCCTAAGTAATAGGATCATGTGACTTGTATTTAAACCCTTAAACATGTTTAATTATAACAAATATGTAGACTCTAGTGGTGTAAGGGTGTGATATACCTGTTTGGTCCATTAATCTTATAGGTATTTGATGTATATATAGCCACCTAATCATAGGCAATGGTGGAGTATATGTAGTATACATAGTCATCTAATTGTATGAATGTGAAATACGTACAAGGCCACCTAACCGTATGAAATCCAGTGACATTGATGGCCATTCGACAACGTAGGTTTGTGCTTATCGATATAGATACCGCCACTTGAATCACATATAACTAAGTTGTACACTAAATCGAATGTGATATAGGGTTATGTTACCCAAGCTAATGTTATCAAGGTCCTGGATTCTATACACTGTGATCTCTAAACCGTAAATGGTATGATGAAATGTGGCTCTTGGCCCTTAACCATGCGACGTCAAATATGAGCCTTAACTATGTGACGTGTGAAGTGGTTGTAGTATAAGACTTATCATAATTGGTGTAGCCATATATTCGTGGCCTATGGGCAAAGCCCATTGAGATATATTTCCGGCCCATATGATGAAGCTCATTGTGATGTGGCCCATAGTGTATTAGGCCCAGGAATGTGGCCTACCTGTGAAATAGATTTGAGGCCACTTACAATGTATTCGAGGCCCATGGGTGAGGCCCAATGTAATGTATTTGAGATCCATGGGTGTGGCTCATTGAGATGTATTTTAGGCCCATGGATTGTGGCTCATTGTGATGTATTTGAGGCCCATGTGTAGGGCCCACCTATTGTGTATTTAAAGCCCATGGGTTTTGAAGCCTGATGTGGTGTATTCATGGCCCATGTGTCGGGCCCATTGCGATGTGTATTCAGCTCATGTGTAAGGCCCAGCATGATGTATATTAGGCCCATATGAGGGGCCCATCATGATGTGTAGTAAGCTCTTGAGAGAGGCCCATGGTGTTGTATTTTTGGCCCTTGTGTGCGGCCATGGGTCCATTATATGTTTGGCTCTATGTGGGCCATTCCTTGAGGGCAATGTTGGTTAAATGTCCACATTGTCGATGTCGATTATGAGTATGTGATAACATAGCATCATGATACATGCCCATATGATCAGGGTCGAATACTGCATATTAGACCCCAGTTATTACCTGATCTTAAGTACATGATAGCGCCTAATGTCGGTATTTAACTGTGTTTTGTCGCAGGACGAAATAAAGAGCGTTGATTGAAAAAAGAGGATTAAAAGCATGGATTTGATGATCCAAAGCCACCTGAGCACGGGATGGACCCCAGAGAACCAATAATGAAGAGTTTACACACCTGGGATCTGAGGAAAGCGAGCCAAAGGGGCCCGAAAGGGGTCCAGAATGGAAGATCACATGGTTCCCGCCATCCGATCAGTTCGAAACTTCATACATGTGATAGGGGCCATAAAACAACCGTACATATTAAATTTCAGCCCTTGAAGATCTCGAAAAGTGGTCCAACGGACAAATCAGCCCATTAATCTCCGATTCTTGGCCCACCTGATATTCGGAACTGCCTCAAACTTGAATTTGGCGGTTGATATTATATGAAGAAAAGGATGGACGGTGCAGATTTCTCATAAACATCACAGTGGGCCCCACACGAGATGCGTGTACACCATGCACATGCGTAGCCGCTGTGCATGGAACCGCCAGCCGGTCAAAGCGACCGCTGACCCGCGCCCTCCGCAGCTACCGCCAGCGTTAACGCTAGCCGACCTGCAGTCGTCGGTTGTGGGTCCACACCATCCATCCACCAGCAGATCTGGACCGTCCATCATGTTTGAAGGGGCCCAATCATCAACGTGTAGGTGGCCGAATCCCAAATGAGAGCGAGTATGGAAATCTAACCGTTCAAATGCAGTCGGACGGTGAATCAAGAGATCAGATGGACCACACCGAAATCACTCCAATCTCAGCAGGTCTGACCGATTTTTCTAGAGGGAAGCAATGGACGGAGTGGATTTTCCAAAACATCATCACAGTGGGCCCCACCATTTTCGCAGCGGACGCCAACCGCGTACCTGTTTCCGCGACAGCGACGAACGGCGCTGGCCGTTTTTGCGAACGGCTATGGGCCCCACACGTCGCCCGTACGACTGATCCGACCCGTCCATCTTGTAGAGGGCCGCGAGCACTACAAACCCATGCTGATATTCCACTCCCATGCGTACACATGTGCATGATACAGAGGCCACAAAAGGGCTGCCCTGCAACGTTCAAAACCGATCTCTTCGTGTTTTCTTCTCTGGGCCGCGTTAATGGACGTTCAAAACCACCCATTCTTGACTGAAATTTCGTCCTGAATCCAATGGACGGGGTGGATTTTCCAGAAAACACTTCGGTGGGTCCCACCGATCATGGCTGCGAAAATTTTCATTCCATGTCCTGCTACAACTCTGCCACTGATCCAGCCTTCCAGCAACTATAAAAAAGGAGTCTTGGACATGGGAAAGGCATTCAGAACCAGGGAGGAGCTCCAGATCTACAGCAAGGGAGAGAAGAAAGAGAAGAAAAGAGAAGAAAGAAGAGAGAGAGAAATTGGTTTGATTTTCCTTTTATGGCTTTTTATCTTTATTTTTCCATTTGTTTAATGGACTTTATGGGTAACTAATCTCTCAGCTAGGGCTGAGATGAAACCCCTAATTTGAACACCCATTGTTTTATGTTAATTTTACTTTAATTAAATTGATTTGTTTCTTTCCCTAGTGTGCTTAATTGTCTTAAATTCTATACTTCTCCATCTATGAACTTTTGAGTCTATGGATGGATGTGGTCTGGATGCTTATTCTGGTGCTTGTATCTGATCATGAACAGGTTCCTGTAGAGGAAGAAACAGGGTGCTTTACTGAACTGCATATTCCATATGCCCGATTTGGACATGGGATATGTTATTCATGGCATTGCTTGAAGGAATTAGACAATCTGTATGCCCGATTAAGGACACAGATTGTGCTTTCTCTAGATAAGTTGATCAATCTAATTTAAGGTGAATTAACAGGCAAAACAATGGTTAGGATAATTAGGGGTGGATTCGAAAGTCCTAGTGCTCTCTCTGATTGAATTTTCTTCCTTATTCTCAATAGTTATTTTCCATAGATTTGTGTTAGCAATTTGATCCTTTATTTGTTGAATTAGTTAAGGAGAATCGTGAATTTGAATTGTGACGACCAGTCCCTGTGGATTCGACCTCGATCTTACTGAGTTTATTACTACATCACAACCCTATACTTGGGGAGTGAACAAGTTTTTGGCGCCGTTGCCGGGGACTGTTTCGGTCCAAATTAAATTTAGGATTCTCTCTTATCATAATTCATAGCTTAGGATTTTACTAACTTAGAGTTTTTTTTTCTTTATTTTAGAAATTAACCTATTTCCTGTTTTGTAGGGTCCTGAGATAAACTTCTAATTTGGTAATCCCTTTCTAAATTCTTTACTTCTTCTAATTTATTATTATTATTATTTTTTTTTTCTTTATTTTTAGAATTAGATTTTTACTTTTTAGAAATTTTCTAATTCTAGAATTTCTTTTGAATTTTTTATTTTTTGGATTTAGATTGTTCTCTTAAGTAACTTTCTAGTTGTAGAAATTTCTTTTTTCCTTTTTAGAAACTTACTTAGTTTTTTTTATTTTTAGAAACTTTCTTTTTTAGAAATTAACCGTTGCTTAGGATTTTTCTGTCATTATTTTAGGAAACCTGATTTGTTTTGTTTCTATTTTCAGGAATTGAGGAAGAAAGCTACTAAGTGAGGAGGAGCTTCTTAACATCAATCATCTCCTTTTCCGGGTTCTTTCTTCCCATTCTTACTTACATAGTTTTAACTTGTTTTTGAATAGCATAATTTCTAGTTCTAGTTTTCTTTCTCTTAGGTTGTTGCTTAGTTTATGCTAGGACGTAGATCTCTAGATAAAGAACTAGCACCTTTTGATCCTGAAATAGAAAGAACATTCCATAGAAGATTGAAAGACATCCCAGTTGAAATGGCAGAAGAGAATGGAACTAAAACTCTTAGAGATTATTCAGCTCCTGTCCAACTCAATGCGCCTTCATGCATAGTGTTGCCCACCACCACGGCAGCACACTTTGAACTCAAGACTGGGGTCATACAGTTGTTGCCTTCCTTTTATGGGTTAGACAAGGAGGACCCATATCATCATGTGAAAGAATTCCTAGACATTTACTCCACCTTTAAATTCCAAAACTTCTCAGACGATTCGATCCGCCTACGCCTGTTTCCTTTTTCTTTGAAGGATAAGGCGAAAGCATGGTTGAATTCTCTAGAAGTTGGGTCTATCACTACATGGGACCAATTGTCTAGGAAGTTCTTAAACAAGTTCTTCCCTGTTCACAAAACTAATGCTCTCCGTAGAGAAATCACTAATTTCACACAAAAAGAGGGAGAGCACTTTCATGAATGTTGGGAAAGATGGAAGGACTTGCTTCTTAAATGTCCACACCACGGTTTTGAGAAGTGGCAACAAGTGCAATACTTTTATGACGGTCTGACACCCCAGAACCGTCGCATGGTTGATGCCACCAGTAGAGGGTCCTTCATGACCAAGAGCGATACCGAAGCATGGAAATTCTTTGAAACCTTGTGTGAAAACTCCCAGCAATGGGACTATTCAGATAGAGGTGAAAAAAGTTCCCAACCACAAAAGAGAGGTGGCATATATGAGATAGGAGTCACACCAGATCTCCATGCCAAGATTGATGGCCTGACAAAAAAGGTTGATGCTCTGATGTTGCATAATGGACCCCCACAAACAACTCAAGCCGAGGCTTGTGCCATATGTTCTAGTCCTTCCCATCCTACGCAATCTTGCCCATCTGGTACAACATTTCCAGAATTCCTCTCTGAACAAGTTCATGCTTTGAACACCTTTCAGAAACCTGGGAATGATCCTTACTCGAACACGTACAACCCAGGGTGGGCTAGGCATCCAAATTTTTCTTGGGCAAAAGGACCGCAACAAGGAGGACCATCTGGAAATCCTCCTATGCAACCTCAGCAGTTTCCGCAATATCAACAACTGCCTGCACAATCAAGGAAACCATCTCTTGAGGATACACTCCATCTTTTTATGCAGAGTTCTCTCCAATTCCAAAAAGACACCCAACAAACCTTACTAGCCAACCAGCAAAGCTTACATGCAAATGCACAATCCATTGCCAAGCTGGAAGTACAAATGGGTCAACTGGCTGCCACATTGAGTGAGAGAGAGAAGGGTAAGTTCCCTGGCCAACCTGTGGCTAATCCAAAGGGACAATATGAGATTGGCTCTAATTCCAACCAAGGGCAATACCATGAGCAAGCCAAATCGATCATTACCCTTAGGTCAGGCAAACAGGTTGACAACAAAATAGAGATACCTAGGGATGAATCAAATCAAAGTGAAGCAGAGAGACACACCAATGCATCCAAAGTCCAAAAACTCTCTGACTCTCCAAGAGCCACTGACGTGCCACCTTACGTGCCCAAAGCACCTTTTCCTCAACGTCTGGCACCAATGAAGAAGAGAAACAATTTTGATGAAATCCTGGACGTGTTTAACAAAGTGCAAGTCAACATCCCGTTGCTTGACGCTATCAAGCAAGTCCCTGCTTATGCTAAGTTTCTTAAAGATTTATGCACTCAAAAGCGTAAGCAGAATGTTCATAAGAAAGTCTTCCTTGCAGAGCAGTTTAGCTCCATGATTCAACATAACACCCCTCCTAAATTTAGGGATCCAGGAGCTCCCACCATCTCTTGCGGCATAGGAGATCATAAAATCGGGAAGGCATTACTTGATTTAGGGGCGAGCGTGAATTTGTTACCATATTCAGTTTATGAGCAGCTAGGACTTGGTGAGTTGAAACCGACTAAAATAACATTACAGCTAGCTGATAGATCTGTCAAGGTGCCCCGGGGTGTTATTGAAGATGTGTTAATCCAGGTTGATAAGTTTTATTTTCCAGTGGATTTCATAGTTATAGATACTCAGCCTGTCCAGAATCCTCATAGTCAGATCCCAGTCATTTTGGGTCGTCCATTTTTGGCCACATCTAATGCTATTATAAATTGCAGAAATGGAGTTATGAAGTTGTCATTTGGTAACATGAATATTAAACTTAATGTTTTTAATGCAGGACAACAACCCGCGGATTTGGACGATATATTTGAAGTGGACATGATCGAGAGTCTAGTGCAGGACTCCTTCCGTAAATCTTTTGAAGATCCACTTGAGACCTGCTTAGCACAACATGGCACGATTTTGACAGAGATAGTCCCATCCACGAAGTCAATGCACTGCTCGACTCTACTCCTATATTGGAGACTGAAAAATGGAGAGCGAAAGTGGAACCTCTTCATCCCTCTGAGACTCTTCCTGACAGCACAGCTTCTAACTCTGAGAAGGCAAAAGAGAACAGGTTGCTTAATGTTCTTCAAACATATAAGGCAGCAATTGAACGGAAGATAGCAGAAATACAAGGAGTGTGCCCCACTGTATGTAAGGATCATGTTGTGGAAATGTCACATAAAATGCAAGGGAAGCATGATCCTAACATGAAGAAGTTGTTCAAGCAGAAGTCCTTAAATTATTTGACGACAGTGTCAATTACCTCATTTCAGATAGCACAGTTTATGGGAACTCGCATCACTTGTCTGGGATTGGTTAACCACAGTATTGAGGTAAGTTCTTGACGGACCCTGGTCTTAAAGATTAATGAATTCATGGTCCATTTTTGTCTGGCTGAAGACGTTAAACTTAGCGCTCCTGGGAGGCAACCCAGCGTTTCATTTTCTTTTCTTTTTCTAGTTAGTTAGTTCAATGTTTGTGGGTAACATTACTGCAAACCCTCACGAGACTACAACTCGTCCACTAGGGGTAACCTAGGGGTTTAAAGGCTTGTTGCATACGCTAAATGCAATCGAGCACCTGCGAAAGTGGTATAGGTAGGGTTTCTTTTTGTGATTTTATTTTATTTTACTGATTTCTCTCTTGTGCTGACCTACCTTTACGTTGACATTTTTTTTTTGGGAAAGCCCTTGATTCTTCATCCAGGTACTATCTTTCCCTCACTCCTCTTTTCTTTTCGTTGTCTCATCTACATCGTATGCTTATTTCTTTTACATTGAGGACAATGTAGATTTTAGGTTGGGGGTGGGAGATTAGGTTACCTAATCAGTATTTTCTTGGTCTTGAGCAAAAATTGTGAAAATTTTTAAAATTTTTCTAGAATTTCTATTGAATTCAAAGTGATTTTGAAGGAGAGTTGGGATTTTGAAATTACAAGATTCAGAATGTGAGAAATTTATGACTCTTGGATTCGGTTGTCTGGCAGATTTCACACTTAAGTTTGAATTGTTAATCCACGATTAGAAGTTGTAAACATTGATTGAGCCATGATTTCACATATCAGATCTCGTTTACACATTAAGTTTTCAGTTCGATATTAATTGATAACATGGTAATCACTAAGCATGAAAGAACCAACCTGAAAAATAAAATTTTTAAGCATCAGTTATAAAGAAGAATTGAAAGAATAAGTCGCATAATCGTCCTCATAGGTTTGCTCCCTATAGATGACGATTCGATTCCTCATAGTCGACATAAGAAAAGATTTGGGCGACAAATTTTCACCATAGGTTTGCTCCCTATAGGTGCAGATTTGATTCTCCTCCTTGGCGTACTATTCATAAAGAAAATCAAAAAAATGGTAGAATGAAAGGTTAATCTGTAAGGCAAGTGTTGGTTCCAGTTTTGGGTGACATGAGCTCCGTTGTTAATTACCAATGATATCATGAAATTGACAATTGAATCTCTTAATGGTTGAAAGCTGAGATGACATTATACACTCAGGAAACTTAATGTTTTAGAATTATTCGAATTCATGGTTTAATAGTTTGAACTTGGTTATGAAATTTACAGTGAACTTGATTCCAGGAGAAAATTCCACTCACCATGCATGAATCGTAGAATGATCACATCTCGACTATCAGTTCACAAGTCACTTGAATTTACAGGAATCGTCTTTTATTTCTAAATTTATTTTTCGCATGTTTTGCTCGGGACTAGCAAAATGCTGGTTGGGGGTTGTGATCAGGGTCGAATACTGCATATTAGACCCCAGTTATTACCTGATCTTAAGTACATGATAGCGCCTAATGTCGGTATTTAACTGTGTTTTGTCGTAGGACGAAATAAAGAGCGTTGATTGAAAAAAGAGGATTAAAAGCATGGATTTGATGATCCAAAGCCACCTAAGCACGGGATGGACCCCAGAGAACCAATAATGAAGAGTTTACACGCCTGGGATCTGAGGAAAGCGAGCCAAAGGGGCCCGAAAGGGGTCCAGAATGGAAGATCACATGGTTCCCGCCATCCGATCAGTTCGAAACTTCATACATGTGATGGGGGCCATAAAACAACCGTACATATTAAATTTCAGCCCTTGACGATCTCGAAAAGTGGTCCAACGGACAAATCAGCCCATTAATCTCCGATTCTGGGCCCACCTGATATTCGGAACTGCCTCAAACTTGAATTTGGCGGTTGATATTATATGAAGAAAAGGATGGACGGTGCAGATTTCTCATAAACATCACAGTGGGCCCCACACGAGATGCATGTACACCATGCACATGCGCAGCCGCTGTGCATGGAACCGCCAGCCGGTCAAAGCGACTGCTGACCCGCGCCCTCCGCAGCTGCCGCCAGTGTTAACGCTAGCCGACCCGCGGTCGTCGGTTGTGGGTCCACACCATCCATCCACCAGCAGATCTGGACCGTCCATCATGTTTGAAGGGGCCCAATCATCAATGTGTAGGTGGCTGAATCCCAAATGAGAGAGAGTATGGAAATCTAACCGTTCAAATGCAGTCGGACGGTGAATCAAGAGATCAGATGGACCACACCGAAATCACTCCAATCTCAACAGGTCTGACCGATTTTTCGAGAGGGAAGCAATGAACGGAGTGGATTTTCCAAAACATCATCACAGTGGGCCCCACCATTTTCGCAGCGGACGCCAACCGCGTACCTGTTTCCGCGTCAGCGACGAACGGCGCTGGCCATTTTTGCGAACGGCTATGAGCCCCACACGTCGCCCGTACGACTGATCCGACCCGTCCATCTTGTAGAGGGCCGCGAGCACTACAAACCCATGCTGATATTTCACTCCCATGCGTACACATGTGCATGATACAGAGGCCACAAAAGGGCTGCCCTGCAACGTTCAAAACCGATCTCTTCGTGTTTTCTTCTCTGGGCCGCGTTAATGGACGTTCAAAACCACCCATTCTTGACTGAAATTTCGTCCTGAATCCAATGGACGGGGTGAATTTTCCAGAAAACACTTCGGTGGGTCCCACCGATCATGGCTACAAAAATTTCCATTCCATGTCCTGCTACAACTCTGCCACTGATCCAGCCTTCCAGCAACTATAAAAAAGGAGTCTTGGACATGGGAAAGGCATTCAGAACCAGGGAGGAGCTCCAGATCTACAGCAAGGGAGAGAAGAAAGAGAAGAAAAGAGAAGAAAGAAGAGAGAGAGAAATTGGTTTGATTTTCCCTTTATGGCTTTTTATCTTTATTTTTTCATTTGTTTAATGGACTTTATGGGTAACTAATCTCTCAGCTAGGGCTGAGATGAAACCCCTAATTTGAACACCCATTGTTTATGTTAATTTACTTTAATTAATTGATTTGTTTCTTTCCCTAGTGTGCTTATTGTCTTAAATTCTATACTTCTCCATCTATGAACTTTTGAGTCTATGGATGGATGTGGTCTGGATGCTTATTCTGGGTGCTTGTATCTGATCATGAACAGATTCCTGTAGAGGAAGAAACAGGGTGCTTTACTGAACTGCATATTCCATATGCCCGATTTGGACATGGGATATGTTATTCATGGCATTGCTTGAAGGAATTAGACAATTTGTATGCCCGATTAAGGACACAGATTGTGCTTTCTCTAGATAAGTTGATCAATCTAATTTAAGGTGAATTAACAGGCAAAACAATGGTTAGGATAATTAGGGGTGGATTCGAAAGTCCTAGTGCTCTCTCTGATTGAATTTTCTTCCTTATTCTCAATAGTTATTTTCATAGATTTGTGTTAGCAATTTGATCCTTTATTTGTTGAATTAGTTAAGGAGAATCGTGAATTTGAATTGTGACGACCAGTCCCTGTGGATTCGACCTCGGTCTTACCGAGTTTATTACCACATCACAACCCTATACTTGGGGAGTGAACACCATACACATCATCTGCATGTTTGTTATGAGATGTGGTTGATCATTGCATATATCATTGAGCATGTTGTTATGAGACTCCCTGATAGGCTGAGGTTATCTCACATGAGCGCATCGTATGCGTAGGATTGATGCATGACTGGATTGTATGACTCATGCATCTTGCATTGTGTGATGTGATTACTATACGCCCTAGCGACATCAGGGCCGTAGCCTCCACAGGCATATCGTGGATGGCCAGAAGGGACACTGGAAATGTTTGGTTCTAGCATACGGGCGCCATAGATGTCCCTGGGTGAAAATCCCTAAACCTCCGGGCCAGGAGATGCCCCAACGTCGAGACCGAGTGGATACATGAGCGCCCGAGTGCCGAATACCAGGAGGCCGCGTCTCCCACTGTGTCGTGGTCGGTTGGGAGGGGGTGTGGCCTTACCCGCCCCAGCGTAGGGACCATTGCTAGGCTGAGTCTGACCAGCTCGAGGAATGGGTCCGCTATCGACGTGCCGAATAGGTATTGGCAGACTATTGGCCAGGCGGATAGTGAGGTTTCTTATACTCACTTGGACTGTGCGGCTAGGAGAGCGGCAGTGCCATTTGGAGTGTACTAAACCCCAGTGATGATCCCAGAGAGAAACTGTACTGATATGTGGACTTATTGAGCAGGAGTTGCATATTCATTCATTCATTCACTATCCACTCGGGCTGGTGGTGCGCAACTATTTGTACATGTACCTTCGCAATGGCCAGGATTTCGGTTGGGGCGCGCGACTAACCTGAGATCAGGAGTTTACCACATTGATTCTGACTATCCAAATTTAGGTATGGGACTGGTTTGGATAGAAGTCCCTTGTGATAGACCCCATAGTCTGTGATACTACGTACTATCATCCCGACTTCACACTCCAGCATGGTCATTCTATTCGCACAGCATATTGCATTACATCTGCGGCATATGACATTTTGGGTTACCTGTGTTTCTGCATTTATATGGTTTAGATACGACATCTGATATTTGACTCTTTATAACTCCTCATTTGTATAGTTGATCTCATGTATTGTGTATTCTGATATTATTTGACTCATGGACTTGTCAGTATTTCTGATATTGTATAATTATGGCATGACAATATGATGATGATGATGTGATTACGGATGCGTGCAATACGGCTATGGTTGTGGTATACGAGAAATGAAAATATAACTTGGTGATGTTGGTAGCATTGACTTGGAGTATTACTATGATGCATATGCATTGCATTGGCACTGACATCATACTTTACGTGCTACATGCCTTTCACATATATGATTTCCTTGTAACATATTTATCATGCTTGCATGTAGGACACACTGCACACACGTGTGTACTCACTAGGCTTTTTGCCTAAGCCACCTATTTTCCATTTTTTTTCAGGGCTGGAGTAGCTTGGAAGACTTTGCTTTCTCGATGCATTGCATCTATTTATCGATTTGGCAATATTGACATTTTGTACCTTTTGGAAAGCATTGTACTTGTAATCATCAGGATTTCTATTAGAGAGTGTCGCTTGGTAATTTGATCATGGATCTTTATGCTCAGGTATTATTTAATGTATATACAAAAAAAAAATTCAGTCAAAAATCTTCCTTGTGGTGCGCCGAACTCGGGACTTGGTGAATGGAAGTCGAGTGCCGGATTTGGGGCATCACGGAAGCTGTCCGTCCCTGGGTTTGGGGTGTGACAGTTATTCTCCCGCATATGATCGCGTTAGGATTTCTTAACTGGTGGAACATTGTATTATGTTTGGTTCTCGATGATGTTTCCAAAAAAATATTGAGACGTAGGTTGTTTTCTAACATAATCATCTGATATCCCTTCACAATTTCTTGCATTCTCTAAAACTAGCTCAACATATTGACATTCCCACTCTTGTATATACATGGTGAAACCCTAATCTTAAACCTAATCCTAACATAAAATAAAAGAAAAAAAATCCTACAGCAATATGGAAAATAAGTAAAGGAGAAGTTAGAAAGAGTTTACCGGTTTGGAGACTTCTATGTTAGGATCCTACAAAACAAAAAACAATGTTAGTCCCTTAAAAAAAAATCCAGAAAAATCCTAACCTAAAAACAAAACAAAAAATTAGTCCTAAAAACAAATTAGTTTCTAAAAACAAATTAAGAAAGTTCTTAAATCTAGAAATAGGAACTTAGTTTCTAAAACAAATTAAGAAAGTTTCTAAATCTAGAAATAGAAAGAAAAGTTAGTTTCTAAATCTAGAAATAGAAAAGAAAAATTAGTTTCTAAAAAAAAATTAAGAAAGTTTCTAAATCTTGAAGTAGAAAGTTTCTAAAAAAAATTATGAAAGTTTCTAAATCTAGAAATAGAAAGAAAAATTAGTTTCTAAATCTAGAAATAGAAAAGAAAAATTAGTTTCTAAAAAAAAAAAATTAAGAAAGTTTCCAAATCTAGAAATAGAAAGAAAGAGAATTAAAAAGAAGTTATCAAATTAGAAGTTTCTATTTTGGAATCTTGTAGAAGAAAAATGAAAGTGAATTAGTTTCTAAAAAAGAACTAAGAAAGCAACCTAGTTTCTAAAAACAGAAAAAGGAAAGTTTCTAAAAATAGAAAGTAAGTTAGTTTCTAAAAACAAAAAAAGGAAAGGAAATTAGTTTCTAAAAATGGATTAGGAAAGTTTCTAAAAAATAAAAATTAGTTTCTAAAAACAAATAAGGAAAGTTTTTATCCTAGAATTAAAAAGTAAATTAGTTTCTAAAAACAAAAAAGGAAAGTTTCTAAACCTAGAAATAGAAAGCTAAATTAGTTTTTAAAATAATTCTAAAAAAATCCTAACCTAAAAATAGAAAGTAAAAAAATCTTAATCTTAACCTAATTCCAAAACAAATCAAATCCAGAAATCGCAACCGTCAATCCCCGGTAACGACGCTAAAAACTTGTTCACAACCACAAGTGTAGGGTCGTGATGTAGTAATAATCTCGGTAAGACCGAGGTCGAATCCACAGGGACTGAAACTTGTACGTTTCTGAAATTAACTAAAAGTAGAACTAGAAGAGGATGTGAAACCAATTCTGAAGTATTTGAGAGAGTAATTGTTAATAAAGTAATTAAAACTAAGAATTTAAAGGTGGGAACTAGGGTGCCAAGAATCCACTTGTAGTGATCAGGGAGCCCTCTTGCTTGATTCAAGTAACAATATTAGAATTGGAGTCTTATCATATCCAATTGGAAAATATATCAATAAAACCAAATCTGAACTTCCATTGACCTAATTCTCAATGAATGATAACTATGATAATTGGCAGGGATTCCATCACCAAACCATGCCCAGGAAACAATGGCAAACAACAGGATTTAATAATCACATAATCTCAAAGAAGAAGAATTGTGAAGATTAAGAAGGATTTCATCACCCTACCATGTCCAAGGGATGATGGTGAATAACAAGACATACTAATTTCACAATCTCAAATCAAGAAAAGAAGATACTCAAAGCTATTGCAGATCTACTGTAATTTGAGTCACAATAAATTATTAAAAACTGAAAGTATTCCTTAAATATCAAATTAGAATCCATGAAATTCAACATAAACATGAATCAAAGCAATAGAAACATCTCATCATGCTACAAGCTTCACCTCTTAGCCCTGACTAAGAGGTTTAGCTAACCATAGACATGATTGGATCTAAAACCCTAAAAGAAAGCAAGAAAACAAAGAAGGAGAAAAAAAACTCTTGGCGATGACTTCTCCACCCTTTTTCCCCACTCCTTAAACCCTAGAAGATGCTTAAGAACATCCTAGGGAGTCGTATTTATTGTTGGAGAACTCCAAATTTTTCACCTAGTTGGAAAACTCTAGAAACCACCTTAAATTTATGCAGTTTGCTAAAATAGACTTCACTCTGCTCAGTTTTCAAAATAGACTTCACTTTATGCAATTTCACAAAATGACCCAGAGTTTCAGAATATGCTTTTTCAGGATGATTTCAGGACTCCATTTCTTCCCTTCAAATCTTTGATTCTCTTCATTCCTCACTTGGTTTTCTTGGATCTTTAACATGTGAATTCTTCAATCTTAGTCTCCTAAGATCCATCCCTTGCCTTGGTAATTCTTGAGCATCAAATCTATGCTTTTAGCACCCTTTTCAATCCAAGCTCTTAAATTCACCTTGCAACACAAACATGAGTAAAATAGAACATTAAGCATTATCATGTTCATAAAACCAAGATATAAATGGGGGATAATATGCAATATTTGACCCTCAACACGAATCTCTTAATGGGTTATAATTACTCATCGATGTGACTTCTTACTTCTTTGGCCTTACTCTTTTGGGTCCCTAAGACAGACTGTGCTCATTTCTTGCCCTTATATATATATATATATATATATATATATATATATATATATATATATATATATATATATATATATATAGATATATATTATTTTTAAAAACCTTCAAACCTACTTTTATGACCATTTCCCTCATTTGACCCCACAGCTGAGAGACTTAGATCCATCTCACCGTCGTTTCATATTGTGGCGCCTGGTAACCGTTATCCAACCCCTCCGATTTCAGAAGACAATTGGAGGACTAATATTGATGTTCTGACCATGAATGATGTAAGTACTAGTCTTTAGTTACAAATTATCGCCTCCTGATTTCCTGTTGATTAACCGATGAGACTCTTACATAGTTTTGGACGACACCATATGCTCGTCTTTGCATGTTCTCGGCCTTTTTAGTTAGAATGGTATTTGAGGCATCCTGTCAATGCCTCTTGCTGACTGACCCTGATACGTACAGGTGGTACCTAAGTGATCAATTATTTGGTCAGCTGACTAAGGTTCCTTATGTCCCCCTTTCAGCACCTTCTAAGCCAACGCATTTGGGTCAAATTACGGTAGGTGACTTTGCCGGGATTCCACCTCGAGGCTTCATCATGCCTAACCGGGATTACGCTTCATGGTATTAGCAATTCAGCATAGGGCGGATCTTTCCGCCTCTTTTTGCTCCTCATCAAGCTCACTGGTATTCGGGCGGTTCGATGATGGCACCTGTAATAGATGAGTATCATGTAGAGCAGTAGGGGAGAGGCAACAATGATGACTATGTGGGTGACCTCTAGATGATCTTTCCCCTCCTTTTCGTTCCTCATCAAACTCGCCGGTATGCGGGCATTTTGATGATGACACCTGTAGTAGATGAGTATCATGTAGAGCAATAAGGGAGAGGTGACGATAATGACTATGTGGGTGACCTCTATATGTTCCAGATTACATTTTGTCTTTCCTTTTCAGCTCTTGTATCTCACTTTAATGTTCTCATATTCATCTTTAAAGGACCTATGTCGAAGCATATTTTGTATGACCTTAACAAATTGAATTAATGAAATGTCCCCTTTTGCTTCATCCCTTGGTCTTTTGATGCTTACTCTTGACATTTTAAGGCTTAAGAGTGTTGGTTGATGGTATGAATCATGATTTTATAAGGCTTTCACATTCTAGATCACCGAGTGTCCACTTTAATCATCAGTTGAGCACTTTTTTATTTGACATGCCTATTTTGGATCCACATTTTCATGATTTGGCACTTGGGGAAGGATTTGGGTGATTTTGATTGTATTTTGGCCAATGGAGAGGCACATTCGAAGTTTCAAGAGCAACCAGTGTGCCTCCGGCTGATGTCACCTGCATTTCCCACCTACAACGAGCCCATAGACCAATCTCGCGTGAGTGGATTCGGATTGTACGAACTAATGGCAACCTAGCTGCCACTGGTCTCTCTACTGGTGAGATTTCTTTGCTCGCTCTTCTTTGGATAATGCATACATTCCACTATTGTTGGTCCCTATCATTCCCTATCATCGAACCTTAGATTCCTGTATGGATTCTCCCCTTGTCTCTTCTTTGTCTTTGACATTTCTTCATCTTGGCCATTCCTTCAAAGGCCACTCAAGATGGGTTGTTGGATGGTGTCATTGCTAGAGTTTGTGGGTCCCATTCATCATATTCTCATTTTGTCTTGGTTGGTGGTGATTCTCCTCCCCATTGATGCCTTGGATGATATATTAGTTAAAGGTATTAATGGTGGTGTTAATGGAACCGTGAGAGAGTGGTTGGGGCTGAATTAAATGGCTCCATTAATGAGGAAATTGTTGAACTTTCCACTATTAATGAGGAAGCCATTGATGGGGGATTTGATGGTGGGGATAGCCTTGAGAGGGAAACTATGGGTTCTTTAGAGATAGGCCATGAGAATGTAACTTTTGATGGAGAGGATGAAGCCATGGTTGATGTAGAGGGGTTGATCTATCCTTTGGATGGCTTAGATAGCATGGGGATTACGTTATATAGGTTTGATCATTGCGTGGATGGCCAGGATGGGAGATCTGAAAAGACAAGCTAGAGATGTCCTAGAGGGGGGGGGGGGGGGGGGGGTCTTGATATCAAATAGTTTGTAGGACAACCTTCACCTAAAAGATTTAAGTAGGACAACCTTCTTTCACGACGTTTTTGAGATCAAAATATCAAACTTAGCAAGAGACAATCAATCACAATGAAAGCATAATGCAGGGGCATTTTCACACCGGGCTCGAGTGGAGTAGCCCATGGGATGCAGGGACACACTCAGGGTGGGTGACCCATGTGATTTAGGGCCCACAGGGGAGGTCTCGTGTTCGAGACTCCTCACCGGGGGTGATTAATGCAGGGGCATTTCACACCGAGCTCAAGTGAGGTAGCCTGTGGGATGCGGGGACACACTCAAGGTGAGCGGCCCATGTGATTTGGGGCCCACGAGCCCATGAGGGGGGTTCGGCCGAGGTCCTAACCCATGAGATGTGGGACCTGGGCTATGAGATAAAGAGATTAATTCGTCATGCTCTAACAGTTCGAGCTTTTAGAGCAAGTGGTTAATTATCCTGCATCAAGGCATATAAAGAATAAATCAATCACCACAATGTGGAAGGAGTTATAGTGGTTTGGTGCTTAACTCCACACCTACTTCACTCCCAAAATTACTACCCTCGTAATTTTAACTTTCACTATTCAAAGTTTTCACAGGTTCACCTTAACAACCTTATACAGTTTGTGTGATTTTCCAAGGCTCACCACAACAAAACTGTAACGCCCTGAAAATCGGGGGTCGTGACGGTGCCCAACTCCCGAATTCCAATGCATCACTTATGCAACATAGATAATGATGATTAAATGTTGACCGTATTAGTGCATTAAACATGAATAGGATTATACCAAAACAACATATCATACTCCAGAGACAATTGAATTACGCAAGAGGAAAACTCTGATAAGTATATAAAGCATATAAGTGATTGTAAGTCTCTTGAGTATGATCATAATACAAGGCCAATTAATTACATGTAAAATCCCAAAATATACAAAATGTGTAATGTCATCTAGTCAGCATCCCAGTAATCCCCGTCAATCGGGACATGACCTACTGTAACATCCCGGATTTTTGTTAACCTGTGATTAGACGTCCTTAGGCAATGGGTCGATCCTAACACCTTATTAACTTGTCAGAACTCAATCCCAAAGTCTAAAATCGCTTGTGAACCCATTTCTTTCACAAATCCCACCCTTCACCACCTTGTTCTTTAAATTTTCTAAGTACTTTCACATTAGACGCTATCTTAAAGTTTAGGTAATGAAGAACAATACTTAAACTAAACATTGCTACAAAGGACTGAGTACCACCTCGACCAGAAATCACTTAAGATTAAATCCTTTAGAAATTTGACAAAGTTAACTAAGTGCTAAACTAGATTATCTATAAAATCCGTTTGAATCGCTTTAAATATGATCTACAAGACCCAAAACTTGTAGAATCATTGACGCTAGTTTATCCTAAAATCTAGGATCAAACTCATTACCCGGCTGCTCTCGGGAGCATCTCGAAACTCCGTATCAGGTCTAGACCGCACATCGGGAGTCCGAATAACATGAAGTTAAGGAATTAGGACCGCCTTGCTGGGCTTGACAACCATCTCGGAAATCAAATCCAGACAGTGTCCCACGGCTGTTCGCTTGAGTCCGGAACGAGAGAGTGTGAAAACACTTGTTTTCTTTACAAAATAAATATCTTGAATAGTAATCTGGCACGTGTTGCTTGCGGATCAGTATTAGGCAACCAGACCGTCAAATCTGACCTAAATACACCCTCGGATTAGGAGAAATTTCATACACATATCCATGTACTCGGAATCTCCGATTGAGATTCGCTGACCGTTGAACTGAAACTGGTCCGCCACGCGTGATCTGGGAATTCCACTGAAACAAAAACTTAACTAAACGTAAATCCAGAGTTAGTGAGCTTAAGTCCGACCTTTGGTTCAAGGAGGCCTGCCAGAAGTCCTCCGTTGAGCTGAAACTGACCCGCTTTGGTTATGACCTAGGTATACTTTGACCTGGAGTCTATTTCGGTGTGTTTTTAGGCTATATAAGGACCTTAGAACCCTCTCTCTCACATCCATACGAATTTGAGAGAAACCCTACAGAGAGGAGAGAAAAGAGAGAGAAAGTGTGAGAGATGTGGGAGAATCTCCCTGCCATGCTTCCCTGCCGCTCTACGAGCTCCACCACTCCATTCTCATCGCTTTCTCAGTGATTCCGACTTCGTTTCTAGGTAATAATAACCCTAATCTATTTTGGGGTTGTATAGGTTGTAGGTTATGAAATAGCTAACCTATTTCGATCTATAAGTTGCCAAACTGCCGTAGACAGAAGCTTAGCAAACCTATCGTATTCTTTACGATTCTACGACAAAAGGTGAGGACTTTAGTTATATAGGTTATGGCTTTCAACGCTTTCAATGTCAGATAATGATAGATTCATGATCTGCATGTAATTGCACATGTACAAAGTGCTGTCTGTTTTTCGTTTCGATTAAAGGTGAAGAATATGAAATTTTACATACTCTAGGTATTTGTAGAAAATATCGTATACGTATAAATTTTCGAAATGTGTTTGCCATGATTATTTGTTGTATGAATATATGGTAGATGGATAAAATACTTATTTGGCGAAAAGATTCGCCATAATACGTGTTTGCTAATATACACTATGTATGTAGAAATGGTGTATTGTAGAAAGTACCGTATATGTATATATTTTGGAGGTGTGTTTGCCATGACTATTTGCTGTATGAACATGTTATATATGCGTAAAAGACTTTCTTGGTGAAAGGATTCGCCCTAATACATGTTTTACTAACATACACTATGTATGTTGAAATAGTGTATTCTAAGTGTTTGTGAAAATGCTTATGAGAGTAAGTGCTTGGATAATGGTGCCTTGGATAGGTGTTGAGATGGGATTCTCAACTACCTTAGAGACCTGCATGATTTCCTCCATGTGGTTGTTTACTTTAACCGCTTATTTGTGAAACATATGTGTTTGTATTCTTGTTTATATAGTGTTTTACAACATGCTTTATAACATGCTTTAAGATATGCTTGTTAACATGCTTGATTTACTTTGTCTATTATGCTTACTCTACATGTTCTAAATAAGGATTGATTGAGTTTGGGACTATGTCTATAGTCCAGACAGTCGGTACCAGACTTGAGATCGTGGTTGAGGATTCATGTCGCCACGTAGGATGTGTTTGACGAACCCGAGTCATACTTCAGTTGGTAACAGTGGTTAGGCCACACGAAGTGCTTATGCACTTCATGTCGTTCAGTTGATTGTGCGCTCGAGCTAGTCAGGCCTGTCAAATAACCCGATATGTCTAATGTATATTCACCATGTTTGGTCATCACTACTTGAACCTAGGGTACCAAACTTACCAGTGGAATCCTGTCAACCATGGTACCTCGATCCGCTAAGACTCATGAGCCGGGCATGGTGGTATGGGACAGCGTCGTCGAGCTGTCGGCCTACGCTGGGGCTACGTGCCTCCCCGTAGTGACCAGTGAGCAACCAGACTCGTGAGCCGATTATGGTGGTATGGGACACTATATTCGAGCTGTCGGCCTACACTGGCGTAGCCTGGCTGTGGTCCTCAGTCGGGTTGCATCCGGGTCTCATTCTCAATAAGTGGACTGGTCGGGCTTTGAAATAGACTGCCAATTGGTAGGACGTTAGTGGAGTGACCTTGAGCATACTCTGAATCTGCGGTGAGGCGATGAGCCTTCCCGTAGTAACAGAGTATAAACTAGGCATGTATTGATAAGGTGATGTGGGAGTGGTGCAACGATTCCGTGTAACAGCCCTGACAGCCCTTGCAGTGACCTAGAAACACACCATCGTATGAGATTGTCTAGGACTGACGACCCTAGAATGGATCATGTTTGGGAATGATACAAGGGAGGTACCTTAGTTTCCCAATCCTGCTGTTTGAAATGGACTAATAACAACTCGATAATCATGCTCACCATGCATTGCATGTGCCTGAAAGATGTGGAGCACTGAGGAAAGCAAGCATGCCACGAACGTAAGATGGTGTCGCATGAGGGAGTATGTCGGTGAGGGCATCCATCATGACTGCATTCATACTTGCATTAATAAGAGTAGATAGGAGTGTTTGATTATACTGCTTTATCATTACTGCTTGACTGAATTGATAACATGTTAACCTATGCTTTATTGTTCCACTGAGTTAGCTACTCACTCCCACGATACGGGACGGTGTTCCGAACACCCACCAGACTTTGTCTGATTGCAGATGGCAAAGCTACTCCTGAGGCGGAGACAGACCTTTATGAAGACAATGATGCTTGTTCGTATATGCTGTGTACTGACGGCTTCGAGTGAGTTGTGTCTTGATCGACGAGATTACAGGGTTGTTGACTAGATGACACTACCCATTTGGAATAATTTGAATTCTACTTGTAATTCATTAACCTGGTAACTTTCTCACACTCTGGAGACTCACCATAGTTTATATATTTTATCTATCTATCAGAGTCTTCCGCTTGTGATTTAACTGTCTCTGGAGTATGATATGCTGTTTTGGCTTAATCTCACTCATGTTCAATGTACTAATGCAGACAACATTCAATCATCATTCATTTTGTTGCATAAGTGATGCGTTGGAACTCGGGAGTTGAGTTTATGCTCGACCCCCAATTTTCAAGGCGTTACAAGATGGTATCAGAGCATGATTTGGATTAAACCGGGCCTGGGTTATGGTAACACGACGCACACTGACGCACTCTGACTTAGGAGGGAGCGACGGAACGTAGAAACAGTCATAGGTATCTCGATTTCGTCAATTGGCGAAGTTCACTGAAAACGAACGCCGAAATCGAGTCTGTATTCAACTATGGTCGCACGAGTCGACCTTAAAACATTCTTAGGTCGTCTATTAATGAGTCTAGATGACAATCCACCTCATCCCAACCGTTAAAAATTGGTAGAATACCGAATAAACGTGATGAGGATAAGTACTCCGAATCCTCGGAGCTTCTCTGGACTCCTCACAGAGACTTCTCGAGTCTGGGAGAAAAGAAAGTAGAAAATAGAAATAAATTCTAATAAATTCAAAATTGATTAATGAATGACAAAAGAAAAATGAGTTCACAACCCTTTAAGTAGGGATACCAAGTAATGGGAACGAAATTAGAAACAAACTACAACTAAAACTCCTAGAATTTGCGACTTACTATAAGGTCGTGATGTCTACTAGTGCGCAAGGTTTTTGGCTAAAAATAGTAAGTTCCTATTTGGCTTCACCAAACCGTTCTCCTAATTATTCCAAGCTCTTTTCGCGATGGGCGTAACTCCTAAAGCCCAACAGATGAAGAGTAATCGAACTAAAACTACTATTTTTAGTAAAACGAAATTGAAACAGGGAAACGACCGTCAATCGGGGGGTTTTTTCACAATTTCGGGCCGCATAACCCGGCATAGCGAGGTTGGTTGGCTTCATTAGCTCGTTCCACCTCAAATTCATATATTTTACATCAGATAACTCATTCCGGATTGCAAGATACGTCCAAAATTGTCCGAAACTACCTGAAATTGAGCGAATCGGGGTCGGGGGCCTACCCACGTTAATCTAGGGGTACTCAGGGTGGGACCTAGTATTTTTAGGGGCCTAGGGGACTGGAGGAACACGCCCATGGGGCCCCCCTTTGAAAACAAAAAAGTTGGTCGGCGAGGCCCTCGCCCGGTCGGCGATGCCTCGCCGGAATTTGGGCTGGGACGGGCCCGCCGCTCGGGCCGACCCACTTTGGGGTCTAGGGTAACCCCCCTGATGCTGGGCCATCCCTTAAAACACCTTAGAACATACCCCTCCTTCACAAATCCCACCCCCAAGCTCTCCTTTTTCTTCCTTCTTGCTGATTTTTCTCTAAAACTGTCACTCCAATCATCCCATTTCCCATTTTTGGTCACAATCCACCCCTCTCCATCGTTCACAGCAGTCCTTACCTTCCTCCCTCTCCATTTCTCTTTCGTTTCAGCCCCCACATCCTCCATTTCGTCCAAAAAATGTACATACCTCTCAACCCATCCATTTCTCCCTTTTTTCCTTCTTCATTCCCTGACTGTTGGGCCTCTACAAATCCTGTTGAGGCTCAAGTTCGTGGAGAACCAAAAACTCCAGCCTTTTCTCTCCGTTTCTTTACGTTTCCATGGCCTTATTCGAGGTCCTTACGGCTAGTTTCTCGATGTCCACCTTTCTCTCTCTCATGGGAAAGAGAATTACTGCCTTTGGATGTTTACGTTTTTATGTTGATGGGTGTAGTCATTGGTAGAATGTTTTTGATGTTTGGGGACGTTTAGGGCTCGTTCAGCCAACTACATTAAGTGAGATTAGGTGGATGGAATTGTAAAAGTAATAATACATGTATGTGTAAGGTATGACCCCTAGATTGGTTGTATCCCATGTTTTCCAATGCCATGTTTGGAATGTATGCAATGAAAAGTATATCCCGGGTTTCCTTTCAAATTATACTTAGAAATTCATTACCCTGGGATTTGGAAATCCCTTCTCACACTTTCCAACACTAGGCTCCTTTTCCAAAGCCGATACTAATAATTTTAATCCCCACCCACCCTCCTACCAATCATGTCATTCCCAATCCTGAAGTAGGATTAGCAATCCAGTCCCATTTAATACAACTTAAGACCACTGGCCAAATAGACCCTTGGAGTTTTGGACCTAGAACGGTGCTCCTAGATTTCGACAAACCTGACCGTATAGGAAATCCAACAAATTAATAATATGAACCTTAAGACCCTCTTAGCTGGTATGAGCATGTGTGAAATGCTCGGGCGTAGTTAAATTCAACTTCAGGCAACTCAGTTCCAATTAGACAACTTTGACCCTAAGTGATAAAACCTTTCCTTGTATTAGAAATGAAGTGAAATCATCTAGCGTATAAGCATAGACTTTAGACTCACCTATGGATTTCCGTTACTACTAAATTAAGACTAGACTACTGGTTAAGCTAAGGAAAGTAAAAGACTAATTAATTATGCTAAGCCAATTGCATGATAGACTTAGTTAGTTGGCTTGATTAGGTTGGAGCGAGACCCTGTTCCGTTGTTGAATCCCCTTAATACTTTAGGCTTCCTTAGTAACTCTTAGGGAGCTTGTTTGACGTAGAAACTATTCACGATTAGAGAAAACCTATATATCCTTTGGATTTAATGTTATATCAAATCAATGCATCCCTTAGAATTGCCTTCTCGAGGACTTATTACAATTGGGAACACGGAGTAGAAAAATGATATATATCAGCGAGGTATTCGCGGTTTGAATTGAGTTCTCAATCCTGGTAGTTACCAATGAACTCTATGCTCTGATCAAGAAGAGAGTCGGGATCAACTAGGATTCAGAACTGATACGACATTTTTTCTGTCTTCGCGAGGCAGAAGGTCCATGTATCTACACAACTTTCCTTCCGTGTTGGTTCTACCACTTACAACCAAAAGTTTATAACTTCGTCTTTGAGAAGTGTAAGAATATATAGCCAATAAAGATTTTTACTTTTAGGCCTAAGGAATTTCTCAAGTGAGCAACAGACAGTTAGGAATTAGGTCCCAAATCACATGTCATGTTGGCATACATATTGTGCATATGAACGTAGAAAGATAGCCTGCCTGTTAGGCTTGACATGAGTAAATAAGGTAGGTCGGGACCGTGATGATAGTCCTCATTTGGTAGACTTAGGCATCTGGCCTCAAACTCACACCTGCCCCTAAAATCAACCACATTGCCCATCATTTTTTTTATCTCCTTTCGATAACTATAGGTACCAATGCCATAATACACATCATCGATAAAAAAAATTAAAAGACCAATGTAGTGGGAGACCGCATCCCATTTCTTGTAAAGGATAGGTCCTAAATTGCACCTTGTTCCGATGTACGGAGTAGGATATAAATCTTGAGCCTTGAGGGTGAAAATAAATTTTTAAGGGGGGTAAAACATTATGAGCCCAATCTAGTTAGGTCACCTATTACACCTATTTGATATGGGTGGCACAGCGGAAGCATGGTGGACCCTACCTCACTGGCCCAGGATCGAATGGAATGGATCCAGACTGTGCGTAAAGAGAGATCACTAACTAAGATCTGAATCTTTCTTAGAAATCCATTGTAGCAAACCATCAGGGTATGAGAAATGTATAAAGAAATAAGTTTTAAGGGGGGTAGACTAAAATGAACCAGGTTAGTATATACCCTACGCAATAAAACCTAGGCAAAGAAATAATTAAATATTTCCTTATTACCCTTAGCCAATTTCGGGGACGAAATTTTGTTTAAGGGGGGTAGATTGTAACATCCCGGATTTTTGCCAACCTGGGATTAAACGTCCTTAGGCAATGGGTCGATCCTAACACCTTATTAACTTGTCAGAACTCAATCCCAAAGTCTAAAATCACTTGTGAACCCATTTCTTTCACAAATCCCACCCTTTACCACCTTGTTCTTTAAATTTTCTAAGTACTTTCACATTAAACGCTATCTTAAAGTTTAGGTAATAAAGAACAATACTTAAACTAAACATTGCTACAAAGGACTGAGTACCACCTCGACCAGAAATCACTTAAGATTAAATCCTTTAGAAATTTGACAAAGTTAACTAAGTGCTAAACTAGATTATCTATGAAATCCGTTTGAATCGCTTTAAATACGATCTACAAGACCCAAAACTTGTAGAATCATTGACGTTAGTTTACCCTAAAATTTAGGATCAAACTCATTACCCGGCTGCTCTCGGGAGCATCTCGAAACTCCGTATCAGGTCTAGACCATACATCGGAGTCCGAATAACACGAAGTTAAGGACCGCCTTGCTGGGCTTGACAACCATCTCGGAAATCAAATCCAGACAGTGTCCCACGGCTGTTCGCTTGAGTCCAGAACGAGAGAGTGTGAAAACACTTATTTTTTTTATAAAATAAATATCTTGAATAGTAATCTGGCACGTGTTTCTTGCGGATCAGTATTAGGCAACCAGACCATCAGAATCTGACCCAAATACACCCTCGGATCAGGAGAAATTTCATACACATATCCATGTACTCGGAATCTCCGATCGAGATCCGCTGACCGTTGAACTGAAACTGGTCCGCCACGCGTGATCTGGGAATCCCACTGAAACGAAAACTTAACTAAACATAAATCCAGTGTTAGTGAGCTTAAGTCCGACCTTTGGTTCAAGGAGGCCCGCCAGAAGTCCTCCATTGAGCTGAAACTGACCCGCTTTGGTTATAACCTAAGTATACTTTGACCTGGAGTCTATTTCGGTGTGTTTTTAGGCTATATAAGGACCTTAGAACCCTCTCTCTCACAGCCATACGAATTTGAGAGAAACCCTAGAGAGAGAAGAGAGAAAAGAGAGAGAAAGTGTGGGAGATGTGGGAGAATCTCCCTGCCATGCTTCCCTGCCGCTCCACGAGCTCCACCACTCCATTCTCATTGCTTTTCCGGCGATTCCGACTTCATTTCTAGGTAAGAAACCCCAACCCTAATCTGTTTTGGGGTTGTATAGGTTGTAGGTTATGAAATAGCTAACTTATTTCGATCTATAGGTTGCTAAACTGCCGTAGAAGGAAGCTTAACAAACCTATCGTATTCTTTACGATTCTACGACAAAAGGTGAGGACTTTAGGTGTATAGGTTATGGTTTTCAACGCTTTCAATGTCAGATAATGATAGATTCATGATTTGCATGCAATTGCACATGTACAAAGTGCTGTCTGTTTTTCGTTTCGATTAAAGGTGAAAGAATATGAAATTTTACATACTCTAGGTATTTGTAGAAAATACCGTATACGTATAAATTTTCGAAATGTGTTTGCCATGATTATTTTTTGTATGAATATATGGTAGATGGATAAAATACTTATTTGGTGAAAAGATTCGCCATAATACATGTTTGCTAATATACACTATGTATGTAGAAATAGTGTATTGTAGAAAGTACCATATATGTATATATTTTGGAGGTGTGTTTGCCATGACTATTTGCTGTATGAACATGTTATATATGCGTAAAATACTTTCTTGGTGAAAGGATTCGCCCTAATACATGTTTTACTAACATACACTATGTATGTTGAAATAGTGTATTCTAAGTGTTTGTGAAAATGCTTGTGAGAGTAAGTGCTTGGATAATGGTGCCTTGGATAGGTGTTGAGATGGGATTCTCAACTACCTTAGAGACCTGCATGATTTCCTCCATGTGGTTGTTTACTTTAACTGCTTATTTGTGAAACATATGTGTTTGTATTCTTGTTTATATAGTGTTTTATAACATGCTTTATAACATGCTTTAAGATATGCTTGTTAACATGCTTGATTTACTTTGTCTATTATGCTTTACTCTACATGTTCTAAATAAGGATTGATTGAGTTTGGGATATGTCCATAGTCCAGACAGTCGATACCAGACTTGAGATCGTGGTTGAGGATTCATGTCGCCACGTAAGATGTGTTTGACGAACCCGAGTCGTACTTCAGTTGGTAACAGTGGTTAGGCTACACGAAGTGCTTATGCACTTCATGTCGTTCAGTTGATTGTGCGCTCGAGCTAGTCAGGCCCGTCAAATAACCCGATATGTCTAATGTATGTTCACCATGTTTGGTCACCACTGCTTGAACCTACGGTACCAAACTTACCAGTGGAATCCTGTCAACCATGGTACCTCGATCCGCTAAGACTCATGAGCCTAGCATGGTGGTATGGAACACCGTCATCGAGCTGTCGGGCTACACTGGGGCCAGTGCCTCCCCATAGTGACCAGTGAGCAACCAGACTCGTGAGCCGATTATGGTGGTATGGGACACTATATTCAAGCTGTCGGCCTACTCTAGTGTAGCCTGGCTGTGGTCCTCAGTCGGGTTGCATCCGGGTCCCATTCTCAATAAGTGGACTGGTCGGGCTTCGAAATAGACTGCCAGTTGGTAGGACGTTAGTGGAGTGACCTCGAGCATACTCTGAATCTGCGGTGAGGCGATGAGCCTTCCCGTAGTAACCGAGTATAAACTAGGCTTGTATTGATAAGGTGATGGGGGAGTGGTGCAACGATTCTGTATAACAGCCCTGGCAGCCCTTGCAGCAACCTAGAAACACACCATCGTATGAGATTGTCTAGGACTGACAACCCTAGAATGGATCATGTTTAGGAATGATACAAGGGAGGTACCTTAGTTTCCCAATCATGCTATTTGAAATGGACTAATAACAACTCGGTAATCATGCTCACCGTGCATTGCATGTGCCTGGAAGATGTGGAGCACTGAGGAAAGCAAGCATGCCGCGAACGTAAGATGGTGTCGCATGAGGGAGTATGTCGGTGAGGGCATCCATCATGATTGCATTTATACTTGCATTAATAAGAGTAGATAGGAGTGTTCGATTATACTGCTTTATCATTACTGCTTGACTGAATTGATAACATGTTAACCTATGCTTTATTGTTCCACTGAGTTAGCTACTCACTCCCACGATACGGGACGGTGTTCCGAACACCCACCAGACTTTGTCTGATTGCAGATGGCAACGCTACTCCTGAGGCGGAGCCAGACCTTTATGAAGACAATGATGCTTGTTCGTATATGTTGTGTGCTGACGGCTTCAAGTGAGCCGTGTCTTGATCGACGGGATTACAGGGTTGTTGACTAGATGACACTACCCATTTGGTATAATTTGAATTGTACTTGTAATTCATTAACCTGGTAACTTTATCACACTCTAGAGACTCACCATAGTTTATATATTTTATCTATCTATCACAGTCTTTCGCTTGCGATTTAACTGTCTCTGGAGTATGATATGCCGTTTTGGCTTAATCTCACTCATGTTTAATGTACTAATGCAGACAACATTCAATCATCATTCATTTTGTTTTATAAGTGATGCGTTGGAACTCGGGAGTTGAGTTTATGCTCGACCCCCGATTTTCAGGGCGTTACACCTACATAGACCCGCCTGATAACTGCATGTAGGAGAACTCTTCCTCGTCATCATAAAAATCAGGCTCCTCCTCGCAAGTGTCTCCATCATCTGCAACTAAACCAGAGTCTGGTTGGTGTTTTAAAACACCATCTTAGAGTGGGAGTGAGTGATCAACTCAGTGGAGCTATAAGGAAAATGTTAACATGTCGTCAATTCAGTCAAGCAGTAATGATAAAGCAATACAACAAACATTCCTAGGTACTCTGGTTAATGCAAGGTTGATATGTTATAATGATGCATGCCCTCGCCTACACTCCCTCTGCGACATCATCTCACGATCGTGGCATGCACCCCTTCCTCTGTGCTCAACTCCAACGCCAAAGGCACATGCAAATGCGGTGCATGTATGTGAATAGCCAAGTTCTTAATTAGACTTATTCATACAACAGGTTTGGGAAGCTAAGGTACCTCCCTTTATATCATTTACCCAACGATGATCCATCTAGGGTGTCAATCCTAGTTTATCACATACAATAGGCAAGTTATAGGGCAACGTCACCCCTGATTTGAATAACAGTGGATAGCAAGTTCGGGTCACTACGTAGAGGCTCGTCACCATCGGTGTTGGCCTTAGTTTATACTCAAGGTCACTACAGGTAAGGCTCGTCACCTTGGCGTAGGCGACAACTCGAATACAGTGTCCCATACCATCGTATTTGGCTCATGAGTTTGGTTTGCTCACTGGTCACTACGGAGAGACTTGTCGCCCCAGCATAGGCCGATAGCTCAACCACGATGTCTCATACCATCATGCCCGACTCATGAGTCTTAGCGGATCGCGGTACTAAGGTTAAATGGGCTTTTCACTGGTAAGTTGGTACCTTAGATTCAAGCAGTAGCATCTATACATGGTCAACATACATTAGACCAATCGGGTTGCTTGACAAGCTTGACTGGTACGAGCGTACGTTGAATTGATCGACATGGAGTGCGTAAGCATTCCGCATGGCCTAACCACTGTCGATGATCAGCGTATGACTCGGATTCCTCAAACATGTCTTGTGTTGTGAATCGTCCTCAGCCACTAACTCGGAAATCATTACCGATTGCCTGGACTACATCGTAGCCTCAATCACACTCTAAACGATAACATTCACATGTTATAGTCAAAGACAGCATGTGACAACCAATCTAAATACAAATCTCATTTGAGCATTTTAACAAACACATAGTACACATGTTATCATGCATATGGATTTCATACATAATGCACATAGTAGTAAGTTAGGTTACATGAAGGAAATTGTAACTATAGGTAAGGGGATTGAGAGTCACCTCTCAACACCCTCACTAAATACGTTTCAACAAGCATCTTCTCATCCGGGCATTTTATCAAACACTTAGACTACACATATTAACATACATGTAATATAGTAGTTATAACAGGTATTATAGCAAATCCTTTCATAAAGATGTTGCCACACGTACAACAATCATGTATCTTCCAACATAAATCATGGCAAGCATAAGTCATGATTCCATACTCATACAAACATTTCAACAAACACATGGAATGTATCTATTTCAACATAGTTCATAGATACTTGTAATACACGAAAAACATCGTATCTAAGCATATGTGATAGCAATCAAGCCAGACATAAATCATTACTGACATTGAAAGCCTTGAAAACCATAACCTAAATGTTTATAATTCGCACCTTTCGCCGGTAGACACATAACGAACTCAATTCGAACGTTATGTCTTTGTCTACGGCACAACGACAACCTATAGTATGAGATAGGTTAGTTATTTCATCGCTTACTCTATTTGGATCCCTAAAACAGATTAGGGTTAGAATTTCTTACCCAAAAATAGGATCAG
Organism: Magnolia officinalis; assembly: GCA_021015155.1. Taxonomy (NCBI): domain Eukaryota; kingdom Viridiplantae; phylum Streptophyta; class Magnoliopsida; order Magnoliales; family Magnoliaceae; genus Magnolia; species Magnolia officinalis. Next base: position 67,148,207 of record JAJHSJ010000007.1, on the reverse strand, counting down.
AATCACCAGCACGATGATAGAGGAATAGTGGTTAAGCACATGGAGTGATGGGATCGAATCCCAAGAACTTTCTCTCACTCTCACCCTCTTCTCCTCACTTTCTTCTTCTCTTTCTCTCTCTTCTCTCTCCTAGGGTTTGGAATTCGTATGGAATGAGAGAGGGGTGGGTAAAGGCCCTTATATAGGCCCAGAACTGATGGGAATGGCCCAAGGGCCATGGTATACTTAGGTTATAGTCAAAAGTCACCTGTTTTAGGCCAACGGAGCACATCTAAAGGCCTCCCTTCTGCGTACGGTCCGGAGTAAGTGCCCTGACATTGGATCTAGGTCAAGTTATATTTTCAGCCCGATCGAATTTATGGATCGACTGTGGCGGACCAGTTTCAATTCAACCATCATCGTCACTCGATCAAGGTGACAAGTACATTGACCTGTGCAGGAAAATTTTCCTGATCCGAGGGTGTATTTGGGTCAGATTCTGATAGTCTGAATCCTTAAACTTGGTGCACAAGTGAACGACCCAAATAACTTAAATCTGAGTTCATTTTCTAAAGGTATTCGCGTTTCTCACACACTTCGCTCCAGGTCCAAGTTGTGCATTTCTGGATACTATCTGGACTTGATTTCTGAGATGATTGTCAAGTCCAGTAAAGCAGTCATAACCATATAGCTTCACGGTAATCGAACTTTCGACGCGCGATCCAGGTCCAAAACGGAGTTTCAATCTACTATCGAGAGCAATTGGGTTTTGCGATTGTTCCTATGTTTTTAGGCAATGTAGCGTTAGCGATTCTACTAGTTTTGGGTCTTACAGATCATATAGAAAGTTGTTCAAGCTAATCTAGTGTTTAATTCAGTTTAACACTTAATTAATTTTCGTCTAATTTCTAAAGGATTTGGTCCTGGGTGATTTCTGCCTGAGGTGGTACTCGGGTCTTTGTACGAATTTTTCCGAGACGTTACAAAAACCCACTTTGTGATTTTCATGGGCTCACCACAAAACAACCCTTTTGAGATTTCCGAGCTATCTCAGAAAAACACAGATAGAAATGTAAGTATAACAATACTTATCTTCAATTGGCGAGTTGAAGACGTAACTGTAGCTTTGAATGCAGCGATCTTCTTTCTTGGGATATATATGAAGCCATGTTGTGTTTAACCCAAAAAGAATGTAGGGATCTACCATATTTTCAATGAAATGAACAATACCTTAATGTTGCAAATTCGATTCCCTCAATCTCAAGTAGAGTACGGATTACTCTACTAAAATATTTTAAACAAACTTGAGAAAGAGAATAGAATTAGATAAATCAAATATAAGAATTACCACTCAAATAGCTTGGACTTTTACTCTTTTCTTAAGAAGATGAATTTGTGTTTTTCGTTCTTTGAAAGAGTGAGAGAAAGCCTCTATTTATAGCCAAATGTATTGGAAATTCGGCTAGCCTGATTTTAGGTTCAACTGGCCGAATTCCAACGATCTTACTATATACTTGCCCGAGTAATGTTGGGTTGGCCGAAGGTACGGGCTGGGCTAACTCTAGTGTATTTTACTTAGAATAATATGTTATCATGATATTCTGTGAAATACATCTAACCTAGGGTCAATCTAAGGTAATACCACCTTATGGTTGACACATATAAAGTGTTCTAATCTTCAAACCAAGTAAGGCTTTAAAGGCTTCAGATGTTGAGTCTTCCTTAAGATGTTGATCAAGTCTTTATGAAGTCTTTATGACTTGTCAAAGTGTATCTTCATGAGTGCTTGTGCTCCTTTCAGGACTAAAAAATTTGGCAATCTTAATTGTGCTTAATTATAAGCACTTACAAGATTCCTTCATGTGAATGGTCATGATTCGATCCAAACCATGGCAGATGGCGAGGGAGTTGTTCTCTTGACATTGGACGGTGTGGATGATTGGATGGCCTTTGTGGACGGCTACGATGCTGGTTGGCTGCATTCTTTCTCCTAAGAGGAGCTGGTCGGTGGATATCTTAGCCTTGGTTCTGCGATCGGGCCCTATACGACATAGTTGGATGGCTTAAATACTCTCTTGGATGGCTCATATCATTGTTAGTCGGCTCTGATGGGCCCTTGTGCAGTTTTAGATAGTTGTATTGACCTAGTACGTGGCACAATTTTTTGTGATATCCAAACAATCAATCTTGATGTTCATAACCCCAAGTGTAGGGTCGCGATGTATTAATAATCTCGGTAAGACCGAGGTCGAATCCACAGGGACTGAACCTTGTACGTATTCTGAAAGTAACTAGAACTAGAACTAGACAAAGATGTAATCTAAATCAGGTGATTATGAGAGAATAACGGTGAATGGTTAAACTAAAAACTTGTAAAATTCAAAGGTGGGAAACTAGGGTGCCAAGGATTCACTTGTAGAGATCAGGGAGATCTATGCTTGATTCAAGAACACAACTGGAATCAAAGTCTCATCTTCATCCAGTTGGAAGATATTCCATTAAAAACCAATTCTGAACTTCCTTTGATCTAGCTTTCAAGAGATGAAAGGTATGAGAATTAGAATTGATTCCATCACAAAACCATGCCCATGAGATAAAGCAAACAACAAAATTTAACCAATCCACAACCAATCTAAAAGAGTTATGAATGTTAGGAAGGAGTCCATCATCCAACCATGTCCATGAGACGATGGTGAACAACAGGGCTTCCCAACTTCACAATCATAATACTGAAAAGGACATGCTCAGAGCTATCGTAGATCCATTGTAATTTAAGTCACAATAAACCATTAAAAACTAAAAACATTACTTATAATCAAACTAGAATCAAAATCAGTTCAACTTAAACATGAATCAAAGGCATAAAGAAAAATCTCCCATCATACTACAAGCTTCGCCTCTTAGCCCTAGTTAAGAGGTTTAGCCTATCATAGACATGATGAAGCTAACATCTCTTAAGAAAAACGTAAAGAAAAGTAATAAAGGAAAGGAAGAAAACTGAAGAAGAAGGAGACAAACTCCTTGAAGTCGGTCGTCTCTCTCTCTCTCTCTCTCTCTCTCTCTCTCTCTCTCTCTCTTTTTCCCACGTCAGATGATGCCCTTCCTTCTCTTCTCCTCTCCTTTATATAGGCACCAGGGGGTCAGTTCGTGGCTGGAGTCGGTGGGAAGAGCGTGCGCAAGCTCTTTATGCGGCTAACAGTCGCATAACGCAAGGCAACCTGGGTTTGAATAGAGTTTTCGGCCGGTGGACGCTCCTAAAATGAATTTTGGCTCCATAGTTGGGGTAAAGACCCCCTTCCCAAGCTTTTGGACCATTCGAATCAGAGATCCAACCATCATCTAAGCCGTACAATGGCCCACAACATCCGGGAAAACCAGACGTGCGTTAGGTGCGAATCGTCCTGCACTGAGTGCTTGGTGGGCCCCACAGTGATGTTTTCGAAGAAATCCACCCCGTTCATTGGATTCCTGGAAAAATTTCAGTTGGAAAGGAGTGGTTTTGGTTAGGCCCACTGTATCAAATCACCTCGCCGTTCATCCCGCATTTGAAGGTGATCTGCGTGTGTACACGTGCATGGGACCAAAAGGAGAGCATGGATGGGGTCATAGACACCCCCTGGAGCGAATGGATGGTTCAGATCATCCAATGGGACGATCATGGAGGCCCACTGATCACGCCCTGCGAGACAGCGTTCGCTCACTGGGCATTTGCGTGAGAGGAGTCGGGTTAACCCGACTTTGACCAGGCTAACCCACCGGTGTGGTGCGGGAGTGCACCGCCTGTGCACTCCCACATTGCATGTGAGGTCCACTATGATGCTTGTGAGAAATCCACTCCGTCCCTCCATTTTGTCATCCCATTTAAGGGGTTGAGACCAAAATTGAAGCATATCCAGATATCGGGTGGGCCCCAAATCAATGTTTTATGGGTTGATCTGTCCATCGAGCCACTTCCACAAGGATCCAAGGGTTGAATTTCGACGTGTACGGTTAATTAATGGTCATCAGACTAGATATAAAGTTTCGAGCCAAACAGATGGTGGGAACCCTGTTAACTTGCATTCAAGACGATTTTCAGGCCTTTTTATCATTGATAACTTGATTTTCTCGGATCTTTAACGTGTAAATTTTTCAATCTCGGTCCCCTAAGATCCGTCCCTTGCCTTGGTGATTCTTGAGCATCAAATTCATGCTTTTAACACTCTTTTTCAGTTCAAGCTCTTAAATTCACCTTGCAACACAAACACGATTAAAATAGGACGTTAAGCATTATCATGTATGTAAAACCAAGCAATAACTGGGATCTGATATGCAATATTTGACCCTCAACACAAGCCCCAACCAACATTTTGCTAGTCTCGAGCAAAGTATGCGAAAAATATTTTAAGAATTACGGGGCAATTTCTATAAACCCGAGTGATTAAAAAAATAATAATCTAATCAATAGAATTTTAAGATTCATGAATGTTGGGCATTACTTTCTCCTAAACTCAAGCGCACAGTAAACTTCAAGGTCAAGTTCAAAGTATTAATTCATCAATTAGAAAATTCTAAACATTGAGTTTCATGGGTGTATAGTGTAACCTTGACTTATCACAATTAAAGGTCCAATCGTCAATTTTCATGATATCATTGATACTAAAAAAAGAGCATTTTAGATAACCAACCTAAACTGAAACTTGCCTTATAGTTTAGCTTTTTTATTCTTCCAGCTTTTGATCTTTCCATTGATGGCTTCACTCTTGCTAACCTTTTTAAAGATGTTTAACAGGTTGCCATTTTTTATGACAACTGCTTTTTTAGTTGGATATTCTTTTATTATTATTATTATTATTTTTCAATTCTTCTTATTGAACATGATGGACAAATTCCCCAGGTTGGTTCCTTCCATGCCTAGTGATTTTTAGGTTAACAATTCAATATCGAACTGAAGCTTTAACGTGTAAGCTAGGTGTGACATGTGAAATCATGACTTAATCAATGTTTAAAACTTCTAATCATGGATTAATAATTCGAACTTAACTGTGAAATCTAACAGATAGATGAATCCAAGAGTCATAAATCATCAACATTACATATCTTATACTTCTAAATCAAAGATGACCGTCAAAATCACTTTAAATTCACAAAAAAATTCAGAAAAAATTTGAAAAAAATTTCACACTTTTTTTTTTGCTCAAGACCAAGAAAATAATGATTAGGTAACCTAATATCCTATCCCCAACCTAAAATCTACATTGTCCTCAATGTAAAAGATATAAGCATGCAATGCACATGAGACAACAAAATTGAAGAAAAGGTGATGGAAAGATAGTATCTGAAGAAGGAACCAAGAGGCTTTTTTCCAAAGAGATCAGCGTGAAAGTGGGTCACCACAAGAGTGAAAGCAACAAAAAACAAACTATCCTAGAGCAACTAGAAAGCAAACTATCTTAACGGCATAAAGCCGACTATCCTAGAATGTCAAAAAGCAAACTAACATAGTCCTATGAAAGCAATAAACCTACCTATATCTCCATCAGATTAGGAGATCAATCCTGGTAATCAGGATCATTCAGAGGCATGGACATGTCCTCTGAATCAAATTTCTCAACGAATGGCTTTAATCGATGTCCATTTACTTTAAACTCATTGTCATTGTCTGGATTCTGAATCTCGAAGCCCCATGAGGATAAACAGTGATAACGGTGAAAGGGCCGGTCCAACGAGATCGAACCTTACCCGGAAAGAGATGTAACTAAGAATTATACAATAGGACTTTCTGACCTGGCGTGAATGATTTTCGCTGAATGTGTTGGTCATGAAATGCTTTCATCCTATCATTAGAAATTCTTGAGTTTTCGTATACATCATTCCGGATTTCTTCAAGTTCATTTAACTGAAGTTTGCATAGTGAGCTAGCATTGTCCAGATTGAAGTTCAGATTTTTTATCACCCAGTAGGCTCTATGTTCTAAATCCACAGGCAAGTGGCAAGCCTTCCCATAGACAAGTCTAAAGGGAGACATTCCAATAGGGGTTTTAAATGCAGTACGGTAAGCCCATAAGGCATCAGTCAATCGGATTGACCATTCCTTACAGTCAGGGTTAATCGTTTTCTCCAAAATGTATTTGATCTCCCTATTAGAAATCTCAGCTTGCCCACTTGTTTATGGGTGGTATGGAGTGCTCACCTTATGAGAGATAGCATATTTCTTCATTAAATTCTTGAATGGCCTATTACAAAAATGTGAGCCCCCATCACTAATGATGGCTTGAGGCGTTTCGAACCAGGAAAGGATGTTCTCTTTTAAGAATTTAATAACCCATTTAGTGACATAGTCTATGGCGAGCAAAATGTATAGATTTCCAAAGGATTGAGGGAATTTCCCATGAAACCGATGCCCCAACAATCAAATGCTTCTATGATAAGGATGGGGTTCAAGGGTATCATATTTCGATGGGACAATGCTCCCAATTTCTGACAACACTCACAAGCCTTGTAAAACTCATGAGAGTCCTTGAACATAGTGGGCCAGTAAAAGCCACATTACAGAATCTTGGTCGTGGTATTTTTAAAAGAAAAGTGACCACCACAGGCCTATGAGTGGTAGAAGGAGATGACACTCTGGTACTCATCGTTTGACACACATCTCCTTAAGATTTGGTCTGGGCAATATTTAAACAAATACGGATCATCCCAGAAGAATTTGCGCACCTTGGTGAAAATTTTCTTCTTATCTTGTGCAATCTAATGTGTCGATGTGAAACCTGTGGCAAGATAATTGGCAATATCAGTGAACCAAGGTGAATGGGAGACTTTGAACAACTGTTCGTCAGGAAACATATCATTAATATGTGTCCTCTCAAGGAAATCAGAGGGATTAAGCCGAGAAAGATGGTCAGCTACTACGTTCTCTACTCCTTTTTTATCCTTTATTTCCAAATCAAATTATTGGAGTAGGAGGATCCATCTTATCAAGCGGGGCTTAGCATCATTCTTAGAAAGAAGATACTTGAGCGCCGCATGATCTATGTAAATGATGATCTTGGATCCGATCAAGTAGGACTTAAATTTGTCCAAAGTAAACACTACAGCCAAGAGTTCCTTTTTTGTAGAAGAGTAGTTCACTTGGGCAAGATTTAGAGTTCTACTTGAGTAATGGATAATGTAGGGCTTCTTTTCTTTTCTTTGGCCTAAAACCTCCCCAAGAGCATAATCAGATGTGTCGCACATAAGTTCAAAAGGAAGGCTCCAGTCGAGTCGCTGCATGATAGGTGTAGTGGTCAACATGCCCTTAAGCTTAGTGAAAGCTTCCTGGCATTGCTCAGTCCACTCGTATGGAGCATCCTTTTGAAGTAGATTACATAAAGGACGAGAGAGAAGACTAAAGTCCTTTATGAATCTTCTATAAAATTCGGTGTATCCTAAAAAGGATCACACGTCTCGTATGTTCTTGGGTGGAGGTAGGTTAGAGATAAGATCAATTTTTGCCTTATCTACCTCGATTCCTTTGGACGAGATGATATGTCCAAGGACAATTCCCTTACGAACCATGAAATGACACTTCTCCAAATTGAGTACCAAATTCTTTTTTCACATCTTTTCAGTACACATTTAAGACTCTCTAAGCACTCGCTGAAAGATGGACCAAAGACAGAGAAATCATCCATGAAGACCTCTAGATATTGCCCCACCATATCAGAAAAAATACTCATCATGCATCGCTAAAAAGTGGCGGGGGCATTACATAATCTGAATGGCATCCTTCGGTAAGCAAAGGTGCCATAAGGACATGTAAACGTGGTCTTTTCCTGATCTTCAAGGGCTATCTCTATCTGGGTGTAGCCCGAATACTCGTCAAGGAAACAATAATAGTAATGACCAGCTAGCCTTTCTAAGATCTGATTAATGAAGGGCAAAGGAAAGTGGTCCTTCCTTGTGACGATATTCAACTTCTTGTAGTCAATGTACATTCTCCAACCAGTAGTAACTTTAGTTGGCACGAGTTCATTATTAGCATTGGCTACAATGGTGATTCCGGACTTCTTAGGAACCACCTGAGTTGGACTCACCCATTGACTATCGGATATAAGGTATATGATACCTACATCCAATAGTTTAAGAACCTCGGCTTTAACCACTTATTTCATGTTTGGATTTAGTCTACATTGTGATTGTCGAGAAGTCTTTACATTATCCTCAAGATAAATGCGGTGAGTACAAATTAAAGGGTCAATTCCCTTGAGGTCCATAATCGTCCATCTAAGGGCTTCCTTATGCTCAATGAGAGTAGATATGAGCATACTCTCCTGTTCTTTCTCAAGGTGGGAAGAGATCACCACCAGGTATGTCTCATTTTGACCTAAATAAACATATCTCAAATCAGAGGGCAAAGGTTTTAGGTGAAGCTTTGGTGCCTTGAGGTTAGACGGAAGAGGCACTTCTTCGGTTTGGGGCAATTCTTCAAATTGTGGCCTCCACTAGTTAACTTCAAGTATCAGTGCAGTATCAAGCATGGAAACCATCTCCCTAATCATATCATCATTAAAATCATGGGAGTGGGCCAGACACGTCTCTAGAGGGTCAGAGGATAAGGTCAGAGGCATTCTATCTTTTCCACGAAAGAGTCAATCATGTTAATGTCGTGGAAATCGTCATCATCATCTAACCGTCTGCACATGTTGAAAAAAATGTTTAACTCAAATGTCATATTCCTGAATGACATGCTCATGACACCATTCCTGCAATTGATGATTGCGTTTGAAGTGGCAAGGAATGGGCGATCAAGAATGACAGAAATTTGAGTGCTCATGTTACTGATGGGTTCAGTATCCAGGACGATAAAATCTACGGGGTAGTAGAATTTGTTAACCTGGACTAACACATCCTCAATTATCCCTCTCGGTACACAAACAGAACGATCAACAAGTTGTAATGTGGTTAGGGTGGGTTTTAATTCACCCAAACCTAACTGTTTGTACACCGAGTAGGGAATCAGATTTACACTCGCTCCTAATTTAAGAAGTGCGTGCTCAATATGGTAATTCCTAATTACACAAGCAATGGTTGGGCTACCAGGATCTTCAAATTTCTGTGGCACATTTTGTTTTAGGATGACACTCACTTTCTTAGTTAAGAAGATTTTCTTTTGAATATTTTGCTGTCTTTTGGTCGTACATAAGTCCTTTAGGAATTTGGCATATGAAGGTATTTGTTTTACGACATCAAGTAGAAGAATATTGACATTCACTTATTTCAACACCTCTAGAATGTCCTGAGAGTTAGAGAGAGATTTTGGTGCAACCAACCGTTGGGGAAATGGAGCAACCGGCTTCCCTTGAGGTTCCGGTTCTAATTCTCATGAAGCATAGCTAGATCCATCATCTTTGTCCTCTTCCAGTTCCTTAGGCATTTCAGCCCTAACCGAAATGGTTTTGTCAATAGTCTTCCCACTCCTAAGAGTGGTTAGCTTGCTCCATCTGATTTGAAGAGCTAGGATCACTTATCTCATATTGCGGTTTAGGATTGGGGAGAGGTTGAGCAGGAAGCATCCCCTTTTCTATAACCGTCATACGTGAATCCATCTTTTGCATAAATTTTGTAAGTTCTCGTATTGCTTGAGTAAACACTTGTGTGGAATTTTGAACTGGTTCTTCCTGAGGTTTCCCTTGATTTGGATTTTGATTGAAGAAACCTTAAGGGGTAATAGTTTGTCCATCCTTCAACTGAAGTTTGGATGATTTCTCCAACCAGGATTGTATGTATTGAAGGTAGGTCCATTAAAAGGTCTTTGGTATTTGTTCACGGCATTGGATTGCTTATTCAACACCTCTTGAAAGGTAGGTATTGTTAGACAATTTTCAGTTGTGTGAACGTTGCAAGCACAAATACCGTAAACAATTTCCTTATCCTTATCCTTCTTTAATTCCATGGCCTCGAGTTTCCTGGTGAGATAAGCCATTTTAGCATTGATATCATCGTGCTCTTTCAGGAGATACATTCTACCCCTCTCCTTGGATTGAGTTGGCCTAAACATGATGCTTGGTTTTGGGTATGTGTCCCATGATTATGCGTTTTCAGTATGTCTATCTAAGTAGTCCCACACATCATTGACATTTTTATTCATGAATTCCCCATTGCACACTGTCTCGACCAATTGGCGCATGGAAGATGTCAGACCATCATAAAAGAAGTGTGTAATGTGCCACGTTTCAAATCCGTGTTGTGGGCATGAACTGACAAGATCCTTGAACCGCTCCTAACATTGGAAGAATGTTTCATCCTCCTTTTGGGCGAAGTTCATGATTGACTTTCTAAGGCTGTTCATTTTATGATGTGGAAAAAATTTCTTTATGAACTCCCTTATTATTTCATTCCATGTGCCAATAGATCGAGGACGTAGTGAATGCAACCACGTCTTAGCTTTCTCTTTCAAAGAAAAGGGAAAGAGTTTTAGCTTGACTATGTCATCAAACACGTTAGGAAAGTATAAAGTGGCTATGATCTCATCAAACTCTTTCAGGTGTAAGTATGGATCTTCTAACTTAAGCCTGTGAAATTTAGGAAGGAGTTAGATCACCCCTGGCTTGATATCCATGTGTCCCGTATTCTCTGGAAAAACCATGCATGAGGGCGTACTCACCCCCGCTGATTGTAAATAATCTCGTAAAGTATGAGGCGGGGGTGCTTGATGCACCTCATTCTCATCTTGGATGTCCTCCACCGTAGGTTGGGGTAGAAGAGGTTGGTTTGTAGCCATCACTTCAATTAACTTTGGGGATCTCGAGCGGTGTCTAATCCTACGATGGATAGTTAATCCCTCAATCAATCCTCCTTCAGTCAAGAGACATTGAGTGTTGTCACGGACCAACTTGGGCATGAATACTCGCAGCCCTCAATCTCAGATTATAACATAAATCTAAAAAGGAAGAAAAGAATATAAATCTAGAAAGAAAGAGAAGAGTTGGAAAGAAGTTACCGATTTGGAAGTTCATAATCAAGATCCTGCAAAACAAAACAAAACAAGTCAATTTCTAAAAATAGAAAGTTATTAAAAATAGAAAGTAAATTAGTTTTTAAAAAAGAAAAAATTCTAAAAACTGAAAATAGAAAGTTTCTAAAAAAAAATTAGGAAAGTTCTAACCCTAAAAATAGAAAGTAAGTTAGTTTCTAAAAATAAAAGAGATCCTAAAAATAGAAAGTTTCTAAAAATAAAACCCTAATCCTAAAAATAGAAAAATTATAACAAGATTACCAATTTATAAAGTCTATCCAGAATCTTACAAAAAGGGAAAGCTATGTTAGTTTCTAAAAATTAGAAAAACCTAAACCTAAAGTTAGAAAATCATAAAAAAAAAAAAAAACTAATCTTAACCTAATTCTAAGACTAATTAATTTCATAAAAATGCGGCGCCAAAAACTTGTTCACAACCCCAAGTGTAGGGTCACAATGTAGTAATAATCTCGGTAAAACCGAGGTCGAATCCACAGGGACTGAACCTTGTACGTATTTTGAAAGCAACTAGAACTAGAACTAGACAAAGATGTAATCTAAATCAGGTGAATATGAGAGAATAATTGTGAATGGCTAAACTAAAAACTTGTAAAATTCAAAGGTGGAAAACTAGGGTGCTAAGGATCCACTTGTAGAGATCAGGGAGATCTATTAACATGCCCCAAACCCGGAAATCGGATTCACAGGAATCCCGATCGCCGAATCCGGTGCTAACAGCCTCCGTAGTACCCCATTATCGGCTCCTAGCACCCATATGCCAGGTTCCGATCCTAGGATCCTATAAGGAGGATTTTCCAACGTACATTTATCTCGTAAGAAGCATAACCACAAGTTTACCCAAATCACAAAGGCAACATCATCATCACATATCCACTAATATAAACATTTGAATACAATGCTGAAAGGGAAATACATATATCAAAATCAAAGCTCCAGAAGTCAGCTACACACTCCAAGTTCAACGCTGCTGCAACTTAACGCCACCTGCATGCATCTATCATGCATAAGCTTATAGAAAGCTTAGAGGGTGGTGTAAGTGTGTGCAATACACGTACCAAGTATCCAATACAATGTCGTAATCATACAATATCAGAAATACAGGTAAGATCATGAATCATACGATATCAGAGTAAGCGAAAATATACTGGTAAGTCCATGAGTCATATAATATCAGAGTACGCAATGCAGATCATAATGAGCCAAATATAATATACTGCGGGTGCAATGCAATATACAGATCCTGCCAAGTCCGTCTAAGCCATATAAGTATAGAAACGTAGCAATCCAAAATGCCATATGCCGTGGATGAAATGCGATATGCGATGCAAATGAAATGACCAAGCTGGAGTGGAGTCGGGATGATAAAACGTAGTATCGCAGGCTATGGGGTCCATCACAAGGGAATTCTATCTAAACCAGTCCCATATCTAAATTTGGATAGTCAAACACAATGTGGTAAACTCCTGATCTTAGGTTAGTCACGCACCCCAACCGAAATCCTGGCCATTGCGAAGGTACATGTAACAAATAGTTGCGCACCACTAGCCCAAGTGGATAGTGAATAGATGAATGAATGAGTATGCAACTCTTACTTAATAGCCTGCCAGCATAGTAGCCTGCCAACCACTGGTAGCTCGCCTAGTGTGGTAGCTCGCCCAGGCCTCAGCCCCGCCCACATCAGCGTCTGCCCACGTGCGCCGTCTCACATGTGCAACAGTGACGGGGTGTCATAATATTATGTCAGTCCTCATATTAAGTCCACATATCAGTACAGTTCCTCTCTGAGAAATTACTGGGGTCTATTATACTCCACACTGACTGCCGCCTCCCTAGCCGCACAGCCCAGCGAGTGGAAGAGACCACACTATCCGCCTGACCAGTAGTCTGCCAATACCTACCCGACTCGTCGATAACGGACTCATTTGCGAGCTGGTTAAATTCAGCCTAGCTTACAGCCCCCTCACTTGGGCGGATAAGGCCACACCCCCTCCCAACTGATCACGACACAGTGGGAGATGTGGCCTACTGGTATTCGACATTCGGGCGCTCATATATCCACTCAGTCTAGACGTTAGGGCATCTCCTGGGCTCGGAGGTTCTGGGACTTTCACCCAAGGACATCCTAAGTGCAAGTATTTTCGGTGTCCCATCTGGCCATCCACGATGTGTCTGTGGAGGCCACAGCCCTGATGTCGTTAGGGCGTACAATGATCATGTCACACATATGCAAGATGCATGAGTCACACCATACAGTCATGCAGCAATCCCGTGCGTACTACGCCCTCATGTGGGTAACTCCTATCAATGAGTCCCATAAATAATCTGCCCAATGGCATATGCTATGATCAGTCACTACTCATATCAAGCATACATATGATGCGTATGGGCATGAGTCATGAAATTATACTAAGCATGTTATAAGGTGATAAACTATCCTCACAATGAAGATGGGCCTAGATGACCTACACATAACAAGTATGGGCCTATCAATGGGCCTTAGGGAGAGATACAATGCGGACATTTAACCAACATTATTCTTACAATGTGGACATCAAACCATCATTGCTCCCAAGGCGCGGCCCGCTCTAAACATCATTACATAAACCAAGGTGGAATCACATATTGCAAAGGGCCTTATATACATCCCATCGGGCCTCGACCCATGGGCCTCAAACACAACAAATGAGCCGCATCACGTGGGCCTCATATATATCAAGGTGGGCCTCAACAATGGGCCTCATACATCACATCAAGGTGGGCCTCAACAATGGGCCTCATATATCACATCGGGTCGAATCAGTGGGCCGAATCAAATGGGCTTTACACATTGCAATGGGCCATAACCCATATAGAGATCATTCTAGAGCATTTCCAAAGGAATGAATCGCATTGAAAGATCATCTGGACCATATCACAGATAGCAGTGGAGATAATGATCTTTCACCGTTTATAAAAATTCTAGGGCCCACCATCAAGTTCATTTTCCATCTAGTCTGTTAGTAAGGTCACAAGGACCTGGTTGGGAGGAAGAACAAATATTAATTTAATCCAAAACTGTCGTGGTCCAAAAGGACTTCAATGGTAGGCGTTCATCTCTCCACTGTTTTCTATGGTGTGGTCCACCTGATAAATCTGCCTCATTTTTAGTCTTAAGCCTAAGACAGCTTGCCAATAGGATGGATGGTTTGGATGCAACACATGCATCATGATGGGTCCCATAGATGGACGGCGATAGGTGGGACCCACATAACTTGGTGACATCACGTACACCAACTATATAGCTAGTGTGTGGCACTCTAGCCAATCTGCTTCATAGGGTGGGTCCACATGTGTGGCCCACCATAACATTTATTTTTCCATCTAACGTTAATAGGGTCACACAAACCCTAATGAAGAGGAAAAACAATTTTCATAATGATCTAAAACTTCTGTTACCCAAAAAGGGTTTCAATGGTAGACGTTCATCCCGCTACTTCCTGCCGTGTGGGCCACCTGAGCTGTGTGTACGGCTGATTTAAGGGGGGCCCACCAAATGCATGGTGTTGATGTTCTCACACATCACAGTGGGGCCCACAACTAGGACCCACGTCCCTCCCTTTTCCACTCCAGCGCAACAACAGGAGCTGCTGCTGCAGCGCCTGCTGCTTCTCATATATATATATATAAACCATTTTTCTGAGGTTTTTCCTAGGTGGGGTCCGCATCCGGAGAATCTAACCCAACCATTGGATTCTATGGCTCAAGACCGACCAAATGAGCCCAATATATGATGTGTTTTGGAGAATAGAAAAATCAAGGTGGGTCCTAACTAATTTGAATGGTAGAAATCACAGTTTTTTATGGTATGGCCCGCTTGATTATCGGATTGGCTTCATTTTTTGGCTCAACGCCCAAAATGAATTGAGGAATAAGATGGATAGCGTGGATTTGATTTATACATCAAGGTGGGGTCTGCATGGGCGGTCCACCCAAAGTTTGAAATCAAACTGATATTTTTATTTTCTTGGCAGTACACCACACTGTCCGTTCACACTTCACGTTGTGGCCACGTCCAGCGTTCCTGGATGCTAGACGGTTTGAATATAACACATTTAAGGTGGGCCCCACCCACAGACGTGCTACCAGGGTGGGCCACTCAAATAGTTGGATGGTGTGGATAATGTACACATCAAGGTGGGGTCGATCCGGGTGGGCCACGCGGCCACATCATCACACAAAATAAAAGTGAAAGAGAGAGAGAGAGACAGAGAAACCGAGTGACGGAGGGACCCCGTCATTATGGGCCCTCCCTTCCGTACATCACAACATACATCAAGTGGGTCCCATTACATTTGGACCCACCGATCAAAATCAACGGTGGAGATCCTTTCTCCACCAAAATGCAAGGTCTAGATGACCCTATTTATGTAAGGAAAGTAAACATCATGATGGGGTCCATGGAGAATGGCCCCATCATGGAATGATCATGAGGATCAAGGTTCACCATCGGCCACATTTAGGGTCCAAAGTGAGATCCATACCATCAATCGGTAGCCCCGCTTGGCCCATCATCAAAACAATGAGATCTAGGCCTATAAAAACACCCAACGTTCGATCTTCTTAGTCCGATGGAATGCCGAGTTCCTGTGTCTCACTTTGATGGAGGGTGATGAGAAATGAAGAGCTAGGATGAAGGATTTTGGGGTGAGAAGTGGGCACACACACACATGCACTTTTCTCTCTTGGGATGCTTGGACGTCCACCACTCTTTTGGTTTCTTTGTTACTTGGAAAATGTGAAGAGAAAGGGAGAGAAAGGGTAGTTGTAAGAGAGGTGATGGATGTGAGTGATGAATGTGAGGTGATAGTTGTACTTGACATGTATGGGTGTGTAAGAAAGAGGGTGAGAGAGAGTTGACTTTGGGGTTGCTCTTGTACTTAACATGAGGTGATTGATTGATTGATGGGACATGTTGTAGAGATTCTCTTGGGATTACAAACGCGCGATGTTTTCCTCGAATTGAACGCGGGCCCACATCACCTGACCAGGGTATCGAATCGGTGTGTAAGATGCGGCGTCGAAACCGAGGCATCGGTGCGGTTGCAATGGTACAAGTCTCGAATTAAACCGACTCAAATCCAAAGGATACGACTTAGGGTCGCGTGCAATAGCAGATTACAGATCGTGAGTTGCTGAAATTCTACCAGGAGGACCGTGGAAGCCTACGGAACAATACGGGCTAGGATACGGGCCTCACATCTATGCTTGATTTAAGAACACAACTGGAATCAGAGTCCCATCTTCATCTAATTAAAAGATATTCCATTAAAAACCAATTATGAACTTCCTTTGATCTAGCTTTCAAGAGATGAGAGGTATGAGAATTAGAATTAATTCCATCACAAAACCATGCCCATGAGAAAAAGCAAACAACAAAATTTAACCAATCCACAACCAATCTGAAAGAGTTATGAACGTTAGGAAGTAGTCAATCATCCAACCATGTCCATGAGACGATGGTGAACAACAGGGCTTCCCAACTTCACAATCATAATAGAGGAAAGGACATGCTCAAAGCTATCGTAGATCCATTGTAATTTAAGTCACAATAAACCATTAAAAACTAAAAACATTCCTTATAATCAAACTCGAATCAAAATCAGTACAACTTAAACATGAATCAAAGGCATAAAGAAAAGTCTCCCATCACACTACAAGCTTCGCCTCTTAGCCCTAGTTAAGAGGTTTAACCTATCATAGACATAATGAAGCTAACATCTCTTAAGGAAAACTTAAAGAAAAGTAATAAAGGAAAGGAAGAAAACTGAAGAAGGAGATAAACTCCTTGAAGTTGGCTGTCCTCTCTCTCTCTCTCTCTTCTCTCTCTCTCTCTCTCTCTCTTCTCTCTCTCTCTCTCTCTCTCTTCCCACGTCAGATGATGCCCTTCCTTCTCTTCTCCTCTCCTTTATATAGACACCAGGGGGGTCGATTCGTGGCTGAAGATCGTGCACAAGCTCTTTTACGCAGCCAGCATCGCGCGAACGCAAGGCAACCTCAACAAGCATGCATTAAACAGAGTTTTCGACCGGTGGACCCTCCAAGAATGAATTTTGGCTCCATCATTGGGGTAAAGACCCTCTTCCTGAGCTTTTGGACGGTTCAGATCAGAGATCCGACCATCATCTAGGCCATACAATGCCCCGCAACGTTCGGAAAAATCAGACGTGCGTAAGGTGCGAATCGTCCTGCGTTAAGATACTCGGTGTGCCCCATAGTGATGTTTTCGGAGAAATCTAGCCCATTCATTAGATTCCTGGCGAAATTTTGGTCGGAAAGGAGTGGTTTTGGTAGAGTTTTGGTGCAGCCCACTGTATCAAATCACCTCGTTGTTCATCCTGCGTTTGATAGCGATCTGCATGTGTATGCATGCATGGGACTAAAAGGAGAGCATGGATGTGGTCGCGGCCACCCCCAGAGCGAATGGACGGTTCAGATCGTCCAATGGGTCGATCATGGAGGCCCAATGATCACGCCCAATGAGACAGCATCCTCTCGCTGGGCGTTTGCACGAGAGGAGTCGGGTCAGCCCGACTTTAACCGGGCTGATCGAGCAGTGTGGTGTGGGAGTGCACCGCATGTGCACTCCCACAATGCATGTGGGGTCCACTGTGATGCTTGTGAGAAATCCGCTCCGTCTCTCCGTTTTGTCATCCTATATAAGGGGTTGAGACCAAAATTGAAGCATATCCAGATATCGGGTGGGTCCCAGATCAATGTCTTATGGGCTGATCTATCCGTTGGGCCCCTTCCACAAGGATCCAAGGGTTGAATTTTGACGTGTATGGTTAATTAATGCTTCTCAGGCCAGATATAAAGTTTCGAGCCAAACAGATTGTGGAAACCCTGTGATCTTGCATTCAAGATGAATTTCAGGCCTTTTTGTCATTGATCACTTGATTTTCTTGGATCTTTGGTGTGTAAATTCTTCGATCTCGGTTCCCTAAGATCCGTCCCTTGTCTTGGTGATTCTTGAGCATCAAATCCATGTTTTTAACACCTTTTTTCAGTCCAAGCTCTTAAATTCACCTTGCAACACAAACACGATTAAAATAGGATGTTAAGCATTATCATGTATGTAAAACCAAACAATAACTGGGGTCTAATATGCAATATTTAACCCTCAACACTTGACGATGGCGATCGTCCATTATCGCTGGATCCTCTACTTTTTTAGCCATTATCTGTTCACATATCTGTAGTGGCTGATACGTCTAGCTGAGATATTGCGCAAACCACATATGAGATAGGCGAGTCTTCCAATGTAGATGAGGAGAGAGTTGAGTTTTTGACCATGCCTTATGGAGTATCTGATGATGCGATTGCAGGGTAGGGTGGCATAACGTCATCTATTGATCTTGATGTTGAGATTCTTTTCGGTCAACATCCGACTTCAAAGACTACATTTACAGACTTTCTTCAAGAGGTAACTATCATTGATCTTTGTGACGAGGGGATGCCTCGGTTTAATGAGCTGCTAGTTCCTTCAAAGATGGGTTGTCCTCAAGGGCATTCTTGTGCATACTTATTAACTGCGTCCACGCTCGATGTGCTCTGATCGACTGGGTCCTAGGTTAGGAGCTTGTCTAATTTTGATCTCAATGAGATGGAGTATTACAACTTTAATAAGTTCCTTCGGCTGATTTGTGTGGACGTTGGCTGGAGCATGTTAGGGGAAGCCTTGGGTGGATGGATCCCAACGTTGAACTTTTTTGTGTTCAATGACCTAGAGATGGGTCCATCCTTGGAGGAGCTTTCTCACATGACCGGATTGCCTTTGGAATATTATTCTCCTCACGGCCCAGGGAAGCGTCAGGTGAAGTTAGCTAACCCTCATCATTGGTTTGGCATCCCATACTTCATTTAGGCTATAGTTGATGTTCATGATGTTGTTGTTTTCTCCTTGGATGCTCTGTATGACGTCTTCTCAGTGGATCGGGGCATTCTGGGGAGAGACGTACAACCTTTATCTTTTACTTGATCGTTGAGCTCCATTTTTTCGGGGTGGCACAGATCCACTCTTCCACTGCTCTTCAATGTGCTGAGTTGTGCATACTTCAGAAAAAGCATTGCGTCTTTGGTTCATACCGAGGTTTTTGAGGGGTTGACTGATTGTGCCCGTGGAGGTATGTGTGTCTTGCAAGGCTGTTGCACCTTCCCCCAAGTACTTTCCTTTCCTTGTGTTCTTGTCCCTTTGCACATTTTCATTTTCTCTGGCACTCTCGTTGATCCCCTTATCTGGATTTTGCCAGTTGTGGCTATGGGAGAGGTTGGCAATGACGGCTCCTCTTTCTCGACCTATTTCTCATGCTGACATTCCTCGCAACATCATGAGGAAGCTTCTGCGTACTATAGGTATGAGTGAGTCCTTATACCATAGGATATTTGCACAGTTGTAAATTTAGGAGGTCTGCTAGGAGTTTCCTGGCTTGTGTGTCCTTCGGTCATTTGTAACAGCTTTCGGGAGCCTTTGATCATTGTCGAGTTGCATTCATACTTTTCCTATCACTCGATTAGATTTTTGTGCCAGTTCAGATACTGGTAGGAGATTCTAGCTTTTTGCATTTTCAGGTTTTGGCCATTATCCTCGATCTTGGCTCTCAAGTTTGGGTGCTCTAGGATGATTGTTTGACAGCTGATGTGCATGGATTCGAGTCTTGGGGTCCACCCTTGGCGACTATCCTATATATTTGATTGGTGACAAAGCAATCCATTTACCGTCATCTTCTGAGCCAGCTTTTGACCGATGAGATTGATGAACTTCATTTTCCTAGTGACGTTGGACCAACTGTTGGTTTCTATGAGCCATTTGAGGAGCGATCATTTATTGATCCTGACTTCCCACCCATGGCCATCTCTTATCAGAGATCTCCTCATTACGCTACCCATGTACTGAGATGTCTCAGCGACTTTTGACTTCTCATTAAGAGGATGATGAGGAGAGAGTCGCTCGACGATCTAAGAGAGAGGAGTTGTACTACTTGCATATGTTAGCAGAGTATGAGGCAAGGGAGTGGTACTTACTAAGCAAGGATGAGAGTTGAGAGTTTATTTTTTGAATTTTATTAAGTCCTCTGTATGCTCTTTTTGTTTGGTAAATGAACGGCTTAGGAAAACCTATAATTATTTTTTTTAGAGAAAGACATGCATGTGAGCAAAATACGATGAAATGATAAAATAGTTATTAAAAACTTTGTGCCTTGTATCATCTGTTTATGCAAATGTATAAATTTTTGTGTCAGGCTTTAGGAATCAGAACTATGACTTAACTATTGTCTTGACTTGTGACTTAGGGTTAACCCATGGGTGAACCCTTAGTTCCCTAAGGGAGTATGCCGTTGAAACTGTTACCTTCTAAAATCTGACATATCTTGTAAAACCCTTATCTTTGACTACACTTTTCTTGTTCTTAGTTGAAGTCTATTTGAGCTGTCTCAGACCTATCTTCTGGTACTTTCTTTTTTTCTTTTATTTTTTTATCCATTTTTTCCTGTAACGCCCTTTTAGGTTTTCATTACAGCCGTCTTTTTCTGTCATTTTTGCCCGTGGCACCCCTTCGGGTTTTCACCATGTCCTAGGTATTTGATCTTTCTTGCCCCTTAGTAGTTATGTTGTTTTTACCCTTGGTACCCTTTCAGGTTTTCACTAAGCCCGCCATGTGCCCATTATTTTTACTCAAAGCGCCCTTTCGTGTTTTCACCCCGCCCTATTTGTTTATGCACATTTCTTTTTCTTTTTTCTTTTTCTTTTCTTTTTTCACATCAGCTGATGGGTTGAAATTCCATCATTGTCAGCCAATTGATAGCATTTCCAACCTTGTCTTGAACTAGAATGGCAAAGTTGTTGAACTTAGCTAGGCTTATCCTGAGGTGAAGGGGTGGTTGTTTATGCTTTTAGGGTTGATTTTCTTTTGTCCTCTCCTATTTTTGGACTTCGCGCTATTTATTTTGTCCTTATTTCCTCTCTTTTTTCTGTATTTTCCCTCTTCTTTTTCCTTCTTCTTTTTTGTTCTTTTTAAAAAAAATAAAAATTATGAGCCTTTGTTTGAAGCAATTATTGGTGGATGAGAAAGGACAATTTTTAGGATGACTAGTCTTGGTCTATTGACTTTAGCTTTATTAATGTAACTGTAGATAAAATTAGATGGGCCTACCCGTGAAAGATTTGCACGTTATCAACATTGATTGGCTCCAGAATATCCTCTCCCTTCATGTTGGTGAGTTAGAGGGTGCCTCCCAGAAGTACTTCTCTGATGATTAGTGGTCCTTCCCACGAGGCTTTGAATTTTTCTCAGGGATCTAAAAGATGCGATGGTAGGATACACTTCATTAACATGTCACCCACCTTGAAGCTTCTCTTTTAAACTCTCTTATTGTAAGCTCGAGCGATCCTTTTCTGATAGCATTGGGAATGACTTAACGTACACATGCACTTTTTGTCTATAAGATGCAATTGATCGTATCTTGCTTTAAGCCATTCCCCTTCCTCGACTTCACTCCTAAGTAATATTCAAAGAGACAGTATTTTTACTTCAACTGGCAAAATTCACTATACACACATGGAACTCAATGCTAGAATTTTTCTAATCATAGGATTAATGCTTTAAACTTGATTAGGATATTTACCAAGTGCTAGATTTTAGTTAAAAATATGCTCTCCATTAATGAATTATAGATTTTTATAATCTGGATTGTTTTTGGAATTTTTTGAGTCTATAGGAATTTATTCATTTGGTTTTGAATTAGCTTTCGCATGTTTTACTTAGGACTAGAAAAATGTTGGTTGAGGGTGTGATGCTTAAATATTGCATATTAATCCTCTTAATTGCATTAGCTTTCCTTATATTTAAGTATTAATTCAATCTAAATATATATGTTTTCTACATGCGATGTTATTTTGGACGTAGAGAAGAATATATGTTTAAATGGAACATTTAAAGTTCAAAAGAATGATCAATAAAGAATTAAATATTTGGAGGACATTATTGAAGATTTAAAATACCAAAAATCTAAGAAAACCAAGTACAACTGATAAAAGAAATATACTAAAAAATCATAAAGAGCAATAACAAAAATAACAGACAATTCAGTCCCACCTGAGGTTGTTTCGGTCAGACCAAATGTGCACAAAACAGTCCAACAAGAAATTGTAATTTTCGGAGTTAATTCGATTAGACACTTGTGTGCGATCGAAGTGATATTCAGTGAGATGTGACCGAAGGCTACGATCGATGTGACCGAAGGCTACGATCAATGTGACCGAAGTGTGTATATTCAAATTCGGTTCTAAGTCAGTGTGAGTTTTTCTCATTTAAAGGATTATTTTAATCTTTTCAACATACGAATTAGGGCTTAGAAGAAAGACTTAGGGTGACGGAGCTTCCAAAGAGGTGCCCTTCTTCTTTGATCCCTCAAATTTAGTTTATCTTTTTAATTTATTTTTTCCCCTCTAGGATGTTATTCATGTTAGTCTAATCTCTTAGCTAAGGCTAAGGGATGAAGCTTGTCGTTAATTCAATATTTATTTTTTTTATTCAATAACATTGGTTTGAATGATGATAGTAGATTGAAATAGATTTAGATTTAATTTAAGGTCTTTGAGTTGTTTATTTCTAGATTTGTTATGCACTATGGGTATAATGAAAGCTTTTATTTAATGATCGTTTAGCCTGAATTAGATAAGGATTCAGTCTATATAATTGTTTGATCCATTGTCTCTTAAGGGTGCTTTAGATACTTTTGATTCCTTACAATTGAGATCAGAGTGCGTCATAAGAGAATTATTCAATAGTATTCATATTCTTATTGGTATTGATGATTGGTTTAATAGAATTATCTTCCGATTGGATAGAATAGGACTTCGATTCCAATTGAGTTATACATTAAATCAATGAATGAGATATCGTGAATACTAAAAGTGGATTCTTGGATCCGTATTCTTTTATTTATTTATTTTAAAACCCTTTTCTATTTCGCTCAATTGAAAACCCAGACAAACCCTTTACCTTTAGATGGTTCTAGGTTGTGTTCCCCATTCCCTAAGGATTTGACCTCGATCTCATCACGTTATTACTACATCGCAGCCCTGCACTTGGGGTTGTCAACCCTTGGGTTTGATCATCTATTAGATCATTATGTTAGGAAATGCCCTGTTCATAAATTAAGTGAAACTACCATTAAGAACCAACCTATTGACAATGAAAATGAGGAATATAATGTTCCACTGGTTAAGAAGACGATGCATAATTATTATATGGGTTACAATGTTTATCAACAACCATCAAGGAATCATCAGAATTTAAATTGGTTTGGTGAACTAACTATAAATTTTAACAACTATCCCCTTGGGCCTCCTATTTATGAGATGCAAACGAAGAAGACCCAAGAGAATCCAAATCAAAGGTGGATCGATCAACAATAATACAATCAAAAATTTGTTCAAGTATTTCAAGACATCAAAACATCATTAAGGTTAGGGATATTTGCATCCTCCATTCAAATAATTCAGTCATGCCTCATTGATGAGGAATAGACCTTTCTGACTCAACCTCAAGCTAATCTAGAAACAAAAAGGTGAGTGATCTCAATTCTCCCAACTCCATTGTTGAGCATACTAATTTAACCATCACCCTTATAAGTAGTGAGGGTGATGAAGAGAGTAATAATGTTCAACAAGATGAGGAGTCGGAGTGTGCTCATGAGCCTATGATCCAATTTTCTCAAATGTCGATCTCATCTAAAGCACCAAAGAATGATTAAGATATACAAGGAATTTCCAAATATGGTGATATTAAGAAAATCCACGAATAGACTTGCTTAATTCTAGTGTAGAGAATGAGTCCTTTTTTTCTGACTATTCCGACTCTTTAGAAATTTACTTGGCACACTTTGATGATTCTAATGATGATATGATTAAAGACATAGTGAATTCCTTGCAAGACCTTACCTCAAGAGTTGATACTGACTAGTGAAAATTTATTCTAAAGTGCCTCCTTCCACAGATCATGAATGTTTACCATTAAAGGTGGAGGAACTGCAATCCAAACCGAAGTTGAAACTTCAGAATTTATTGAGACTACAATAATAAAAGAGAAATCACTACAATTAATTGTAGTCTCTAATTCATTGTGGTGTACTAACACAGAAATTTTTTCTGCCACAAGTTGATTTTATGCATGCTAGATACCTTAAAATTTTAAAAGAAGATATTTTGTTGAGATAATACATTTCTCTAGACGAACATGCCCTAGGATATCCAAGCCTATTGCAAAATGAGATTTTGGTTGATTTGTTGAGAAATCTGTTAAGTAATATATTAAGATACTGGCTAGAAAAGGAAAGCATCCACCAGAATAAGTAGATTTTCCCTTTGCTTTCTTATATTAGGAGTTAATTACTTTCTTAGGATTAGTTTAATGTACTAGTTTAGTTTAGTTGTTAAAGCATCCATTGGTAGCAAGTTCACACTAACACTTATATGTTGTCGCCTTTTAGATACTTTTCATTTACTCCTCTTTATTTTTATTACTCTCATTTTGCTCTTATTGCATATATTTATACATTAATGACAATGTAGAATTTAGGTTATGGGATAGGTTTCCTTTAGAAATTCTTTGGATTTATATCAAATTTTTGAAAATTAGAACTAAATGTTTTTCAATATTTTTAAATTTTTCTTTGAATTTAAGTGATTTTGAAATTAATCCGAAGATTAGAATGATAAGATACTTAATGTGGACAATTTTATTTTTTAGCTTTCAATTCTAGATTATTTGATAGATTTCAAAGTTAAGTTTAAAGTTATTAATCTTTAATTGGAATTTCAAACATTGATTGAGTCATGAATTCATATCTAGCTTACACATCGAAGTTTTAGTTTGATATTGAATTGTTAACTTGATGATTATTGAGAATGATAGAAACCAAGCCTGGAGAATTTGTCCATCGTGTTTTAAAGAAGAAAAGGAAAAAAGAAATACCCACCTAATAATAATAATTGTCATAAAAAAAGGCTACCTATTGAAGTTCTATGAAAAAAAAATATTTAAAATGACAGAAAAGAAGAAAAGAGGAATAATGGTGAGAAAGTCGTCGATGGAAAAAACAAAAGGTGGAAGAGTACAATGTTGAACTGCAAGGTAAGTTTTGGTTATCCTAAGTACTCTTTTGATTATCAGTATTATCATGAAGGTAGTGAACTAAACATTTGGTTGTGTTAAGTCTAGATTTTACTATGCACTCATGAAACTCAATGTTTAGAATTTTTTTTTTCCAATTATAGGATTAATGCTTTGAACTTGATTAGGAAATTTACAAAGTTCTAGAGTTTAAGCGAAAGTTATGCTCTACATTAATGTCTTTTAGATTTTTATAATCTGGATTGGTTTTAGAATTGCTTGAGTTTATAGAAAATTATAATCTGGATTGGTTTTGAAATATCTTTCACATGTTTAACTCGAAACTAGTAAAATGTTATTTGGGGCGTGATAACGTCTAAATATTGCATATTTATCCTCTCAATTTTACTAGTTTCGGTTGCATTCAAGTACTTAATTGATCTAATAAGATATGGTTTCTACGTGCGAGGTAATTCGGAAGATAGATGAATTGTGCGTAAACTCAGGATTTAAAGGTAAAAAAGTTATCAAGTTAGAAGGTGATGAAGAATTGAAGATTTGGAGGACATTATTGAAGAATTCAAGTGCCAAAGATCAAATAAAATCAAAAAGTCAAGCACAAAGTATGGCAAAAAGATTGGAAAAATCACGTAGTGCATTAATAGAAATAATAGACAGTTCGGTCCCACATGAGGTTGGTTTGGTCCAACTGAGAGTGCTAAGAAAAGTGAAGTAATAAATTGTGATTTTCAGGGTTAATTCGATTCGACATTCGGTCCAACCAAATTTAGGTTTGGTGCCACCAGAGGAGGGTTCAGTCTGACCTAAGGGAGAAAGAGAAATTTAAAAAAATTCGGCTACAACTGAGAAAATAATTTGGTCCGACCGAATTGATGTTCAGTGCGACCGAAGGCTACAATAGGTTCAACCGAAGCATAACAAAGTGCAAACTTTTGAAGTCAGTCCGAAGTCTGTACGAATAAAGTCTATTTAAAGGCGTGATTTAGGCTTTTCTAAGCACGAATTAGGGCTTGGGCAAGAGACCTAGGTGTGGCAGAATATCCATGGGGCCGTCCTTCTTCTTCAATCCTTCGGTTCTAGTTTATCATTTATATTTTTCTTTTATTTTCATCTAGGATATTAGCCATGCCAGGCTAATCTCTTAGCTAATACTAAGGGATGAAGCTTGTAGCTTAGTTATAATATTTAGTTTATTTGATTCAATAAATAATGGGTTGAATGATAATAATATATTGAAATAGATTTGAATTTTACTTTAAAACTTTTGTGTTATTTCATCTTTGATACATTGTCAACTCTGGGCACATTGAATTCTTGAAGTGCAATTACAATGCTTAATTAGAGAAAGATTTAATCTGTAAATCACTTATATTTGGCATGTAATATTTTGAGTTGTTTTGATATGTCATTAGTGTCACGCCCTAAACTCGGAAACCAGGCTCACGAAATTCCCGATTGCCGAATCTAGTGCCGACAGCCTCCGTAGTACCCCATTCTAGGATCTCAGCACCTATACGTCAGATTCCAATCCTGGGATCCTACAAGGAGGATTTTCCAATGTACATTTATCCCGTAAGAAGCATAACACAAGTATACCCGAATCACAAAGACAACCTCATCATCACATATCCACTAATATAAACATTTGAATACAATGCTGAAAGGGAAATACATATATCGAAATCAAAGCTCCAAGAGTCCGCTACACACTCCAAGCTCAACGCTGCTGCAACCTAATGCCACTTGCACGTATCTATCGTGCATAAGCTTATAAAAAGCTTAGAGGGTGGTGAAATTGTGTGCACAAGGTAAGTGCCAAGTATACAATACAATGCCATAAATCATACAATATCGAAATAAACGAAAATACTAACAAGATCCTGAATCATACGATATCAGAGTATGTAATGCAAATCATAATGAGTCAAATATCATATACTGCAGATGCAATGCAATATACAGCACGAATGAAATGACCAAACTGGAGTGAAGTCGGGATGATAGTACGTAGTATCACAGGCTATGGGGTCCATCACAAGGGAATTCTATCCAAACCAATCTCATACCTAAATTTGAATAGTTAGACACAATGTGGTAAACTCCTGATCTCAGGTTAGTCACGCGCCCCAACCGAAATCCTGGCCATTGAGAAGATACACATAACAATTAGTTGCGCACCACCAGCCCAAGTGGATAATGAATGAATGAATATGCAACTCCTACTCAATAAGTCCACATATCAGTACCGTACATCTCTGGGATCATCATCGGGGTCTATTACACTCCACGCT
The DNA here is from genome assembly GCA_021015155.1 of Magnolia officinalis. Classification (NCBI taxonomy): domain Eukaryota; kingdom Viridiplantae; phylum Streptophyta; class Magnoliopsida; order Magnoliales; family Magnoliaceae; genus Magnolia; species Magnolia officinalis. Next base: position 67,120,768 of record JAJHSJ010000007.1, on the reverse strand, counting down.
AGCTGTCGCCCCTATCCGAGCACACAACTGGGTAAGTGGAAGAGACCTCACTATCTGCCTGCCAATATTGGGCCCGACTCGTCAATAACGGACCCATTCTTTAAGTTAGTCAGACTCAGCCTAACATTGTGTACTCCCTCAGGTAGGTAAGGTTACACCCCTCCTAACCGACCACGACACAGTGGGAAACGCAGCCTACTGGTATTCGGCACTCTAACGCTCATGAATCCACTCAGTCTAGATGTTGGGGCGTCCTCTGGTACCAAGAGGGTTTAGGGATTTTCACCCAGGGTCATTTATGGCGGCCCGATGCTAGAACCAAACATTTCTAGCGTCCCATCTGGCCATCCACGATATGTCTGTGGAGGCTACAACCCTGATACCGCTAGGGCGTATAGTAATCACAACACACAATGCAAGATGCATGAGTCATACAATCCAGTCATGCATCAATCTTGCGCTTACCGTGCGCTCATGTGAGACAATCTCTGCCTATCAGGGAGTTTCATAACAACCTACCCAATGACATATGTAATGTGTCAACCACATCTCATATCAAACATGCAGATGATGCGTATGGGCATGTATCATGATGTTATGTTGTCACATACTCATAATCGATATCGATAACCGGCATCGATAATAGACATCAACAATCGGCCTCAACAATCGGAATCGGCCTCGACAATTGGAATCGGCCTAGGCAATCGGAATCGGCCTCGACAATCGGAATCGGCCTCAATAATCGAAATCGGCAATCGAAATCGGCCTTAACAATCGGAATCGGCCTCGGCAATCGGAATCAGCCTCGACGATTGGAATCGGCCTCGGCAATCGAAATCGGCCTCGAAAATCAGAATCGGCCTCGACAATCAGAATCGGCCTCGACAATCAGAATCGGCCTCGACAATCGGAATCGGCCTCGACAAACAGCCTCGGCAATCGGAATTGGCCTCGATAATTTAGATCAGCCTCGGCAATCAGAATCGGCCTCGATAATCGACCTCGACAATCGGCCGAACAAGGCCTAAGGGAAGGTCACAATGTGGACATTAAACCATCATTGCCTATCAATGTGGCCATTTAACCAACATTGCTCCTAAGAAGTGGCCCACATAGAGCCCAACGTATAGTGGGTCCATGGCCTCACACAATGGCCTAATGTACATCACGATGGGCCTCACTCAAGGGCCTAATACACATCACAACGAACCTCACTCAAAGGCCTAATACACATCACGACGGGCCTCACTAGTGGGCCTAGTATACATCACCATGGGCCACGACCCATGGTCCTCAAATACATCATAATGGGCTACGACCCATGGGCCTCAGTATACATCATAATGGGTTGTAACCCATAGGCCTCAATATACATCAAGTGGGCCGCATCACATGGGCCGTACTAATGGGCCTCATACACATCAAGTGGGCTGCATCAATGGGCCGTACCAATGGGCCAGAAATACATCACAATGGGCCGCATCCCATGGGCCTCCAACATATCACAATGGACCTCGTGTACATCAAGTCGGGCCTCATCATATGGGCTTCAAATACAAAACAGGTGGGCCCCATCACATGGGCCAAAAATACAAATAGGTGGACCCCGCACATGGGCCAAAAATACATCATGATGGGCCTCATGGATGGGCTGCACCAATGGGCCTTAAATGGGCTTGGACCACACTAAAATCATTTCAATAGTTGTAGGTGTAACATGTGTATCACTGTACACTATCATTCCATGGGGCACATGGCCCACTAATGATGATCAGCACTGTCCAAACATTGTCCATGTAAATCAGCACTGTCCAAACATTGTCCAAGTAAATCATCAACACCATCCAAACATTATCTAGCACCGTCTAGACCCTCTAGACGGTGTGGATGGAACAGATACATCACGGTCAGGCTCACAGCACCGTCCAAACACGTCCAGCACTATCTGGAAAGTGTGGATGAAATAAATACATCATGGTGTTGTCCATACTGGTGAAACAGGTGGACGGCTGATATATATATATATATATATATATATATATATATATATATATATATAATGGTGGGGATCCACATACATGCTCACCAGGGATTTGGATCTGCTTCGTTGCAGCCTTAAGCCCTAGGACGAGCTCACCAAATGAAAGGACGGTTTGGATGTAATACATACATCAATGGTGGGGTCCCACCCGTCCAGATAGTGGACGGGGTGGATAAGACCCAAACATCACAGGTGCAGCCACCGTCCAAAAGATCTGGACGGTGCAGATACAATACATACAACCAAGGTGGGACCCACAGAACTTGCTGACGTTAATTCAGCAGTCGTCTGCTGCTGAGGTCCCACGTCCTGGTGCTGAACTGGATGAATGGCATTGATATAGAATATATTCATCCAAGGTGGGCCACGTTGGATGGCCTGGATGTAACATACATACGAGGTGGGTCCACACGTGTGGGGCCCACCAGCTTCTAACAAAGTTGATATTTTTGTTCTGCCTGCATCAATGGTCAGTAGGTGGATGTCTGGTGTGATCAGCAGCTAATCAGCGTCCGTGCGAGGTCACTTATCTGGTGGGTCCCACATGATCAGGACGGTCAGGATAAGACACATGTATCACGTGGGTCCCATGGGTTCCATGGACGGTGGGGATAGGACATATACATCAAGGTTAGTCCAACAGTCCAGGTACTGGATGGTGGTGGGTGCAACACTATAGAAGGGTGGGTCCCACGTGCTGGATGCAGCACGTCCTTAAGGTGGGCCCCACGTGCTGGATCAAGTTGTTATTTGTATTTTCCCCTTCACCCAGCGTCCAAGATGGACGACATAGATGAAATACAGGTCAGGGCCCCACCATCCAAAACATCTGGACGGTTGGATGTCATGAATGAAAAGCATACATTAGGTGGGCCCACTATTGTACGGCGTGGATCAAGTAGGCCACATCCATCATCATCTTCATCATAAAAGAAAAAGGGAGAGAGAGAAAGGGGGAGAACGGTGAAAATGGAAGGGACCCCACCACTATGGGCCCCTCCTTGATACAAAACATACATCAAGATGGGTCCCACACCATATGTGGGCCCTTTAATCATCAAAATCACCCACCGTCGATCTCCTCTTCCTTCTTCCGCCAACGCAATATAGAGCTCCAAGTGGTGCGATTCAACAATTGAGATGAAGCTTGGATGGTGGAGATAGGGAGTAGGAAGGTGGGCCACGCAAAGTTCTCTCATGTAGCTTGGAGGTTGGAGTTTCTCCTCTCCTTGGGGTTGCTTGAAAATGGAGAGAGAGAGAATGAGAGAGAGAGAGAGGTGATGGGAGAGAAGTGATGGGAGAGAGGGATGGTGAGTGATGGATGGGTGTACTTGGTTGTAAAAGAGAGAGAGAGAGAGAGAGAGAGAGAGAGAGTTGACTTTGGGGAGGGTGGTTGTACTTGGGGATGGGTGTGAGTGATGGGAGTGATGTGTATTTGATTGATGTGATTGATTGATTGATTTGACATGTTCTCTTAGGTTTGTAAAGCGCGGCGTTTTCATCGAACTGAATGCGGCACACATCTCCTGGCCCAGATATCGCCTCGGCACGCGAGACGCGACGGCGCGATCGCAAGGGTACAAGTTTCGAGTCGAGCCGACTCTGATATATGGGACACGACTCATGATCGTGCGCAAATGCCGATAACAGATAGTGGGTCACCAGAATTCGATCGGGAGGAACGCGGAGGCCTATGGAATGGTACGGACTAGGATACGGGTCTCACAATTGGTATGGACCATAACATGGTCTAGGTTAGGTTTCTTTCATGTAATTGATAAAGGGGAGATTCTTAGTGCACTGATTTCTTCATCTTGTTTGTTAATCACGTGAGCCTATATATCATATAGTCAGTTAAGCCCTTGAAAGCTGAAGACTGAAGATACAAAAGAACATAAGCATCAAGGAACAAAGAAAAAAATAAATGAGGTGCCTTGATGTCCCTAACCCTTGATCCAAAACAACCCCTTAAACCTCTAAATGATCCTTAACTTTATAAGTAAACCTTATAGATCACCCCTAAGCCTCATAAGCTTACTTAGAACATGATAAGTAAGGCCATAAGATTTGCAAAGCTGTCGTGAAATCATATGCCTAAAACAACATATTTTCAAGTGATGTTGGATCACATCAAGCGGTCCTCGAGGGGTCTTCGATGGCATCGAAGGCCACTCAATGGAATCGAGTACGTAACTTAGATATGTCTAGCAAGTTTTTATGATTTGATCTAATTTTATCAATGGAATTGAGAAACCTTCAAGAACATCGAAGGGTCCCATCGATGCCATCGAAGACCACTCAATGGCATCAGGTAGTGGTATGTAAACTTTCCAACAATAATTCAGCTAGAAACCTAATTTTCTCGATGACATCGAAGCGTGCTCGATCCCATTGATAGAAACATTATCTACCCGTTTGTTTATCATTGGATTTTAAACTCCTTATAAAGGTTATTTGTTTCTTAGGCATTTAGATGGGTTTGTAGTATAATAGAAGCTTAAGTGATTACATGATCATATCCCTTATCCCAAGCCTCTAAACCAATGAATTCTAAGTCATCTTTCTTGAGATTAATACTCTAGTGAAGATTCCAACCTCCACCTTAAAGATGTCATTAAACTTCACCATTTTCTATATTTTTGACCCAACCTCTATAAGTATGCCCTTATCTAAACCCTCTAAAACACCAATCTAGGTGAATCTTATAGGCATTACAACATCCCATTAGTTATAGAAGATTCTACCCAACCTAACATCACCTTTACCACCTCAAAGAAGCACTACATGCAAGCTTAATCATGTAGCTGAAGCATTTGCAACGCATCATCATCATGATCAGGGGAGTAAAGGGGAGCTAATTAAAGCACGAAGAGCATCGATCAAGCAACCCAAGATGGTGCATCAACGGGGATCAATCTGACATGTGCGGTTGTCAATTGTTTAGTCCATGTATACTCCTTATTTGTGTAAAATTAAGTGTGAGAGTTTGAATTTTCAAACTCGACTAGGTTCTTGCATAGGACCTAAATCAAAGTCCTTGTATAGGCCACTGGACATGAGTGCGTATGTTTTAGTCCCCGAGGGACCCTTCAACGGGAGTAAACATAGGTCCTTGGAATATGACCGAGGTTGTTGGTTAACCGATAGAAAACTAGCTCAAGTCTCTTGTGTGAGCCTCCGTTAGGAGTGTACGCTAGGGTCCTTGTGTAGGGTTATAAAGGTTAGAGGCAAACCTGATTTAAAATATCCGATAGTGAAATCCAAGACACTAATGAGTTAAGTGTGTCATCTGGGAGTGGAGTAGGGAAACTGAACCACTATACATGCTTGTGTTTACGATTGATGTTTGAGCGCTTGTTTAATTATGCTGATATGATTGAATGTCTAACTATATGTATAGATGATTAGATGAATGTTATGAGTTGATAGGTAGCACATCCCAAACACACATGTACACTATCATATATAAACTAGTAACTTAATTGTCATATCTTTTGTAGTCTATGTGATTGGACCCTTTATTGACTTGGAAGCCTTGGAGTTAATTACTTTACTTAACTTTAATTGGAGATTAGTTTAAGTAAACAATTGTGTATTTAAAAGGGATAATTTTTATCTTGTCCTAATCACCCCCTCTAGGACATAGCCTTCATTCCGTAGCTCTGTCAAGCTTTCGCGAATAGCTCATGGACCCACCACGTGCAACATCAAATGGTATCAGAGTAGGGTAGTTCTTTAAGGGCTTAACTGTCTTGAGTTGATCCAATGGGCTTAAGAATGATGTTTACCCAATAGGGGTTTGCCATCACATGACCACCATATTTTGACGAGTCTAACTATACTTATTGGAAGGCTAGGATGAGGGTCTTTCTAAGATCTCTTGACCCTATAGTTTGACCCATTGTCGAAGAAGGATGGACGATGCCCATTGAACAAGTCGTGGTTGATGGTAGAACCATTAACACTTCCAAACATAAATCCAAATGGAGTACCAATGAGAGAGTAAGGTATATCTGTTGGTGCATAAAAAGTGTTGCACGTCGTCCTAGAGTGTTGCATCTGCAGACTCCCAGTCATAGAGGACTGTTGCGGGGAAACAAACTCCCAGTCCCAGAGAACTGTTGTGCTAGACTCTATTGTTGCATGGAAATAGACTTCATAGAAGACCCGTTGCACGAAAATAGACTTCACAGAAGACTTATTACGCAAAAATATACTTCACATGAGACTTGTTACGCGGGTAGACCTATTGCATGGAAGTCTTGTTGTGTGGAGTTTATGTTATGCACAATGGGGCCAGTGGCACATAGATTGAGGCTTCACACGTGTGAAAGCATATAAATACCCCTCCCCCTCTCATTTGGATCATTAGAAGTTTCAAAGAGGTGCGAGAAGCAAGGAGAGAATGAGAGAGAGAAAGAAGGAGCATGTATTGGGAAGACACCCTTCCTGTTACGCATGCCCGTGCAATAAAAGGCCTCCACAGCCATGTGCTTTGTTGATTTTTGGGTTCCCTTCACAGTTCAATTTTTGATGTATATACCGCTTGAATGTCGTCTCGAAGCAAGAGATCTTGGACCCGCACAACTCCTCTGTCGCTCTAACGAACACCAAATATACCGAAATGCTGTCGAACTTGTTATTGAACTGATTTTTCTTTTTTTCATTGCACTAATTCACTGTACTTTATTTCAGAATCGAGGGAAACACGAGGATGTAATGTGAACTCAAAATCAATAAAATACATGATGATGATTGTTCTCCCATTCTTCCTTTGTTATTATTAAACAAAATATCTCAACCGATACTTTTATTTCTTATCGAAAAAAATGGTGTCTCTACTAGGGATCAAATCCAGAATCTCTGGTTGGGATATCTATGTTTAATACTAATCTTAGAATTATCAAAAGAACATTTATCAATCGACACCGTAACGGTGCCAAAATGGATACTCTCAACGGGAATATCCTCCCCTTCACCTCTAAAACAAAATACAATTTTATTTAATTAAAGTAATTGATATTCTGTTTTGAATAGCAAGTATTCCATTCTTACAAAATAACAGTAGCATTCTCCCGACTAACGTGGTTGTCTCCTTCACAACCAACGGATTCAATGTGGATTATATTAGCAATATGTAATCACTACCATAGAAAATATTAGAGAATGTAAAATCAGCTACAATCAGGAATAGGTGATGTCATGTGATGTTCGGAATGGTCTCTACTTCATTAGCAATGTAGCAGGACGAAGAAGGATAGATGATAGTGACATCCGAAAGACAAAGGGTTCGATCTACCCCCTCAAGAAGGATCGCCTTACCAAGTACGGTTAGATGGTCGATTATGCGAAATGTTGCGAGACGCAGTCTCACCTCAGTCACGTAATCATTTCATTCGAGAATGACAGAAAAGCCCATCACTCCAAAAGGTCTTCCAGTACCGCCAACTACAACCGTAAAGACATCTTTCGTATAATCATTATGAATTCAGAAGAATAAAGGGAAAACCATTGCGAAAAGCGAATGTTTGCTTACAGCACCCCCTACAAAGGATTTAAAGCAAACTCATGCATTAAGAATACAACGATTTGGGTCAGCTAGTCCTTCGAAGCGATAATACGTTAGTCTTAAATCAAGCAGTAGTTTAACTTCCTCAACATCGCTAATGATACGGCGCTCGTTTCCTCCTTCGATATCAGAGAAATCAAAGAATAAAGTAACGGAATCCTTGTCGGCATATATTAATTAGCTTAATCAACTTTTTCCAGATGAGCACATGGTTAAAGAAGTTCCTAAGCTCCCAATAGTAATTACCGTAAACAATGTTGAACCACAAGTAGAAGGGGTTACAACCACGAGCGGTTAAGTTTCAGGGACCTATACCTTCTATTGCTTAAATTATAATGCAAGAAGAAATCCGATGGATGGTCACCGAAACCATACATCTAGAGAAGAAACAAGATCATAACAAAAATTCTGATACCAGACACCATATTCCCCTGAAATAGAAGAAATCTCATTTCTCGCTAATTTCAAACACCTGGACTTTTAGAAATTTAATGGAAATGGATTGCTTAAAGAACATGTGATGCATTTCATTACAATGATGGGAAATTTCTCTAGAGTTCCTCAATATTGTTTGTAATTATTCGGGTCTTCTCTGACATGGAAAGCCTTCAGATGGTATTTGACTTTACCCCTAAGATCTATTCATACTTGGGAACAAATGTAAAGTATCTTTATGAAAAACTTATTCTCTTCCGACAGAGAAGTTAGTTTGACTGAATTGGCTTCTATCCGTAAAGGGGAAGACGAATCAGTCGAAGAATTCACCAGTTAAAGGAAAGACTTGAGAGCATTATGTCAATATCTTCCGAGAGAATTGGATCAGGTCAAGCTTTGTTTGGAAGGCATAAGACCAGAAGTGGCATATAACCTAATTAGTGCAGATATACAGACCTTTCGTGATCTTGCTACAAAGGCTCATGCTCTTGAAAAGATGGTTGAAAAAGTGTATGTTTTTTACATAAAGTCATTATACCAAAGTTTTCATGAAACATCATCCAACACCGCTAGCAAAGAAGAAAAGAGAGAAGATTATCAGGATGACAAAAGAAATGGTGATGAAGAAGATAGAAACGGTCGTGCGATTACGATAACATATAAAAGGTCTAGACAGTATAAAAACCATATGAAGTATGCATTCTTGAGAAAATACGTACTTCCTATTATAAATCAATTGTTGGCTATAAAGAGTATCGAATTAACTTGGCTAAAACACCACAGGGATATTGAAAAGACAAGGGGAAAAGATTATTGTCATTATCACTGTATATTTGGACATCATACAGAAAGTTGTAATGCCCTCAAGAAAAAGCAACAAAAGATTATCAATAAGGGAGAAATTGTGATGGAAGAACATGACAGAAAGAGTAGAATGGCGAGTCCAAAACATTGATAATCTTTCGAGAATGGGAACAAGATTCTAGTGTCTGTATGGTTCATCATTCTTATGCGCAAGAAGAAAAGTAGAATGACTATGTAACAGCATAATAAGATAAGTAATCTTGATACAGAGTAATCATCAGTCATATATCTTTATGAGTCTTCATTCCTCGGTGAGGCAAAGATGAATAATGATTAGTAAATGGAAGAGTCAAATAAAGACACAATTTCTAAAAATCTATTCATATACCTTTTAAGTAATGGGATGAAATTCTCAATCCACCTGATCTCGAAGAAGGTAATTGTTAATTTTTTGAGATGAAAATTGTCGATACTAATTTTTGCAGGCCAACATTGGGGCTAGAATCATTATTGTGATTGAGTTATTATATATATATATCGACACTCAAGTTCGGGATTATTGTTGCAATTGGATTATTGATGCGACCTTCAAAAGTATCTTCAAAATTATATATTCTGAAAAGGCTATTGCAAAATATTTCTGGATTACTGCTAACTATCTCTGAACCCAGGCCAGTTATCTGTAAAGATTTATTGAGTGATACGTATATCCAGATTATTGAAAAGGAGGTGAAGACCGCACTAGTTGAAGAAGGAATATGCCAATATGTCCTAGAGGGGGGGTGAATAGGATTTTTTTTAAGTTTTTATTATTTATTTAAAAATCCTACTTCACTAATCCTATGATCATGCAATTCTCAGGATTACTCAAATGTAACTCTACTGGCTTCCAAGCCTGGTAGAGGATCCAATTACAAATTGCTTAAGAAGTAAACAATATGCAATCTAGTTCATGATGAATATGACTGTGTAGGTGTGTGAGGAGTGATCAAATTTCAGATATGGAAGTATTAAAACAAATCACTCAATTAAAATAACAATCTCAAACACAATCATTTTTATAGTGGTTCGACGATAAGTCTACTCCACTCTCGGTAACCGCACTCAACCCTCGAGTGTACCGGATTTCACTAAGGAGGTTTCACAACGGTTCACTCAAACCTAAGGTTTTATAAATCAGGTTCACCTTCAACCTTTACAACCTACACTAAGGCTGACTGTTTATGCTCTCACGAGCAAGGGTCAACACAACACACCCACTTTTAGGCACACTGGCCAAGGATCTTCCATAAGACCCTATCGGAGGTTTTTACACGGTTCACCTCAAACCCGAGGTTTTACCCGGTTCACCTCAAACCCAAGGTTTTACACGGTTCACCTCAAACCCAGAGTTTTACTGGTTCACTCCTAACCAGATGTTTATGTTGTCCACAGAGCAAGGGTCCACACAACGCACCCACCACGTACACTCCCGCCGGAGGCCTCCTTGAGGACTTCAAAGGGTGAGAACCACTTAAGACCCAATCCTACAAAAGGAATGATCACAAGTTTCCTCTTGGACTCTAGATACTTACAAATAAGCTGTTGAGTCCCGTTTAGCGCAATGCCGAAGATCTCCTCCTCCTTGTTAATGAAGAGTCTTTTGCTCCCTTGATCCGCAATACAAGATAATATACCAATACTTGGCTTCGGGTTAGGTCAAGGTCAAGACGGAATCCTACTCTCAAAATATTTTTCTATTAGGAAGATAGAGCGATTCCAATCTTATGCATTCAAGGCATCCCAGCTTAATGATTTGCCATTAAGGTTGTAGCTGGAGGATCCTTGAATGCAGAAATTCATTCCCCAATCCACTCTATTGAATATCAATGATGAGGGTGGATTGGAGGATGAACTCCCTTGAGAGAAAGGGCTTTAGGTATAAGATATAAGTTGAAACACACAAAAGCTTTCTCTACTTTCTCTCACAGCAACAAAAGACAAGTCCTCTATATATAGGCAAAAATTTCCAACGGATATAAAACGGTCACATTTATGATAGAGTTTGATATCATCGAGCGTATACTCTCGATAGCATCGATGGTCTGCTCGATGACTCAAACTCAATGTCATATACTTTTGAAACTTTTGCCAGATGGTCAATGAATCGAAACTATTGTCGATGTCATCGGATTTCGAATTCCGATTCCATTGATGACAGGTTCGATCCATCGACACTTGAAAATTGAGAGAGACTTGACTTTGAAATATTTCAAGATTTCATGAATGATCGGGGAACCATCGAGATCATCGAAATTTGAATGTCGATGATATCGATATCAGAGTCAAGGCATCGATAAATCCAACGGATTTTTCGTTAAGCTTGCTGACAATTTATGACCTTGTTCGATGCAATCGACCTGGTACTGATATCATCGATATTTGAATATCGATTCTATCGAAGGGCCCCTGATCATAGTTAAAAATATCCTGAAATATCTTCTGTAAAAAACGCGCGCCTTCGATCGATATCATCGATGGACTTCCGATATTATTGATATTTGATTTCAGATCAAATCGGAAGATCATCGATATATCGAAGGAATTTGAGATTTTCATTAAAAAATAGGGCACCGAAAATCTGCCTGTCGATCTTATCGATCCACTTTCGATGGGCTTGAGATTTGCATATCGATGATATCGATAGGGGAATCGATATATTGATAATTTGTCCAGATATGTTGTGAAGTTGCTGGACATATTTGGTCCTCTTTTCGATGGTATCAATAAAGTATCGAGGACTCGACAGCGCAGGTCGATCATATCGAGGGTGCTTTGATAAAATCGACAGGGCGAGAAAAACTAAGAGATTTTTCTATTTTGAAAAAAGTTTTCTCACCATAAAACTCTATGATTTCTAACTTATTTTTAAGGGTTTTATTCACCTGGTGTTTTGGGTCATGGGATGTGAGGCTTTAAATTTACTTGTGGTGAGCTTACACACATCCGATTGAGGCAGACGCTTGAATTGATCTTCCTATCAGGCTCTGTAGACAATATGACTCAACACTCACGTAACTTGACAAACCAGGGCACTTTCAATTATCGCTATTTATCAAGCTTATAATGTCAATCCAGACACGAAGAGATTCAACATATATATTCTTCAAGAAAGGTGATATACTGTGATTTATTGAAGGTAACTTATAAAACCAGGACCAAGTTCAAATCCTAAATGAGACAATCAGTATATTATCACTGAAGATTATATCAACAAGACTTATCGGGTCATAAATCAGAATGAATAGGGTATTGAGATGCCAACAGATATTCATCTTATCAAAACTACTCTTCTCAAAAGGTAAAGGAGTTTTAATTGTGAAGATTCTCAAAAAAATCTCACCCAATCAAAAGGGGGTAGGACAAGTATAGATTCATGACTGTAAGAAGCTTCCTATAAAACATATGTGCTCTCCGGACGTCATTCTGAATAAAAATATATTCACAGATATAATATTGCTTTAAAAACTCTATAAGGACCTTTTGAGTCAACAATTGATGATAAAGCAATGATTGAAAAGATCTTTGATAACGACGACGATATAAACATTAATGGTTAGCAGGCAACCTACAAATTGCCAAAGGATTATTGGCCTTATATATATTACGAAACATCGACATCGTCAATTACAAAAATACCGTCGATTATAGTCATTATCATCAATTATCACTGATCAGCATTGTTATCAATTATTATTGATCACGAAAGTATCATCATGAAGCATTAACGATCATTGTGATATTGTCTATTACGAAGTAATATTATAGATTACTACTGATATTATTGTCTATGACTTCGGCAAGAAGACATTATCGTCATTGTTAAATTATTATTATCTTCGGCTACAACCAAAATGACATTAATTATTGTCATCAATCAGGCTGAACAATATTATCACCGATGTTATTATCAACAAAACTGATATTATTACTTCAACAAAAAGACATCATCATCAAACTATTGTTATTATCGGCCGTTGCTAAAATGACATTATTGTCTCCCATCACCATATTGACATTATTGTTGCATCGATTATATCGCCGATTATCAATCATCGCTAGCTGCATTAAACCATTTATATTACCAATTTATCATTTACGACAATGGAAAGCGCTCATGAGCCAACCATTTGTAAGCCCTATATTATTAGCGATGGTACTTTATCATTTACAGTAGCGAAAAGCACCCATGAGACTAGCTGCGCGTAAGTCCTATATTTTTAGTGATGGCGATTTATCATTTATGGCAGCGGAAAGCGCCCATGAGGCCAACCACGCGTAATCCCTATATTATCAGCGATGACGATTTATTATTTATGACGGTGAAAAGCACCCATGAGGCCAATCATGCATAAGCCCTATATTATCAGCGATGGCAATTTATCATTTACGGTGGCGATGAGTGAGTACATTCAGTCAAAGTCGCGTCCGCTCTAACTCCTTATGAGTTTAAACTATGTTTGCTCTTACGAGCCTGACTCAAAATTGACTTGCTAATCTTACTGATTGAACTCTAAGATAGAGAATGAAACGCAAAGTGCACTGACAAGCGCGAAAAATGAAATGACTAAATCATTGTCATCTTATATACCACAAGTTAAAAGGAACAAGCAATTAAAATTGTTATACATACCAATTATTTCAGAATTGATAGACATTCCAAATTATGCTAAAGCTATTAATACATTGTGATTATTTCAGAATTGTCAATATATTACAATTATTCTGAAGCCTTCAATATATCTTAAATTTACCAATACATTATGAAACTAAATTGGAAAATTACGATATCCTGAGACATTAATTCTGATTAACTTGGTAGGAAAGATTATCACTCAAGATGTAACGACCTGAAAAATTTCCGTACATTGGGCCGAGTACCACCTCGACCAGAAATCACATAGGGTTAAATCCTTTAGAAATTTAACAAAGTTAACTAAGTACTAAACTCGGTAAATCATGAAATCCGTTGGGATCGCTTTAAATACGATCTGCAAGACCCAAAACTTGCAGAATTGGTGACTCTAGGTTACCCTAAAGTCTAGAGCCAAACTCATTACCCGTCTGCTCTCGGGACTGAAACGAAACTTCGTATGAGGTCTAGATCGCACATCGGGAGTCCGATTAACACGAAGCTAAGGAACCAGGACCGCCCCACTGGGCTTGATAATCATCTCAAAAATCAGATGATTCCGATGTCCCACGGCCATTATTTTCACTCCGGAGCGAGGGAGTGTGAAAAACACTATTTCCATCCAAAGAAAAATATCTGGAATAGTGATCTGGCACCTTTCGGTTGCGCGTCAGTATTAAGCAACCTGACCGTCGGAATCAGACCAAATTACACCCTCGGATTAAGAAAAATTTCAGGAACATTTACATGTACTCAGAAATTCTGATCGTGGCCCACGGACCGTTGAACTGAAAGTGGTCCGCCACGTGCGATCTGGGAATCCGATCGAGCCGAAAACGTAATCCCACGTAGATCCGCAGAGGGTGAGCTTAAGTCTGACGTTTGGCTCAAAGAGGGCTACCAGAACACCCCATTTGAGCTTGGAATGTGGCGAACTGCCTATATATGCAGCCACCCTTGAACCTAAGTCTATTTTGGTTATGTTCTAGGCTATAAAAGGGGCTTAGAACAGCCCCTCTCACAGCCATACGAATTTGGGTCCAAACCCTAAGAGAGAAAGAGAGAAAAGAGAGAGAAACTTGTGGAGATCGAGGCCGATCTTCCTCCTACTGCTTCCACTTCTCCCACGGCCTACACCGCTCTATTCCAAGGGATTTCCTGGCGGTTTCCACCCCATTTGAAGGTAAGAAACCCTAACCCTAGGTCTGATTTGAGCTTGATTAGTGATAGGTTAAGGAAAGACTAATTAAATGCGCTCTTTAGGCTAAGAAACTCCCGTATACGGAAGCACCAACCCTCTTGCTGATTCATTGGAATTCCAAGGGCTGAGGTGAGGACTTTAAGCGTATAAGTTACGGTTTTCAATGCTTTCAATGTCAGATAATGATAGATTCATGATCTGCATGCAAATGCACATGTACAAAGTGCTTTCCGTTTCCTGTTTCGATTAGCGATAAAGAATATGGAATTTTACATACTCTTGATATACGTAGAAATACCGTATACGTATTTTTGTTAAGAAAATGTTTAACATGTTTATTTAATGTTTGATTATATCATGTGTGGATAAAATGCTAGTTTGGCGAAAGGGATCGCAAAAATACACGTTCATGTGTAAAAGTCATATATGTGAAAATTGTGTATTCCGGAAATTCCGCATACGTGCGGATTTTAGAAATATAATTGTGATGATTATTTGCCGTATGATTATGATATACACGGGAAAAATACTCTCGAGGCTTAGGGACAGCCCAATCACGAACTTGCCTAACATACGTCATGTATGTTGGAGAAGTGTATTCTAAGTGTTTATATAAGTGCATGTATGTGTACATGTGTATGTACTAGTGCCTTAGATAGGCGCTGATATGGGTTTTCCGACTCCCTTAGAGACATGTAGGATCCCCTCCATGCGGTGGTTCACCGCAACCACTTAATTGTATTGCACACACAATTGTATCCCTATGGGGATAGTGCTTTATTACATGCATTACAACATGCTTTGCAACGTGCTTGACTTCATGTTTTACTTCATGCTTTATAACATGCCTACTAACATGTTTGTATTGCTTGTTTATCATGCTTTATTTCACATGCTAACGATGAAAATTGTTTGAGTTTGGGACTATGAATATAGTCCAAACACTCGGTACCAGACTTGTGATTGTGGCTAAGATTCATGTCGCCACAAAGGACGGGTCCGGCGAACCCGAGTCGTACTTCGGTTGGCGATAGTGGTTGGCCACGCGGAGTGCTTTTGCGCTCCATATCGCTCAACTTGTGGTGCGCTCGAGCTAGTCAGGCTCGCCAATTAAACCGAAGTGTAGTTGTGTGTTCACCTTGTTTGGTCGCTACTGCTTGAACCTAGGGTACCAAACTTACCAGTGGGAATTCCCGTTTAACCAGGGTACCTAGATCCGCTAAGATGCATGAGCCGGGCATGGTGGTATGGGACACCGTGGTCGAGCTGTCGGCCTATGCTGGGGCCATGTGCCTCCCCGTAGTGACCATTGCGCAACTATCTCGTGAGCTGAATACGGTGGTATGGGACACTGTATTCGAGTTGTCGATACTTCGGCGAGAGCCGAGTACGGTGAGATCTGTGCTCGTGCTGACGGGCGACGAGTCCTCCGTGGTATCATCGAGTGTACTCTAAGTATCTGTGATTGGCCACGAGCCTTTCACAGCAACTAGAGTGTGAGTTGAGCCGAGTATGGTGAGACCTGTACTTGAGCTGACGGCTAGTGATTGAGCCGAGTACGGTGAGACCTGTACTCGAGCTGACGGCCAGCAATTGAGCCGTATACGGTGAGATCTGTATCCGCGCTGACGGGTGACGAACCCTTTGCGATGCCATCACTAAGCTTCTCAAACCATAACATCGTATGAGAATAACTAGGATTGACGACCCTAGAATGGATCATGTTGGGAATGATACAAGGGAGGTACCTTAGTTTCCCAATACTGCTGATTGAAATGGACTAATAATAACTTGATAATCACGAGCATCATCGCACCGCATGTGCTTTGTAGATGTGGCGCACTGAGGGAGTTAAGCATTCGCGAACGTAAGATGATGTCGCTTGAGGGTGGTTTGGCAAGGGCATACTGCATCATGTCATGTCATTTTGCATTTAACAAGAGTAGTTAGAAATGCTTGATTTGTACTGCTTTATCATTACTGCTTAGTTGATTTGATAACATGTTAACTTATGCATTATTGTTCCACTGAGTTAGCTACTCACTCCCACGTTACGGGATGGTGTTGTACACACCAACCAGACTCTGTCGCAGGGTTAGAGGGCGCCTTGGTTCAGGAGCCAGAGCCCAACGTTGATGAGGACCAGGAGGAGTTCTCTTTCATGCAGTACTCTGACGGCTACGCTTAGGCCGGCTGCATCGCAGGATTCTCGGGGCCTCTTTTGAGGATGTATTTTGGGTTTTTAACTTACAAACATTACATGTATATTGGTGCTCAGCTAGTACTCATACTCTGGAGTTCAGAAAATTTTGTTACTTTACATACTTGAATATAAAATTTCAGTCTTCCGCTGTTTTTAAATGCAATTGAACTGGAGTATGAATTACTGTTTTGGTTTAATCTCATTCATGTTTATTGCGCTAACTCAGACAACATTTAACCGGCATTGTGTATGTTGCATAAGTGATGCGTTGGAACTCGGGAGTTGAGTTCATACTCGACCCCCGAATTTCAGGGCGTTACACAAGATCCTGAAATACGCAGGCTATGAATGAAGCAGACATTCTCGATGAAAGAGATATTTAATAGCTCAAGGATCGTCATAGTAGGAACAACATTAAAGGACGATTCATTGGCACATAGATCGTGGAGGTTCCGTTGTGCGTAATGGGTCCAATGGCACATGGATCGAGGCTTCACACGTGTGAAAGCCGATAAATACCCCTTCATCCTCTCATTTGGATCATCAGAAGTTTCAGAGAGGTGCCAAAAACAAGGAGAGAGCGAGAGAGAGAAAGAAGGAAAAAGTATTGGAAGATGCCCTGCGTGTTGTGCGCACCCAACAGGAGTGTGTTGTGTGCCCACGCAAAAGGGATGCGCTGCATGCCCGTCTAATAAAAGGCCTCCACAACCTTGTGCTTTGCAATTTTGTGGGTTCCTTTTGCAGTTCGATTTCTGATGTATATACCTCTCGAATGTCAGCTCGAAGCAAGGGATCTTGGACCCACACAACCCCTCTGTCGCTCTGACGGAAACCAAATATGTCAAAATGTTGTCAAAATTGCTATTGAACTGATTTTCCTTTCTTTCATTACACTGATTCACTGTACTTTGTTTCAGAATCAAGGGAAACATGGGGATGTAATGTGAACTCAGAATCAATAAAATACATGATGATGATTGTTGTCTCATTCTTCCTTGTTATTATTAAACAAGATATCCCAACCGATGATATTATTTCTTGTTGAAATAATACATATGATGCCAAAACTCTCAATGCTATTTACTCTTAGTTTCTCTCAACGAATTTAAATTCATTTTCACATGTGAAACTGGAAAGGAAGCATGAGACATATTAAAGTCTCCCATGTGAGAACTAGCATAGTAAAAAGATCGAAACTTCAGCTCTTAATGACCTGATTTGAAATATAAGAATGGAAGTGTCTGGAACTTTCATAGAATTTTACTATAAACTGAATGATATTTGCAATTCCATGTGACGTTTAGGAGAGAATTCTGGAAGGACGTATATATAGAAAAATACTTAAATCCCTACCAGATTGGTTCACTCCCAAGATAACCTCAATAAAAGAGTGTAGAAACATAGATGAGATGAAAGTATAAAAGTTCCTAGGTTCCCTACAAACATACGAACCACAATTTAAGCCGCTAGAGCAAAGAAATTAGCCGTCTTTAAAACATCTCATAGGCATTCACTTAAACTTATGATTGTTAAATCTGAAAGTGATAGTGATGATGATGATGAGGAGGAGGAGGAATTCCTCAAGTTTAGTAGAGGGAGGAGTTGTAACAAGCGGGACAAGATAATTGAGAAAAGAAAAGGAAAATCTATTAAACAACCTAAGTCAATCCAATGTTACAATTGCGAGGGTTATGGACATATTATCACCGAGTACCCTACCAAAGTAAAATCCAAAGACAAGGCTATAACAGCAACATGGGATGATATGGAGGAGTCTGAATCTGCTTCAAAAGATTCCTCTAGTGTTGAAGACCATAGTCATGTGTTAACGGCCTACACCACGGTATTCCTCCCTAGAGACTTGAGAGACCGTAATACCTCAAGTAGGTGACCTTAGAAAGTCCCTATGAGCTGAATTGAAAATCAGAGGATTTCAGCCTCAATGATGTGCTCTATAGTTAAATAAGAATATTAAGCCTCTTTAGTGAGCATATAGAAAAATTTAAGGATTATAGCCTCATCTTATGCTTAATTGATATAATCGAGGATTATAGCCTCATTCTTATTGATAGTTTAAGCTTTAAAGTTATTGGATTTCGATATCATATATTTTTAGTTTAGACTATCATTGGTCATTCCTACTTTGATTGTTATATCTTTTAAATGACCATAATAAGCATGCTCCATATTTTAATTTTTATATATACCATTTAATCCCCTATCTGTATGTTCCTTATAATTAGTAAATCTATTACTTATAGAGTTATTACATGTTATATTTTTATTGTATATTTAGTGGAACTAACTATTTATCAAATACCTATAAAAATGGGGAGAAAGATCAAGTCCCACCAAAATAATGAATTCTCTTTTAAAAGATTTATTTGTTCTATGCAGAGATTGATGAAGAATGAGGGAGAAATTATGAGGGAACATAACAAGTGTTACATGTCCTAGTATATCAAGCTATTAATCATTTATATTTGGCATATAATATTTTAATTTTTTTTTTGTATGTTATTGGTATGAACCATGACATAGTTTGTCTAGGTTAGGTTTTTGTCACGTAATCAACAAAAAGGGAGATTGGTAGTGCACTGATTTGTGCATCTTGTTTGTCAATCACGTGAGTCCATGCGTCATGTAGTCAGTTAAGCGCTTAGAAGTTGAATATTGAAGACATAAGAGAACATGAGCATCAAGGAGCAAATAACAGGTAAATGAGGTGCCTTGGTATATCTAATCCTTAACCCCAAACAACTCCTTGAACCAGTAGATGATCCTTACCCTTATAAGTAAATCTTGTTGATCATCTCTTACCCTTATAAACTTAATTGCAACATGATAAGTAAGGATATAAGAGGTGCAAAGCTGCTGTGAAATTGTATGCCCAAAACAGCAAACTTTCGAGTTGTGCTTGATCTCATCAAGCAGTCCTCGAGGGGTCTTCGATGGCATCAAAGACCACTTGATGAAATTGAGTACGTAACTTAGATATGTCTAACAAGTTTTAATGATTTGATCTAAGTTTCTCGACAGAATCGAGGAACCTTCGATGACATCGAAGGGTCCCCTTGATACCATCTAAGACCCCTCGATGGCATCGGGTAGTAGTGTATAAACTATCCAACAACAATTCAGTTGGAACTACGATTTTCTCAATGCCATTATTTGTCCATTTTTTTACCATTGAAACTTGAACTCCTTATAAATGGCATTTAGTTCTTTGTCATTTGGATGGGTTTTTGGTACAATAGAAGCCTAGTTGATTTAATGATAATATTCCCCATCCCAAGCCTCTAAAGTTTAGATCCAACCTCTATTGGTATAACTCGTATAAACTCTTTAGAACACCCATCTAGGTGAATCTTCACGGCTTTACAACATCCCATTAGTTGTAGGAGATATCCAACCTCCAATCACCTTAGTCACCTCAAAGGAGCATTATTGCAAGGTGTTTAATCCTTGAATTGAAGCATTGGCAACATAACGTCATCATGATCGGGGGAGCAAAGGGAGCTGATTGAAGCATGGGAGAACATCGATTAAGCAACATAAAAGTGCATCAACGGGGCTGAATCCAATAAGGTTGTCAATTGTTGGGTCCATGTATACTAGAATTGAGTGTGAGAGTTTGAATTGCTAAACTTGACTAATTTATTGTGTACGACATTGCGCTACGTGAAAAATGAAAAAAAAAAAAAAGGACGGATTTAGAGACGGTTTTGGACCGTCTCAAAAATTGTTTGGTTTAAAGACACTTTAGAGACGGCCGTAAACCGTCTCTAAAATTTTAGACGGCCCCTGACCGTCCTTAATATTGTCTTAAAAATTTAAACGTCCACAAATCATTTAAGACGGTCGTTGACCATCTATATGCGGTCATCTAAGATGGTCATTGGCCGTCCGCATTAAAGACAGTCCTTGACCGTCTGATATGCGGTCATTTCAGACGGTCATTGGCCGTCTTTTACTTGTAGCCTTGCCAAAGACCGTCTCTATCAGAGACTATTAAGCACCATCTCTATTAGAGACGGTCCTAAACTGTCTCTATTAGAGACTACCAAAGACCGTCTCTAATGCTCAGATCATAAACTAAGAAGCTCAAAAAAATTATGAATTTCGAAAAAAAAAAAAAAACCTGAGAAGCTTAGAAAAATAATTAACAATGTTTAAGAAAATTTTAAATTTTGAAAAGAAAATTGTAATTATGTAGAAATCTAGATTTTGAAAAAAAAAATTAAGAACTTTGAATAATGTTGATAATTTTGAAAAAAAAAATCGATAAAAAATGATATTTTGAAAAAGAAAATTTAAAAAATTAAACAAAATTGTGAAAAAATTGACAAATTGTAAAAAAAATTTTTATTTTTTTTTAAAGAAAACTAGATTTTATATTTAGACAAGAAAAATTAAAAAGTTATATAACAAAAGTGAGATTTTAAAAATGATATTGTGAAAAAAGAAAATTTTATAAATTAAACAAAATTGTGAAAAAATTGACAAATTGTAAAAAAATATATATTTTAAAAAAGAAAACTAAAGTTTGTATTTTGACAAGAAAAATTGAAAAATTAGATAACAAAAGTAAGATTTTGATGATGTGTTGTATATCCTTGTCGCCCCTATGTTTCTCCAACCCATTTTTGGGCAGGGTAATAATGTAAAAATGTTTTAATTTTTAAAAAAATTTTACAGTAAAAATGTGTGTGTGTGTGTGTGTGTACAGTTTTTATATCATATGAATGGAAATTCTTTTATATATAATTAAAAGGTAATATTTAAATGATTTGTAATTTCACGTGAAAAAGAATATTGAAAAGTTTAGAAATTTTAACTATGTTTAAGAAAAATTTTGAGAACAAAATAATGCTTCTGCAGAAAAAAATCGGCATTTTGAAATTTTTGAGAAAGAATTAAAAATATGAGAAATTTTTTGAGATTTTGAAAATAAAAATTCAAAATTTGTATTTTAAATATTTTTGAAATATTTTATAATAAAACTGATATTTAGTTAAAAGAGAAAAAAATATACATTTTGAAAAAAAAAATGTTAAATTTATTTGTGAAAAATAAATTTACTAAATTATCAGGCACATCCACTAATTGAACCTTTATTCGTTTTTGGACAATCTAATCAACTCAAATTGAAGAGTAAATAACTTCAGATGTTTAAATCAAATTTCACTGAAATTGTTGATCAATCTTGTATGCTCAATATCTTTCTCATATGTAGCCTGATTGAGGCGAGTAACTAGTCAAATTGAGAGTATTGATCAGTAAAATAGAGTGAATGGACCGGACATGTAAAATGGGTCAAATATTCTGGTTAAAATTATGACGCAACTTACTGACCTCATGAGAACCTAAGAATTGATGTTAGTAAGTTTTGTGGTCCCCATCATTATGTGTGTCGAACATCAACACCGTGGATTTGATGTGTCCCCTTTAGGTTATGAGATATCTCAAAAATCATCGGTAAACGAAACTCAAGTGGGCCATACCATTTAAAACTATGTGAAGACATCCTAAAAAATATAAAAGCACTTGGTGGAGCCCACATGAGTTTTGGATGCGGTTGAAACTTGGTCTGACCCCTCATCCAAGTGGGACACACATAATGAGTGGGTTGGATATGTGAATCACATTTAGGCAGGCCCAATATATGATTATGAATGTTTTAAGGAAACCTTTCTCCACTACATTTAAATAAGTTACTCGTTACCTTTACAAATTGTGAAAAAATTAATCAAAATTGTGAAAAAATTGACAAATTGTAAAAAATATATATATTTTTTAAAAAGAAAACTAGATTTTGCATTTTGACAAGAAAAATTGAAAAGTTATATAACAAAAGTGAGATTAAAAAATTGATATTTTGAAAAAGAAAATTTAGAAATTTAAACAAAATTGTGAAAAAATTGACAAATTGTAAAAAAAAATATATTAAAAAAAAATACTAGATTTTGACAAGAAAAATTGAAAAGTTAGATAACAAAAGTGAGATTTTGATGATGTGTTGTATATCCTTGCCGGCGCCCCTATGTTTCTCCAACCCATTTTTAGGCCGGGTATAAAAAATTATGTAGATTTAAATCTTAAGTGGATCACACCACTGGAAAGAATGATAATATAGCACCTCGCCATTAAAAATTATAAAGAGCCCATCGTAAGGTTTTAGTAATGTTTATTTGCAATCCAACTTATTGATAATGTAAAGAAGATCTAGATGAAGGTAAACTACAAAGATCAAATTGATCCAAACTTTTGTGGCCTTTAAAAGGTTTTTAATAGTTATTCATCATTATTTTGATTGGTATGGCCCACCTGAGATTATTGAGTTCTTGTGATTTGAAATCACATCCTAAAATGTGATGGAAAAATATATGGACGGTGTCGATATACATAAAATATATCAAGGTGGGCCCTACATAGTTAGAGTAACACCCATGAAGGAGTTACCTAAATAGTGAAATGGTACTATAAGGTCACCTCATGGGAACTTCCCATGAGGTTAATCTGTGTGTGCCCCACCATGATGTGTGTAGAACATCAACACCATGCATTTGATGTGTCCCCTTTAAGTCCAAAAATTAGTCGCATACGAAACTCAAGTGGGCCATAGCATCTAAAACTATGCGAAGACATCCCTAAAACATATAAAAGCATTTGGTGGCGCCCACATGAGTTTTGGATGTGTATGAAACTTGGTCTGACTCCTCATCCAAGTGGGACACACATAATGAATGGGCTGGATCTATGAACCACATCTAGGTGGGCCCAATAAATGATTATGAATGTTTTAATGGGAGGGTAACCCTCTCAACTATAGTATGTGGTGTGGCCCACCCAAGTCATGGATTGACTTTATTTTTAAGCTTGTGGCCCACCATGGAATGGTGCATCTGACTGATGGGGCAAATCCAAAGTTCAAGTGGACCCACCATAGAAAAGAGTGGGATAGTGACACCCACTATCGAAACCTTCTTAGGGCCCGCCGCGATGTTTATTTGAGATCCAACCTGTTTATAAGTTAATACATACATGGAATAAGAGAAAACATATATATTAGCTTGGTTGAAAACTTCTACGGCCCAAAGTAAGGTTTTAATGGTAGGCATTCAATCCCCACTGTTTTTTGTGATGAGGTCCACTCGAACTTTGAATCTGCCTCATACTTTGGCTCAATCACAAGAAGTTTTTAATGTTGGATATTCAATCAACACCATTTCATGTGGTGTGGTCCAAATACTTGGATGAATAGGAAAAATAAATTTCATATTGATCCGAAACTTTTGTGACCCACGAAAGGGTTTCAACGCACATTGCATCCTACCCTACCGTATCCAGTTAGCAATGACACAGTGAATGTATTTGGTTTATCCACAATGTTAATCCATTTTTCCATATCATTTTAGTGGTTGAGCCCAAAATTAAAGCATATCCAAAGCTCAAGTGGACCATACCACAGGAAACAGTGGGAATAATGATTTCCATTGTTGAAATCTTCCTATGGCCTATAGTGATTTTTATTTGTCATTCAACCTGTTCAATAGATCACAAATACATGGATGAAGGGAAAACTAAAATATCAACTTGATCCAAAACTTCAGTGGCCTCCCAAAAAATTTTAATGTTTATACTATTTCCTATGATGTGGTCCACTTCAGATTTTTATAGGCTTCATTTTTGAGCTTATGTAATAAAATTATATGTTAAAATGGATGGATGGAGTGGATAAAATGAATAAATCATGGTGGGCCCCACAGGATTGACTCAGTACGCTTGGGAACGGATTGGCTACTCCCCCTGACACTCATCAATGGCTGGTGGTCGGTGCTCTATGGCCCCCACCATGATGTATGTGTTTCATCCATGCCGTCCATATATTTTTACAGATAATTTTACAATATGAGACCAAAAATGAGATATATTCAAATCTTAAGTGGACCACATTACAGGAAACAGTGTTGAATGAGCATCGACCATTAAAAACATTTTGGTACCCATAAAAGTTTTGGATCAAGCTGATTTTTTTTCCCTTCATCTGGTCCTGTATGACCAAATCAATAGATTGGATGTCAAATAAACAGTACAGTGGGCTTTAGGAGGATTTTAATGGTGGATATCCAATCACTATTGTTCTCATGTGGTGTGGACCACCTGAGATTTATATCCCTCTAATTTTTGGCATAAAGCTCTAAAATGATCTTTAAAAATGGATGAATGGAATGGATGAAACACATACATTATGGTAGTGCCCACGGAGCACCGTCCATAGTCTCGCCCAAAATTGGGCGCGGTCTCGCCCAAAACTGGGCGCCCAATCCCTCTGCTCTCTCTCTCTCTCTCTCTCTCTCTCTCACCCTTGCCCTCTGCCCTTTTTCCTTCATTTCCCCCATTTTTTCGGACCCCCATTTAGGGATTTGGGGATTTTAGGGCTTACAAATTTGAATGTGGACCCCGATTCAGGGATTTTCTGATATTACAAATTAGGGATTTGGGGATTTTAGAATTTTTGGGATCTTGAGGATTTTTGGAATTGGGGAATTCTCACTCATCCTTCTAGAAACTTCAATTTGATTTTGGATTGGTGAGTTTTTTTATTTGAAAAACTTCATCGATCTGTTGTGGTAAGTAGGCTACTGAGGTTGAAGATCAGGCTCGAACAAGCCTTGTAATCGTCCATAAAAATCCAAACACTGTTGATATGAATTAGGATCTTCACTTCCACCAGAAACAGGATCTAGTGGACTCTGTCATGGATACCGATTTAGTAATCTGAATGTGGATGCTTCTGTAGTTAATGTCTCTTCTTGTCAATCTATTGGGTCCCAATGTGGAGGAAATGTGGATATATGATGTGGGTCCATCTGATGGATGGTTTTTATTGCTCAATGGTGGGTGCCTTAAAACTTAGGTTAACTTCCATGTTATATGCTACATGGGGTGGCATTGTCCATTTTGTATTTGATAAAATGCTTCATTATCTGGTCATTGTGGATATGTAAATTCCCATTGGACTCGTTCCCTTGAAGCAATATTGATTGTGAGTCTTCTCCTCTCTGTTAATAGCCTTCCCATTGGACGCGCTGTTGCAGGCCATTTTTTCCCCCTAGAACGGGCATTACAGCCCTGTAACGCGTAACTCTTCCCACTGTTACCGTTATGTAACGGCCTTTATGACCATTCCATTACAGTTTTTGAATACCTTGATCCCAATTGTATGCATATGCTCCATCGGCTCTCTATATGCTAGCATGTGCATCTCCATCTTCTATTGAAAGGCTTCAACCTGTGCTGGTTGGAAATACAGCCATGAAACTGTGTCCCTTGCACATGAGAAAGTAGGTACTTGAAAGTAACAATGTTAGCATCCTTTGAACATTCTCTTTGATGAATACCTCTAGCACCACATTTTTTGGTGTACCTAGAACAAATACTTATCCAGTGCATATGATATGGCTTGCAAGTTGCAATGTAAGTGTCTGTATCAGTAGCCCAACAAGTGCTCCTCACAACTTGAAGCTTATTCAGTGCCTGGAATTACTCATGTGGGTTAGACTTATGAACTGTTTTTCATGTCATGTTTTCTGTGTTTGGTATATGTGGACCCAAAAGTGGTTTCTTGATGCGCCCCTTCATGGTCACAATTAATATATTTTCAGTCCAAAGAAGATGTTGGCCATGTAATTGATGGTATCTTCTCTTCAACTCCAGAATGTAAGGCTTGCAAAGGTAGCACTTAGGCCTGGTGCGGGTAACATGGTGAACGGAATTCTGTGGAAGCTACTTTTACTGAAGGTTTGTCATTTTCTGTAACATTCACTATACTCAAATTAAGGGGTCACTAGAAACCAGGTTCATTTGAATGCCTTAGCCCTTTCGTATATATTGATTCAGGGAAAAAACTCACTTCCACTACCCAAACTGGAGGGTGATGAACGTGCAAAAGCACGCTCTCTGGCAACTATTTATTCACATCCAGTGGTATGTTTGTCATTGCACCTTCCCTTATTATTATTTTTTTTTCTAGAAATTTTACTTCAGGAAGAAGGGTTTTCACATTTTCATTCACTAATATTTATTATTGAGGAATTCTACCACGGTAGCATGCTTCATTGAGTTCTGTGAAGCGTACATCGGAATATGTCCAATTTACATGTGGTGCCTGTGCATGGTGATCAGCTCAACGATTTTGTGGACCTGAAAAGCAATGGTATCTGACTGTTCTAGCCAAGCATCTGCTCAGTGGTCTGAAGTGGACAATTAACCCAAAAAGATCAATTGTACGTACATGTTCAGTGGGCAAAACTTGCAATAATTTGGTGGTCAAACTATAGCCCACATGCGACAAATGTGCCGAGAATATAGAACATACACCTCACACACTGCCTGAAAGTACATTGTCAAATGACACCTTGCCAACTTAATCAGTGCCTAGATTTGATACATGACGGATTTCGGACGCCAATCTGATTCCCAAGTTTTAATCAAGTTTACAACCGGTGTGGATGCACTTTTTCCTTTTCTAAATGAACAAGAAAGAGCATGTTTTACTGTGCTTGATATTTCTCCCTTGTTTTATCATTAATAATGCTTTTCTTGAACTGTAGGTTCCTCATGAACCATCCTTGCATATGGATGATTTTGTCCGCATCAAAACCGGCATGCAGGTGTGTGTTAAAATCTATAACACAACAAAAAGGGTATTGCTATTACCTATTTCCTTTTCATAGGACTCAATATTTTGTCCGTTTAAGGGTCTGGATGGTTATTCAATTCAAAATAAATTGATCTTCATCACAAAGAATACCAAGTACATGGTTAATGCATGGGACTGGGGGCAGTGTCGTACAATTTCAGCTTACTCAGATCATAGGGCTGTTTGCACTTTGATACATGTCCAAAAACCATTGGCCCCTCGCCATCAATGCTTCCATTGCTGTTTGAGTCAGTTATTCTTTACTTAGTGTCTATCAGAAAAGGAATTGTGGCTTTCCTAGTGAAGGAAATTTGAGTTCGCAATTCCTCATGTTACGCTAATAGCTTTTCTTAAGAATGAAATGCAACATTCTTCAAACAGCTGATCATAAGTCTTCGTCATTGTTATTGACCGCTTTTTGCTTCAATTGTTTTATCAAGTTTGCTAATGAGTTCAACATTTTATTTTATTTTATTTTTTCTGCTTCTCAGACTTTCATACAAGCGGGGTTATTGAAAGACGGTCTATGTTCAGTTCAGGATGAGAGTGCAGGTCAGTTCTTTTTCCAGACCCTACCCCAGCTATTTTTCTAAAATAGGGTTTGAAGGCTATGCCTATTACATATAATTTTATTACATATATTAATCTTTAGTCTTTTAATTTATATGATTCATTTGATTCCATGCATTTTGTAGAAATTCAACTGTTTGTATAGTGAAATCAAATTCTGTTCCCAGACAGGTAAATCAGGAACTCCCAATTGGTGCATTCATATGCCTTTTTTCAGGGCCAATGTCTTAGAAAGAAGACCAGTCACCAAACTCTTTCCAATGAAATATGTCTAAATTGGATTGGTTAGACAAAAGTAAGTGTGAAGTGGAAATTGGAAAATATAATTCTAAGAAGTTAAGAAAAGAAAATTTGTAACCAAGTACAATTTCAGTAGGAAAAACACGTGATTTTCTAAAGTTGACTCAACCAAGTTTCTCCTGTTTACCAAAATCTTTTGAATATCCAATTGAAGATAGTCTTAAGAAAAATGCATAAATTTAAAAAAAAAAAAAAAAAAAAAAAAAAAAAAAAAAAAAAACAACAACAACAATAACAACAACAATTGAAGATGAGTTAACAAGTGAAGAATAAATCTGTATGCTAAGGGCAAAATCTTGAATTAGAGTCCTCTCTAACCAATCAAAGCACATAATACCTCCAGATAATCAACTAGAGCTTATCTGGCTTGAATTATTATAAAGGACCAAAATAAAATAAAATAAAACCATGGATAGGCGAATGTCTATCTGAAAATAATACACAAATGTGGATCTTTAGCCAGACATGGGGCTGACTTAATATTTTTAGAGATTCATTTGTGTTTTTAATAGCTATTGGTTGAGCTAATCTAGTATGCTTCTCTCTTGTGGATCTTTAGACAAACATGGGGCTGACTTAATATGAGATAATATGACAAATATTAATATGCAAAAATTTTAGCTACACGTGAAATTGGCACTTGTGCTTGCATGTGGATGGCCAGGATCTAAACTAAGATAATAATATTTATTTTCACAACTAAGATAATAATATTTTCTTAATGATTACTGCATTTATGATCCAAAGATGGAAATTTTCGACTGAGAGAAAAATTGGCGATTTTACCCAATTATTTTGCACCCTAGCTAAGGTATTAGGATGAACTCTTAGTTCAAAGGAATTTGATTCTTTCTCAATTTTCACCAAGTCAGCCCCATTTCTTTTAGAAGAGATCCAAGTGCTTCCTCTTGCTAGTGGCTATTCTTTGGTGTGTGTGGGTGGAAAGGAATAATTGTTGCTTCGGAAATGTTTGTAGGGTTAACTTATGTTTGATGGATTGCTTGCCTTAATGGTTATTGTAATTTTCTTTTTCTGGTTGTTTCTATTGTATTTCTTTTCCTTCTTTGTTTGTTTGTTTTTTTTTCTTTAATTTTGGCCTCTTGGCCTTGAATAAATCAGTATCTTAAATTGAATAAATCAGTATCTTAAAAAAAAAATTAAAAATTAAAAAGCTAGCCAAATGGGCGCCCATGTACATTCATCACTCTATTTCTAGCATTCTGCATTCCTCTACATAAGCCTCCTACGAACTTTCCTTAGAAGTGACCCTGTTGGTCGAAGGCCAGCTATAAAAATGTTCATGTCATGAACATGCCCAGGTTGTCCTAGTTAAAATTATTAGTTTACTATTAGCCGACTCTCAATCCTAGCACATCTGCAAGTCACATCAAAGCATACAACTGGTCGAGACGTGTGAAACTGGTAGCCCTGTACATGAATCTTCTAGGCTTCTCCCTTCACAAGAAAAATCCATGCCCTGCGATGGAGGTATGCTCTAGCACGTAGTGACATCACATGGAGATCTGGATACTTCATCATTTCCTTTGTTTGCAAAACAAATGTTATTGGCTATGAGGGAATTTTCCTTTTTGGCTATGAGGAACAAATGTTATTGGCTATAAGGGAATTTTCCTTTTGCGAAACAAATGTTATTGGCTATGAGGGAATTTTCCTTCTTTTTTTTTCCTTTTTTTTCTTAAAATTTTTTCTTTTGTTTTTTGCAATAATTAATAAATTGATTGAAGATCTAGATACTTCACCATTTCCTTTGTTTCATTAGTTTTTTCTAAATCAGAATGCTACTTTCGCCAGGTTTGATGCAGAAATCGTCGCCAACTTCACAGAAAGACAAATAGCATCAGTGGCCACAAATTGCAACCTGGATTTAAACAAGGTTTGAAGTGCCGCCAACAATGCTAACAGAATCCTCCAGGTCAGATTGTTGATTGGACCTGATTTTATTTAAATGATCTTGATAATCCATTTTATTTAAATGAGCAGACCTGGATGTGCGTCGAAGCTATCCGGATGTTGAGCGGGGGTCCCTAGAAGGTGGGAACCATTGTTATGACCATGAAGCTGTCCATTTCTTATTGACATCATTGGAGGGGTCTGGCCATTTGGACAGGCCGTGTTTATATCTGTATTTGCTTGAAATTAATGGAGCAGATCCGGATGTGCGTCGGAGCTATCCGGATGAGCGGGGGTCCCTAGAAGGTGGGAACCGCTGTTATGACCATGATGAAGCTGTCCATTTCCTATGGATAACATTGGAGGGGCCTGGCCATTTGGACAGGCCGTGTTTATGTATTTGCTCGAAATTAATGGAGCAGACCCGGATGTGCGTCAGATCTATCCGGATGAGCGGGAGTCCCTGGAAGGTGGGAACCGCTGTTATGACCATGATGAAGCTGTCCATTTTCTATGGACAGCATTGGAGGTGTTTATATATATATTTGCAGGGACCACACCCTTAACCTAAACCATACCCTAAACCTATAACCTAAACCTATTCTCAATTCCCTAAAGTTATAACCTATAACCTATAACCTAAACCTATTTTCAAATCCCAAAAGTTATACTTATAACCTAAACCTAAACTTAAACCTTAACCTATAACCTAAACATAAACTTATAACCTTAACCTAAACTTATAACCTTAACCTAAACCTATTCTCAAATCCCAAAACCTATACTTATAACCTAAACCTAATCCTTAACCTATAACCTAAACATATACTTATAACCTTAACCTAAACTTATAATTAACCTTAACCTAAACCTATTCTCAAATCCCAAAAGCTATACTTATAACCTAAACCTAAAACTTAACCTAAATCTATAACGTATACTTACAACCTTAACCTAAACTTATAACCTTAACCTAAACCTATTCTCAAATCCCAAAACCTATACTTATAACCTAAACCTAAACCTTAACCTATAACCTAAACCTATACTTATAACCTTAACCTAAACCTATTCTCAAATCTAAAAAGCTATACTTATAACCTTAACCTAAACCTATAACCTATACTTACAACCTTAACCTAAACCTATACTTATAACCTTAACCTAAACTTATAATCTTAACCTAAACCTATTCTCAAATCCCAAAACCTATACTTATAACCTAAACCTAAACCTTAACATAAACATATAACCTATACTTATAACCTTAACCTAAACTTATAACCTTAACCTAAACCTATTCTCAAATTCCAAAACCTTAACCTATAACCTATAACCTAAACTTAAACCTAAAACCTAAATGTATTCTCAAATCCCTAAACCTAAACCTACACCTAATCCTAATCTCAACTCCCTAACCTAAACTTGAAAACCCAAACCTAAACCCGATCTCGAACTCGAACCCGATTTACTAAACCTAAACATTAACCTATTCTCAATTCCCTAAACCTATAGCTTATAACCTAAAACTAAACCTAAACCTAAACCTATAACCTTGACCTAAACCAAAACCTATGACCTAGAACCTTAACCTATAACCTTTAACCTAAACTTATAACCTATAACCTAACCTTAACCTAAACCTAAAACCTTAACTTATAACCTAAAACCTAAACCTAAACCTAAAACCTAAATGTATTCTCAAATTCCTAAACCTAAACCTACACCTAATCATAATCTCAACTCCCTAACTGAAACTGTCACACCCCAAACTCGAAAAACGGGATCACAAAATTCCCGATCGCCGAATCTGGTGCCGACAGCCTCCGTAGTACCTCATTCTCGGTTCTCAGCGCCCATACGCCAGATTCCGATCCTGGGATCCTACAAGGAGGATTTTCTGTATGATTTTTTTTGTAATGGAGCATAACCACAAGTATACCCAAATCATAAAGGCAACATCATCATCACATATCCACTGATATAATCATTTGAATACACTGCTGAAAGGGAAGTACATATATCGAAATCAAAGCTCCAAAGGACAACTACACGCTCTAAGCTCAACGCTGCTACAGCCTAACGCCACCTGCATGTATCTATCGTGCATAAGCTTAGAGGGTGGTGAAAGTGTGTGCACAAGATAAGTGCCAAGATACCATAAAGCACATAAATCATACATCATCAGGATAAGCATAAATACTAACAAGATCATGAATCATATGACATCAGAGTAAGCGGAAGTATACTGGTAAGTTCATGAATGCTATCAGCTGTAACAAGGCTATGCGATGCAAAACATAATAAGAAAATAACAGATGCTGAGGATGCAATGCAATATGCAAATCCTGATGAGCCACGAATACCATCAACCTCATCTAAGCCATATAAGTGCAAAAACATAGTAACCCAAAATGTTAAGTACTACGGATGCAATGTAATATGCGGTGCGAATGAAATGACCATGCTGGAATGTGAAGTCGGGATGATAGTATGAAGTATCACAGGCTATGAGGTCCATCACAAGGGACTTCTATCCAAACCAGTCTCATACCTAAATTTGGATAGTCAGACACAATGTGGTAAACTCCTGATCTCAGGTTAGTCGCGTGCCCAACCGAAATACTAGCCATGTGAAGGTACACGTAACAAATAGTTACGCACCACCAGCCCAAGTGGATAGTGAATGAATGAATGAGTATGCAACTCTTGCTCACTAAATCCACATATTAGTACAGTTCATCTCTGAGATCATCACCGGGGTTTATTACACTCGACACCGACTGCCTCCTCCCTAGCTGCACAGCCCAGCGAGCGGAATAGACCTCACTATCCACCTGACCAGTAGTTTGTCAATACCTACCCGGCTCATCGATAGCGGACCCATTTACGAGCTGGTCATACTCAACCTAGCTTATAGCCTCCTCACTCAGGCGGATAAGGCCACACCCCCTCCCAACCGACCACGACACAATGGGAGACGCGGCCTACTGGTATTCGGCACTCAGGCGCTCATGTTCCACTCGGTCTAAACATTGGGGCTACTCCTGGCCTCGGAGGTTCTGGGATTTTCACCCAAGGACATCTTAAGTGCCCACAGTGCTAGAACCAAGTATTTTCGGTGTCCCATTTAGTCATCCACGATGTGCATGTGGAGGCTATGGTCGTGATGTCGTTAGGGCATATAATGACCATAACTCACAATGCAAAATGCATGAGTCATACAATCCAGTCATGCATCAATTTTGTGCATACCGTGCGCTCAAGTGAGATAACCTCCGCCTATCAGGGAGTCTAATAACAATCTGCCCAATGACATATGCAATGGTCAAACATTCCTCATATCAAGCATACATATGATGCATATGGGCATGAATCATAGAGTTATACTAAGCAGGTTATAAAGTAACGAACTATCCTTACAATACAGATGGGCCTAGATGGCCTACACACAACAAGTATGGGCCTATCAATGGGCCCTAGAGAGAGTCATAATGCCGACATTTAACCAACATTATTCTTACAATGTGGAGGTCAAACCAACATTGCTCCCAAGGCATGGCCCGCCATAAATATCACTACATAAACCATGGTGGAATCATATTCACTGGGCCTTATGTACATCCTATTGGGCCTCGACCCATGGGCCTCTAATACATCAAATGGGCCTCACAGCATGGGCCTTATGTACATTGTAATGGGCCATATCCCATGGGCCTTGAATACATCACAATGAGCCTCAACCCACGGCCCTAATACATCACAATGGGCCTTAACCCATGGGCCCCAAATACATCATAATGGGCCTCAACCCACAGGCCCTAATACATTACAATTGGCCTTAACTCATGGGCCCCTAATACATCACAATGGACCTCACAACATAGGCCTCATGAAGATCAAGGTGGGCCTAAACAACGGCCACAAATAGATCAAGATGGGCCTCATACATATACCAAGGTGGGTCTCAATGGACGGCCACAAATAAATCAAGATGGGCCTAATTACATGGGACTCAAATATGTACCAAGGTGGGCCTCAACAACGGCCACAAATACATTAAAATTCCTAAGGCCCACCATCATATGGGCCTTATGTTTATACCAAGGTGGGCCTAATCACATGTATCAAATGAGCCAATCCACCATTAAAATTCCTAAGGCCCACCATATATATATATCCCATCTATCTGATCATAAGGTCCACTTGGTAAATAAATCTGCCTTATTTTCAGTCTCATGCCTTAAAATGATCTTACAAAATGGTTGGACGGCTTGGATGCAACACATGCATCATGGTTGGGTGCTATAAAGGCCCACCATAATATATATATATATATATATATATATATATATATATATATAGGAAAAAGGCACAATGCTCTCGAGCTGATTCTAACGTCCCATGAGGTCGAGCTGTGTGGGCCCCCACCGTGATGCGTTTCGAACATCTACCCCATCAGCCAGATGCACATTCCATCGTGAGCCTAGGTCTCAAAAATCAAGTCAATTCGTGACTAGTGTGGGCCACACCACATGCAGAAGTGGAGAGGGGTCGTGCATCATAAAAACATTCATAACCATTTTTTTTGAGGGCCCACCGAGATGTGGTTTGTAAATCTAGCCCATCCATAATTCGTGTGGGCTCAGACCAAGTTTCAGGCGCATGAAAAACTCAGGTGGGGTCCACCATCCATGACAGTGGACGGTGTACGTGAAACACATACATAACAGTGGGCTCCACCGTCCGTTGGACGGTGGTATAATATAACACATACATTAATGTGAGCTCCACGTGGGGCCCACCATAATACTTATATGTCATCCATCCCGTTGGAAAGGTCACACGGGCCTGGATGAAGAGGATAAACAAATTTCATCTTAATCCAAAACTTCTATGGCCCATAAAAGGGTTTCAAGGGTAGACGTCCAATCCCACTATTTCATGTGATGTGGGCCACTTGAGTCTGGGATGTGGCTGAAATTTGGAGGGGGCCCACTTCAGTAAGGGGCCCACCAAATAAACGGGTTGGATGATAAAAATACATCATGGTGGGGCCCATGGCTGGGGCCGTGGTCCCTGCCCGTTTTAATGCTGACGCCAGCAGCGTCCTGCTGCACAGCAGCAGCAGGCGCTGCACCTTATTTTTGTATTTTTTTTGAAAATCTCATTTTTCTGAGGTTTTTCGCATGGGGGGCCCGCATCAAATGAATCCGGCCCACCCAATGGATTCCATAGCCCATAATCCATCCATCAAGCCCAATATTGGGCATCTTTTGGCTTGTAGAAAAATTTAGGTGACTTTGGACGGTAAGAATCCGTGTTTGCTAAGGTATGGCCCACCAGAAAGTTGGATCAGCTTCATTTTTTGGCTCAACGCCTAAAATTAGCTGGTAAATAGGATGGATGGAGTGGATTTGATCATTGCATCAAGGTGGGGTCTACATAGACCACCCTCTCCAATGCTTGAGAACCAAGCCAATATATTTGTTTTCCCAAGTCCACGTCCAGGGACGTCCCTGGACATCTGGTCATGACACATGCATTGAGGTGGGCCCTGCTTAGGTGGGCCACCAAATGGATGAATGGCATGTATAAAAAATATTTTAAGGTGGGGTCCATTCAAGTGGGCCACACAATCACATCATCACAAGAAAAGAAAAATGAAAAAGAGTGAGAGAGAGAGAGAAGGTGGGACACACGTGTGATGGAGGGACCCCGACACTATGGGCCCTCCCTTGCATCCAATCATACATCAAATGATAATCAAGGTGGACCATCAGCCACATCTTAGGGTTCAAAGTGAGATCCATACCATTGATCGGTAGGCCTCACTTGACCCATCATAAAAACACAGAAATCTAGTATGTAGAAGCACCCACCACTTGGTCTTCTTGGTCCGTTGCTAAACCAATCTCCTTGTGCTTCACTTTGGTGGTGGAGATGAGAAATGGATGGCTAGGATGAGAGATCTTAGGATGGAAAGGTGGGCCACAAAAATCACTTTTCTCTCTTGGAAACCATGGACGTGTGGTGATCTTACTTGGAATGGTTGCTTGGAAAAATGTGGAGGGAAAGAGAGAGGTTGTAAGGAGAGGTGATGAGAGATAGGTGATGGATGTGAGTGATGGGTGAGGTGATGGATTGGTTGACTTTGGTGGTTGTTTTACTTGTGGAGAAAGGAAGCATGGGTGCTTTGTACTTGACATGAGGGGTGATTGATGGGATTGATTTGACATATTGTAGAGATTCCCTTGGGATTGCAAATGCGCGGCGTTTCTTCAAAATAAACGCCAGTCCACATCTTCCAGCTTGGGTATCGGATCGGTGCGCGAGTCGCGGCGTTGGAACCGTGGCAACGGTACGGTCGTAATGGTACAAGTCTCTGCTTAAGCCGACTCAATTCTACAGGATACGACTTAGGGTCGATCGCAAACGTTGATTATACGTCGCAGATTGTCGGATTTCGACAGGAAGGATCGCGAAAGTTGACGGAACAGTACGAACTAGGATACGGGTCTTACATCTACCAAACCTAAACTTAAAAACCCAAACCTAAACTCGATCCCGACCCCGAACCCGATTTCCTAAACCTAAACCATAACCTATTCTCAACTCCCTAAACCTATAGCTTATAACCTAAACCTATAACCTATAACCTAAACCTAAACCTATAACCTATAACCTAAACCTAAACCTATGACCTAAAACCTTAACCTATAACCTAAAACCTAAACTTATAACCTATAACCTAACCTTAACCTAAACCTAAAACCTAAACCTTAACCTATAACCTAAAACCTAAACCCAAACCTAAAACCTAAATGTATTCTCAAATCCCTAAACCTAAACCTACAGCTAATCCTAATCTCAACTCCCTAACCAAAACCTAAACCTAAACTTGAAAACCCAAACTTAAAACCGATCCCGAACCCGATTTCCTAAACCTAAATCTTAACCTATTCTCAATTCCCTACACCTATAGCTTATAACCTAAACCTAAATGTATTCTCAAATCCCTAAGCCTAAACCTACACCTAATCCTAATCTCAACACCCTAACCTAAACCTAAACCTAAACCTAAACTTGAAAACCCAAACTTAAACCCGATCCCGAACCCGAACCCAATTTCCTAAACATAAACCTTAGCCTATTCACAATTCCCAAAACCTATAGCTTATAACCTAAACCTAAACCTTAACCTTATCCTAAACTTAAACCTATAACCTTAACCTAAACTAAAACCTATGACCTAAAACCTTAACCTATAACCTATAACCTAAACTTATAACCTATAACCTAAACCTAAAACTTAAACCTTAACCAATAACCTAAAACCTAAACCTAAACCTAAAACCTAAATGTATTCTCAAGTCCCTAAACCTAAACCTACACCTAATCCTAATCTCGACTCCCTAACCTAAACCTAAACCTAAACTTGAAAACCCAAACCTAAACCCGATCCCGAACCCAAACCCGATTTCCTAAACCTAAACCTTATCCTATTCTCAATTCTCTAA
Source organism: Magnolia officinalis (assembly GCA_021015155.1). Lineage (NCBI taxonomy): Eukaryota > Viridiplantae > Streptophyta > Magnoliopsida > Magnoliales > Magnoliaceae > Magnolia > Magnolia officinalis. The sequence continues at coordinate 67,082,834 of JAJHSJ010000007.1, read as the reverse complement.
ACCTATAGCTTATAACCTAAACCTAAACCTAAACTTAAACCTATAACCTCAACCTAAACCAAAAGCTATAACCTAAACTTATAACCTATAACCTAACCTTAACCTAAACCTAAAACCTAAACCTTAACCTATAACATAAACCCTAAATGTATTCTCAAATCCCTAAACCTAAACCTACACCTAATCCTAATCTCAACTCCCTAACCTAAACCTTAACCTATTCTCAATTCCCTAAACCTATAGCTTATAACCTAAACCTAAACCTAAACCTTAACCTATACCTAAACCTAAACCTATAACCTAAACCTAAACCTAAAACCTAAATGTATTCTCAAATCCCTAAACCTAAACCTACACTTAATCCTAATCTCAACTCCCTAACCTAAACCTAAACTTGAAAACCCAAACCTAAACCCGATCCCGAACCCGAACCCGATTTCCTAAACCTAAACCTTAGCCTATTCACAATTCCCTAAACCTATAGCTTATAACCTAACCTATACCTTAACCTTAATCTAAACCTAAACTTATAACCTTAACCTAAACCGAAACCTATGACCTATGACCTAAAACCTTAACCTATAACCTATAACCAAAACTTATAACCTAAAACCTAAACCTTAACAAATAACCTAAAACCTAAATGTATTCTCAAATCAACCTAAACCTACACCAAATCCTAATCTCAACTCCCTAACCTAAACCTAAACATAAACTTGAAAACCCAAACCTAAACCCAATCCTGAATCCGAACCCGATTTCCTAAACCTAAACCTTAACCTATTCTCAATTCCCTAAACCTATAGCTTATAACCTAAACCTAAACCTTAACCTAAACCTAAACCTAAACCTATAACCTTAACCTAAACCAAAACCTATGACCTAAAACCTTAACCTATAACCTATAACCTAAACTTATAACCTATAACCTAACCTTAACCTAAACCTAAAACCTAAACCTTAACCTATAACCTAAAACCTAAACCTAAACCTAAAACCTAAATGTATTCTCAAATCCCTAAACCTAAACCTACACCAAATCCTAATCTCAACTCCTAACCTAAACCTAAACCTAAACTTGAAAACCCAAACCTAAACCCGATCTCGAACCCGATTTCCTAAACCTAAACCTTAGTCTATTCTCAATTCCCTAAACCTATAGCTTATAACCTAAACCTAAACCTTAACCTAAACCTAAACCTAAACCAATAACCTTAACCTAAACCAAAACCTATGACCTAAAACCTTAACCTATAACCTATAACCTAAACTTCTAACCTATAACCTAACCTTAACCTAAACCTAAAACCCAAAACTTAACCTAAAATCTAAACCTAAACCTAAAACCTAAATGTATTCTCAAATCCCTAAACCTAAACCTACACCTAATCCTAATCTCAACTCCCTAACCTAAACCTAAACCTAAACTTGAAAACCCAAACCTAAACCCGATCCCGAACCCGAACCCGATAAACCTAAACCTTAACCTATTCTCAATTCCCTAAACCTAGCTTATAACCTAAACCTAAACCTAAACCTATAACCTATAAATTAAACCTAAACCTAAACCTAAAACTTAAATTTATTCTGAAATCCCTAAACCTAAACCTACACCTAATCCTAATCTCAACTCCCTAACCTAAACCTAAACCTAAACTTGAAAACCCAAACATAAACCCGATCTCGAACCCGATTTCCTAAACCTAAACCTTAACCTATTCTCAATTCCCTAAACCTATAGCTTATAACCTAAACCTAAACCTATAACCTATAACATAAACCTAAACCTAAAACCTAAATGTATTCTCAAATCCCTAAACCTAAACCTACACCTAATCCTAATCTCAACTCCCTAACCTAAACCTAAACATAAACTTGGAAACCCAAACCTAAACCCGATCCCAAATCCGAACCCGATTTCCTAAACCTAAACCTTAACCTATTCTCAATTTCCTAAACCTATAGCTTATAACCTAAACTTAAACCTTAACCTTAACCTAAACCTAAACCTATAACCTTAACCTAAACCAAAACCTATGACCTAAACCTTAACCTATAACCTATAACCTAACCTTAACCTAAACCTTAACCTATAACCTAAAACCTAAACCTAAACCTAAAACCTAAATGTATTCTCAAATCCCTAAACCTAAACCTACACCGAATCCTAATCTCAACTCCTAACCTAAACCTAAACCTAAACTTGAAAACCCAAACCTAAACACGATCCCGAACCCGAACCCGATTTCCTAAACCTAAACCTTAGCCTATTCTCAATTCCCTAAACCTATATCTTATAACCTAAACCTAAACCTTAACCTAAACCTATAACCTTAACCTAAACCAAAACCTATGACCTAAAACCTTAACCTATAACCTATAACCTAAACTTATAACCTATAACCTAACCTTAACCTAAACCTAAAACCTAAACCTTAACCTAAAACCTAAAGTTAAACCTAAAACCTAAATGTATTCTCAAATTCCTAAACCTAAACCTACAGCTAATCCTAATCTCAATTCCCTAACCTAAACCTAAACCTAAACTTGAAAACCCAAACCTAAACCCAATCCCGAACCCAAACCCGATTTTCTAAACCGAAACCTTAACCTATTCTCAATTCTCTAAACCTATAGCTTATAACCTAAACCTAAACCTAAACCGAAACTTATAACCTATAACCAAAAACCTAAACCTAAAACCTAAATGTATTCTCAAATCCCTAAACCTAAACCTACACCTAATCCTAATCTCAACTCCCTAACCTAAACCTAAACCTAAACCTAAACTTGAAAACCTAAACCTAAACCCGATCCCGAGCCCGAACCCGATTTCCTAAACCTAAACCTTAACCTATTCTCAATTCCCTAAACCTATAGCTTATAACCTAAACCTAAACCTAAACCTTAACCTATAACCTATAACCTAAACCTAAACCTAAAACCTAAATGTATTCTCAAATCCCTAAACCTAAACCTACACCTAATCCTAATCTAACTCCCTAACCTAAACCTAAACCTAAACCTAAACCTAAACTTGAAAATCCAAACCTAAACCCGATCCCAAACCCGAACCCGATTTCCTAAGCCTAAACCTTAACCTATTCTCAATTCCCTAAACCTAAACCTAAACCTTAACCTAAACCTAAACCTATAACCTTAACCTAAACCTAAAACCTAAGCCTAAACCTTAACCTATAACCTAAAACCTAAACCTAAATGTATTCTCAAATCCCTAAACCTAAACCTACACATAATCCTAATCTCAACTTCCTAACCTAAACCTAAACCTATAACCTTAACCTATAACTTATAACCTAAAACTAAACCTTAACCTATAACCTAAAATCTAAACCTAAACCTAAAACCTAAATGTATTCTCAAATCCCTAAACCTAAACCTACACCTAATCCTAATCTCAACTCCTTAACCTAAACTTAAACCTAAACCTGAAAACCCAAACCTAAACCCGATCCCGAACCCAAACCCGATTTCCTAAACCTAAACCTTAACTTGAATTGAAACACTTTTTTTTTTTTTTGCATTATTTGCTTGCATTAGTTTTATTTGAAAAAAGTGCCCACTTTTTTGGAAGAAGTTTCTACAATTCTTCATGATTCTGAATTATAATGTTTTGTTAGTTGAATATTTTTTTATTAGATGAAAGACGCAAAAAAAAAAAAAAAAAAAAAAAAAAAAAAAAAATGTTGCTGATTTTTTTTTTCTTTTTTTTTTTTTATGATGTTAAACTTATATGTATTTATGCGTGGATGAATGTAATGTGGATAAGATTGTTTGTGTTTGGATGGATGTAGTTTAGTTTGGATGAATGTAGTTTATGTTTGGATGAATGTAGCTTATGTTTGGATAGATTTACATAGTTTGGGTTTGGATGGATGTGAATGTGAATATGATGAAATATATTATATAACAGGTGTATATCAGGATGTAACAGGTGTATATTGACCGTCTCAAATTTAAAAATGTCCTTTTAATGGTCATAAGAGACGGTTCATAGCCATCCTTTTAAAGGATGGTCCGAAAGCTCATATGAGACGGTTCATAGCAGTCCTTTTAAAGGATGGTCCATAACCGTCCTTTAAAGGCTCATAAGAGACGGTCCATAGCAGTCCTTTTTAAGGACGGACCATGACCGTCCTCTTAAAGGACAGTCCACGGCCGTCCTTTGAAGGCTCAAAAGAGACGGTCCATGACCGTCCTTTTAAAGGACGGTCCATGGCCTTCCTTTTAAGGCTCATAAGAGACGGTCCATGACAGTCCTATTTAAGGACGGTCCATGATTGTCCTTTTAAAGGACGGTCCATGGCCATCCTTTGAAGGCTCATAAGAGACGGTCTATGACCGTCCTTTTTTCATCAATAAGAATGACGGTTTTCAACTGTCCTTTAAGTAATACAACACGTCAAAATTAGACGGCCCATGCGACGGTCCATGACCGTCCTTTTTGGTCATTTGAGATGGTTTTGAACCGTCCTTTTTTTGCTGTTTTGGCATAGTGTTGGTTCTTTTGTAAGACCTAAATCAAAGTCCTTATGTATGCCACCAGACAGGTGTACTTGTTAGTATCCATGGGAGCATCCAGCGGGAGTAAATGTAGGTCTTTAGATTAAGACCAAGGTTGTTGGTTAGCAAATAGAAAACCAACCAAATCTCTTATGGGAGCCTCTGGTGGGAGTTTACGCTTGGATGCTTATGCAGGGTTATAAAGATTAGAAGTGAAACTGATTTAAAACCTCCGATAGTGAAATCCGACATGCTCATGGGTTGAGTGCATCCGCCAAGAGTTTAGTAAGGAAACTAAACCACTATACATGCTTGTATTTGTGATTGATGTTTGAGCACTTGTTTAATTATTCTTATGTGATTGAATGCTTAATTCTATGTATATATGATTAGATGAATGCTAGGATTAATTGGTAGCACATCCCGCACACACATGTACATTATCATATATAGATTAGTTGCTTAATTGCCACATCCCTTGTAGTCTATGTGATTGGACCATTTATTGGCTTGGAAGCTTTAGAGTTAATTACTTTACTTTGTTTAATTAGAGATTAGTGTAAGTAAGCAATTATGTATTTAAAAGGAATAAATTTTATTTGGTCATAATCCTCCCTAGGATGACCTTCATTTCGTAGCTCCACCAACCTTCTACGCATAGCGGGCCCACCACGTGCAATTTTAAAGAGTTCCTTCATTCCTTGCTACTGTATTCACTTCTCCACATAAGGCCTTGAGATGTGTCATGGGGAAATCGTTGCCATTATATCTATTAAAATTGGGTACCTCGAAGTTTTAAGGTACTTGTGCATCTAAGAAGGGACATAGGTCCCTGAACTTTATCGAGCGAAGATCGACCCCTTATTGTCTTTGAAGCTTATTTGCATTGTTTGGAGCTGCTCCCGCAACTCCTCTATTTCTGTGCAACTTGTTTGAGAGACCAACATCTTTCGCAGTAAGGCATGTTCCGCTTCTTCGGTATAGTGGTCAACTTGTTTGAGCCTATGGCTCCCATGAGGGGGAGCTTATTTAAATGTAACCGCGTTCCTGCTTGTGGGAAATTAAAATTGAAAAGCACTTCCGATCAAGGGAGGCTGAGAAAAGCCTCCCTGATGGGAAGTGACCCCCTTGTTGGGTATTCACCACATTCTGATGGTTGAATTGGGCTTGACATTGACCCCCCATTGTGGGCATTCCCCATTATTGTACATGGGCTTCCGGTCGGGGAAGCTACTGCTTGAAATTGATTTGAAATCCCAGTTGTTGGATGTGCTGGAAATTGATTGGAGATCCTGGGTGTAGGATCAGTTTTAAGTTAATTTGAAACCCTGATTGCAAGGCTGGTTAGAAATTGACTGGAAGTCTCGGTTGTAGGACTGTTTTAAAATTGACTATGAATCCCTGTTGTGAGATGGTTTTGAGATTAACTACTAACTGTGGGAGGGTATTGAAAGAATTGTCTTGTGGTCGAGGGTTGTGCTGACTTTTGACGATAGTCTTGTGTGGACTTCGATGGTTGTACTTGATTTGAACTGGAAGATGGAAAGAATTTAATAGCTAGTTGTTATTGCTGCTGAACTGAGCCAGCCTGGTTGCTGGCTGCGATGGCTTGTGTTGCATGAGTTGCAAGAGCATTTCCTGCACTTTTACTCCTTGTGCCAATTTTGGATGCAGGCAATTGCCATGCCTTCTACCTACTGTGGCGGAGCAAGCTGCGCTTCTACGAGGTCTAGAGTGTGGAAGGGTTAAACATCTTCCTCATGGTTAGTCCCGACTATCTGTGATCGTGTGCAGATTATGCTGCGATAAGAGAAGTTCTTTCAAGGACGTCAGACTTATAGAGGCGCAATTTTTGGGTTTTTTTAATTATTATTTGGAATAGATGCATGTGCAAATTGCAAGTGTGTGAAACTGATATTCCTCGGGAATTTATAAGATCTTATTTTTCAAGTTGGGGTTCGACTAGTATGACTAGTGAATCTCCAGTAGAGTCCTTATTTAGTGGATGCTAGATCTCGAGTGGAGTCAACTCGCTTTTTACGAGGTGGTGCCTCTCTCGAGGGCTTAGGAGGGTGATTAAGAGAGTATTACGTTTAACCAAAATTGTCACTAACCAATTACTTTGAATTTACAATCAGTTAAACCCTGTAGAAATGCTTATGAATGAGAATATAAAAATTCTTTGATCTAACATGACTCTTGATTTTGCATTCCAGATATTCTGAGTAAAGGACTACTGTTACAGAGAGAGAAGGTGTTAGCACCGACTCTACCCGTACAGATGTACGATCCCAACTTCACAAGACTTATTAATTTCTAATGAATAGGATTATTTCATATACACAAAAGATGAAATGAATGCAATGGTGACAATGGCTAATCGGTCAAAAAATTTTATTAGCAGGATCCAACTATGCCAGTAAGCCGCAGAACGTACGTTCGAGATGACCAAGTCATGAGTACGATATATATGAAATTGTGCTGTATGGAATGTTTGATGTTGTATTAATTGTCACGCCCCAAACTCAGAAACCGGGCTCACAAAATTTCTGATCGCCAAATCCGGTGCCGACAACCTCCGTAGTACCCCATTCTCAGCTTCCAGTGCCTATACACCAGAATCCGATGCTGGGATCCTACAAGGAGGATTTTTCAACATACGTTTACCTCGTAAGAAGCATAACCACAAGTTTACCCAAATAACAAGGGTAACATCATCATCACATATCCACTAATATAAATAGATGAATACAGTGCTGAAAGGGAAATACATATATCAATAATCAAAGCTCCAAAAGACAGCTGCACACTCCAAGCTCAACGCTGCTGCGACCTAACGCCACCTGCACGCATCTATCGTACATAAGATTATAGAAAGCTTAGAGGGTGGTGTAAGTGTGTACGCAAGGTAAGTGCCAAGTATGCAATATCAGAGCAATGCGGAAACATGCGAGTAAGTCTATAAATACCATCAGTCCTATCCAGACTATGCGATGCAAAATATAATAAGCCAATATCATATACTGAGGAAGCAATGTAGATTAGCTATGCAATGAAGAGACATAGTAAACCAAATATCATATACTGAGGATGCAATGTCATATGCAAATCCTGACGAGTCCACAAATACCGTCAACCTCATCTAGGCCATATAAATGCAGAAGTATAGCAACCCAAAATGCCATATGCCGCGGATGTAATGCAATATGCGATGCAAATGAAATGACCAAGCTGGAGTGTGAAGTCGGGATGATAGTACGTAGTATCGCAAGCTGTGGGGTCCATCACAAGGAACTTTTATCCAAACTAATCCCATACTTAAATTTGGATAACTAGACTCAATGTAATAAACTCCTGATCTCAGGTTAGTCATGCGCCCAACCTAAATCTAGGTCATTGCGAAGGTACACATATCAAATTAGTTGTGCACCACCAGCCCGAATGGATAGTGAATGAATGAATGAATGAGTAAAATGCTGAGTATGCAACTCCTGCTCAATAAGTCAACATATCAGTACTGTACTTCTCTGGGATCATCACTGGGGTCTAGTACACTCTACGCCATCTGCCGCCCCATTAACGCACAACTGGGTAAGTGTAAGAGACATCACCATCCTCTTACCAATATCGGCCCGGCTCGTCGATAGCGGACCCATTCCTCAAGCTGGTCAGACTCAGCCTAACATTGCCTACTCCCTCAGGTGGGTAAGGCCACACCCCCTCCCAACCGACCATGACATAGTAGGAAGCGCGGCCTCCTGGTATTCGGCACTCGGTGCTCATGTCTTCCACTCGGTCTAGACGTTGGAGCATCCCCTGGCCACGGGAGTTTAGGGACTTTCACTCACGGACATCCAAAGTGCCAATATGCTCAAACTAAACATTTTCGGTGTCCCATCTGGCCATCCACGATATGCCTGTGGAGACCGCAGCCCTGGTCGCTAGGGCACCAAATGATCATGTCACAAAATGCGAGACACATGAGTCATACCATCCAGTCATGCATCAAACATGCGCGTACATCGCGCTCATGTGGGGAAACTCCGTTTCTCAGGGAGTCCCATAAATAATCATCCCAACGGCACATGCTATGCTCAATCACTCCTCATAATAAGCATGTGAATGGTGCGTATGGGCATGTATCATGAAGTATACTAAGCATGATTATAATCACATACATCATGGTGGGCCTGTAAAAGGCGGCCCATGGCCCGTAATAATGAACGGGTGGCATGTACACAATCACATACACATCGTGGGTCTCACACATCACAATTGGGCCTCGCACATACAAGGGGCTTCACACAATCACAATGGGCCTCATATAAACACAATGGGCCTCGTACAATCACAATGAGCCTCATATAATTGCAATGGGCCTCATACAATCACACGATGAGCCCCACACAATCACGATAGGTCTCACATAGTCACAATGGGCCTCATACAATAACAATGTTATGCTAACACATACTCAGTGTGTATACCAATCATAGTCGTAATCGATAATCATCCTATATATATATATATATATATAGATATAGCAGGGTTCATAGAATGACAGCAGATCTAATCCATAACATGAGGATCGGTCCTCAACGGTGGATATACCAAACCTGATACCACCGATCTTTCCACCTACGATGACGATGTACTCTCCTCATATCAAGGATGGGCCTAGATGGCCTACTCATATCAAGAATGGGCCTAAGAACAAGTAGTGGGCTTCCTTGCCCGTTCCATCACGTAGCAATCTAGTCTTCCTAAGGGCCTAATAAGTACAAGGTGGCCACATTCCCTATGGAAGGCTCAATACGAACACAAGATGGTCTCCAAGGCTTGGGTGGTCCTACAGGGTATGGTGGAAAGCATCATTATCAAATGGGGGCCCAACGGATTGGGATAGCCTAATTAAGGGAAAGATGAGTAATATAATCATCAATGGGGGGGGCAACGGATTGGGTTAGCCCATTAAGGGTAGATGAGAATGGGCCTAACAACGGGGCGCCCTAGGGAGAGTTACAATGTGGACATCTAACCCTCAGTGCTCATACAACATGGACATTAAACCATCATTGCTCCCAAAGCATGGCCCATTTAATATCAACTAGAAACATGGATGGGCATCATAAACGTCATTATATGCATCCTTGTGGAATCACACATCACAATGAGCCTCATATACATCACCTTGGGCCTCACACAAGGGCTTTATATACCTCACATTGGGCCTCACTCATGGGCCTCATATAGATCACATGGGCCTCATACTTGGGCCTTATATACATCACATTGGGCCTCACTCATGGGCCTCATATAGATCACATTGGGCTTCATACTTGGGCTTTATATACATCGCATTGGGCCTCACTGATGGGCCTCATATAGATCACATTGGGCCTCATAGTTGGGCCTAATACACATCACAATGGGCCTCTCACACAGGCCTAATATACATCACAATGGGCCCAAGGCCCTAGTACCATCTGGGAAAAATGGATAGACAACGTGTGTATCATATACATCAAGGTGGGCCTTCCAAGGTAGCCCCCAACTTGGTGAACATTGTGCGTATAACACATACATCATGGTGGGCCTGCATAAGGCAACCCATAGCCCTAAGAATGGACGAACCACATGTATATAACACACACATCAGGGTGGGCCTCACAAGACAATGGGGCCCACGGCCTTAGGATGGCTGAGAAAATGGATGGACAGCGTGCATATAGCACATACATCATGGTGGGCCTCATAAGGCAGCCCATGGCCTAGAAAGATGGTGAACAGTATGCATATAATACACACATCATGGCGGGCCGCACAAGGCAGCAGTGCAACGGACATCCCAGCCCCCACTGCTCCCTGCAGTGTGTCCACCTGAGATGGATCTGATGCATAAGATGGGCCCACATTGAAGAATGGTCGGGGAAAATTTGCCTACAAAACTTACAGTAGGTGGGCTCACTGATGGACAGTCAGCCCGACCAACGCCCCTGCCCTGCTGGCCATTCAAAAACGAATGGACAGCTAGGGTAAAACATACACATGGTGGGCCTTATACATCACCAAGGGGCCCCACCAGTGGACGACAGGCATGGATATAAAACACATACATCAATATGGGCCAGCTGCTGGACGGTCAATCCATAGCGCCCTGGCCCAGTTGGGCGTCCAGCCAGCGGATGGCTTGGATTAAAACATATAACACTGTGGGACCCACTTAGATGTGGGTCACCTGGAAGGTGGGTCGTGCTCAACTACATCCACCCAACCAGTTGGGCAGAGAAGATTAAACAAATACATCATAGTGGGCCTGTTAGATAGCAGCCTACACGATTGAACCTGCCCATCTGGGCTCATGATTTGGGTGATCTACAGATGGACGGTGTGGATATAGTACTCATACATCAAGGTAGGACCCCACCCTATACGTGCAGCACGTGTGGGTGGGTCCCACCATCCTGCAGAAATAGGTGGACGGCGTGGAGCAACACATACATCATGGTGCACCCCACACCTGCACTGTCCAGATGGACGGTGTGGATATAAAACATATACATCAAGGTGGGTCCCATCCCACACATGCAACACGTGTGGGGTGGGCCCCACACATGCTAAATGGGTGGACAGTATAACACATACCTTGTGATCACAGACCCACAGAATTTGCTGACGCAATCAGCAGCAATAAACTAGTGTGAGGTACCCCAGCCAATCGACTCCTCATCAAGGTAGGCCCTACATGAGGGGTGAGTCCCACCGTCCACGTGGACGGTGTGGATACTCCATCCAGGTGGGTCCCATGTCCAGTCCGGTTAGACAATGTGGATGGACCCAGACGTCAAGCAGGTCCCACCGTCTCGCCTATCTGGACGGTGTGGACATAACAGATACATCGATGGGTCCACACGTGTGTGGCCCACAAGAATATCAAGCTGATATTTGTTATTTCCCTTCATTTGGGGTTTATCTAAGAAGGACGGTCAGGATAAAACACCTGCATCATGTGGGTCCACACATGTATGACCCACCATCTGACCAAGCTGACATTTGTATTGTCCTGCATCCAGGGTCTGCCTAAAAACGGGCAATAGCAAGGTGGGCCTCATGATCGGACGGTTTGAATCAGGTGGGCCACACGTCATCACAAGAGGGGGGGAGAGAGAGAGAGAGAGAGAGAGAGAGAGAGAGAGAGAGAGCTGTGAGATGGAGGGACCCCGCCACTATGGACCGCTCTTTGCTTACAACACATACATGAAAATGGGTCCCAACAATCGTGTGGACCCTAAATCACAATCAAGATCTAGCGCCTTGAACACCCACCGATTTTGCTCCTTCTTGGCTCCTTGGACTCCTAAACTCCTTGGCTTTCCCTTTAATGGAAGATGATGAAGTATGGATGGCTAGAATGAGAGATGAGGGGGTAGGAAGTGGGCCACACGTGGCTCTCTTGGAGCTTGGACGGTCACCTCCCTTGGATTGCTTGGGATGGAGTGAGAAATGAGAGAGAGAGAGAGAGAGGAGTGGTGTTGTAAGGAGAGATGACATGAAGGGTATGGGTCTCATTGACTTTAGGATGAGAGGAATGGGCTAAGTATGGGTTGCTTTGACTTGGTGAAGAGAAAGGTATGGGTAAGTGATAGGTTGTACTTGACTTATGAGTGATGGATTGTAGAGACTCTCTCGGGATTTGTAACGCACGGTGTTTCCTCGAAATATACGAGGGCCCACAACTCCTGGCCTGGGTATCGCATCGGTGCGCGAGACGCAGCGTTGGAACCGCAATGACGATGCGGTCGCAAGGGTATAAGTCTCGGGTCGAGCCGACTCTTATATATGGGATGCAACTTAGGGTCGCGTGCAAACGGTGATTACAAGTCGCGGGTCGTCGAAATTCGACAGGGAGCATCGCGAGAGTCTACGGAACAGTATGGACTAGGATACGGGTCTTAGATTAATGCTTATGACAAAATAATGACTAATTGACTGGGATTCTAGTGGGCATGCTCTGATTGTATCGGCAAGCCACAGAGCATACGCCCGCTAATTAGATATGAGAAAACGATGAGATGTAATGCAGTGCAGTGTATTTGAGGAGCATGAGAGTTGAGAAGGGAATGAATGTTGCACAATGCTAATGACTAGAATTGATGAAACTGATTGGGATTTTGAAAAGGCCAAGCTATATGTCCTAGAGGGGGGGTGAATAGGACTATGCCAAATTAAATTAAAATTAGCGGAAATAAAACAAACCAATAGCCTTACTATTATAATCAATTCACAATGCTGAAATCAAATCACCTTGATAAATAAGTATTGAGAGATTGATACAATTCAGTTCTAAGGACAACCTTACACCATAATAAACAAGGGCTTATGGTAGGACAACCTTATTTCTAGATCATCTTTTGGATCAAGGACTCAATTTTAATAGAAAAAATGAAATAGCAAGGAATTGAAATTAAATGCAGAAATATAGATCTAAATTATTACAACAATCCCCACACTTGCTTGAAATGTAAATAGTTACAACATTCACATCCACTTGTACATTCCACACAATTGAATGATAAAAGATATGAAAATTAAGCAAGCATTCAATCCACAAGACAAAGAGTTATAGTGGTTCGCCTGTGTGTACACCAACTGTCTTTCAACAGCCACACAGAAAGCTACTCCACTCCTAATATCCTCACACAGGGGATATTAGCGTTCACTATCAAATAGGTTTTCACAGGTTCACCCAAAACCTTTACAATTGCGTCTTTTTCACTCGGGCTTACACAATTCAAAAAACCCCTCTTTTCTGAGTTTTCTATCTAGCTCTCCTCAGATAACCAATACAATGAGATTTTTCTGGCTTAAACCTCAACAAAACCAATACAATGAGATTTTTTCTGGCTTAACCTCAAACAAAACCAAAAGTAACGAAATTTTACAGAATTGTAAAATACCTGGATTTCTCCTTTTCGTAGCAGCCCGGTAGAACCAATCGGAGTAGATTATTGAATGTCAAAGTTCAATTTCCAATACTCACTTTAATATGGTTCTAAATTCTAATAGATTTTAGATTTTAACTAGTTGGGCGTCGCTATATTTGATTTTGATTCCAAGAAGAAGGAATAAGGTAATTCCTCTTTTCAAGTAAGATTGGAATACAGAAACAAAATCAAATTAAATAAGCTAGCAAAAAGGAATATTAAATAAGCACAACTTAGCTTAAAATAAACACAGACTTATCTCAGAGTGATCACTTGAAATTTCTTGAATTGAATCGAGTTGAATTGTGAAAACTCTGAATTTCGTGTTCAATTTATAGGAACGAAAATCGCTTTTACGACTGGTCTTAGAAACCTTCGACTGGTCGTAGCTCTAACGGATATTTGAAATATTGAGCGCGATCTTTGAAAGTCGTTCCACGACTGGTCGTGGGAAGCCTACGACTGGTCGTGGGTCACCTACGACTGGTCGTAGGACCATAGATTAGGTTGCTGGACTTTGAGTCGTAACTCTACGACTGGTCGAGAACGAGTCGAAGACACTCCTACGACCGGTTGAAGGACCTCCAGGACTGGTCGTGGGTGTACCAAAAAATTTCGAAAATCTTCAACAACTTAGGACTGGTCGTGGAATTTCTTGGACTAGTCGAACCAATGCTAGGACTGGTCGAACAGGAGCTAGGACTGGTCGTAGAATAGACCAAACTTATGTAAAATAAATATTTGATTTATGTATCCAAAGTGACCTACTTATAAGGTCAACCTAAGGTCAGTCAAACCTGAAACATGTCGTATGGACATTGAACTTCAACCATTCAACGAATGTAGATATTTGAACATATCAAGCTTGAGATCTTGAACTTGTTGTAGCTTTAATCTTGAGATCTTCATCAGTGTGAAAACTACTTCATGCGTTGCTTATTAGTCTTGAAGTCATTTCTTGAGTTGTTTCTTGAGACTTGAACTTCAACATTGTAAGCTTCTTGAACTTCAACATTGTAACTTCTTGAGACTTGAACTTCAACATTGTAGCTCTAAACATTGATAGGATGATGAAGTACACACTTTGTATTTCTTAAAGACATCCATGTCATGAAGTGTTTTTGCAGTGTCTGAATACATATAAATCACCATACAGCCAAGACACAGATAGATGGTTTGACACAACAAAATTTTGACAACCAAAGAGCATGAGACCATAGCACTTACAGATTTAAATGGTTGGATTGATGGTAATGTTTCAAAGCTAGGTTGAGTAGCCGGATTAGACTTAGGTGGCTCAAGAGACTCAAATTCTGTCTAGGCCGGCTAAACTAGGGTTGATTCTCTCTCTCTCTCTCTCTCCTCCCTCACCCCGCTCCCGTCTCTCTCTCTCCTCTTCTCGCATCTCTCTCTCCTCCTCCCTCCTCTCTCCTCTCTTTCTCCTCTCTCGTCTCTCAAATCATCTCTCTCTCTCTCTCTCTCTCCTTGGTGGAGGGATGGGTGATTAGATGGCTAAGGGATTTTTGGATGCTTAAAGATTCATTGGATTTTTGTTCATGATCAAATGAGAATGGAATGGTGCTATTTATAGTCTTCAAGCTCAATTTTTCTATAATTCCTGTCAAGTCTAGGGACAAAGTATGGTTGAATGGTTTGGATTTGAGATTGTCATATAACATCATCTCACGAGTTGGATGAGACAATAAAATGGTAAATTTGGACATGGAGATGGGCATTAGAGTAAATACACATCAGCCACACAATTAAGGGCCGTAGGAGAGAGATTCCACATGCTTGAGGGGTGCCAGCCCAAAGAGGGGGAATGCCACGTGGCTAGCAGCAACTAGGGTACCGCCAATCCACATGGATTTCTACTTCGGTAGGTAGCCTCCCTTACTTGTGTGGAGGCTCTACTATGAAGGATGTTGTATTGCCGTTGTGCATTGTACTCCAATTGGACTTGATGTTTGGCTTTGATTCGGACTTGGTTTGGACTTAATTAGGTGAGTTGACTGGATTGTTGGACCGAGTAGGCTAACCAGATGAGTTGACCAGACGGGGTTGAGTTTAGATCTTTAAGATTAGGGTCCCTATGATTTAGGCTTCTAGGGGTAGGGTATAATATTATGGTGTAGGTTAACCATTCATTAATTCAAACTCATTCATCTTAGTGGCCTGAGATAAAGTGTCTACAGCATTCCAAGTATAACTGTACCCTGCGCTTTGGGTTTCATATCTGCCTAATTTTTCCAGACTTTCCTACAATACCTGTGGAGGGAGTTCTTGCAACACAAAGCAGCCTAGGACCCAATGTGATGTCAATGTGAAATCCACCTCATTCACCAATTTTTCGATGCATTTCGGATTAGAGCCAAAAAAAAAATAATTAATTAAATTAAATTAAATAATAATAAAAGAAATAAGAAATATCCAAGACGAATGGACTATACCACAGGAAACAGTAGGCAGGGAAATGCCTTCCATTAAAACTTTCCTCGAGGTCACAGTGATATTCATATGCCATCTAACCCTTTAATAAGCTGATTCTCAGCAGATGAAGGGAAATACAAATATCAAGCTGATCCAAAACATCTGTGGACCCCAAAAAATCAATGGTGAACATTCAATCCCGTTTGTTTTTTACGGTGTGACTGACTTGAGTCTTGAATTTGCCTCACCTTTTCCCTTTCTCATCCTAACATTACCTTATGAAATGGATGGATGGAGTAGATTTCACACGAACATCAGGGTGGGCCCCAAGGACCTCTGTGCCTCAGGAACTCCCCATAACTGGGTTGCATCATGAATCTCCTGTCCGATTTCTGGGCGCGTGTACCAACTTGAGTTGGCGAAATGATGGTTGGCGTGGATTGTACAAACACAATACGTGGGCCCCACAGCTGCTTTGTTGAATGATAGGCTCTGAATGACATCGGACGATGTTATGGGATTTTAAAAGAAAAGAAAAGAAAAAATAATAATAATTAAAATTAAATTAAAAAAAAAATCTAAGAACCTTTGTTCAACCAGTTATGGCTAGGATCTTCCAATCCGGAGATCGTTTATGCAACAGCAATTCACGGTAAGCTCGCTCTATGAACGTTTTGGTTGGCTGAGTTACGGGTCCCAGTCATACAAAAACGTGAATGGAAAAAATGACCCACGGTCTATATTCAATGTAAACGCTGGCCCACCGGAGGTTTCAATGGTCCAGATATTGCACACTTGCGATTCATTGGCCCATTTCCAGTGGACCACTTCAATCTCCAATGCTATTCGCCTTACCATTTATTCCAGCGTAGCTAAGATCAAGCTTCTATATTGACTGCACGTGGGACCTACACCCTCATATAAGCCCACCAGAATGTTGAATGGCTAGAAACTTCTAACAGAGTATAACCACATGCACGAAGCATCTTACACGTGCGCCCACCGTAGAAAATAAGACCGATTGGACAACCTAACTTCCAATCGCGGAATGTATAACGAATTTTTAGTGTTGAGGCCATCCATTATCAGATGCGATCCTCGACCGTCAAAAGTAGATTATGACCCACACAACTTGGACCCTGTGGATTGAAGCACGTGTTTGCCAAGTTGCACACGAGTAGTTATACTCCGCCAGCCTTCAAATAACTGTTGAAGATGTGGGTCACAGTGATACACCAAAATGGTCTAATGTGTGTGAGATCAAGGCCGTTCATTAGGTGGCCACTCCACGAACATGCCCTTATATACGATTAAGGCTGGTAAGGTTACCGCGTAGAAAGATGGATGCCTATTAAAGAAAGTGAGGAACGTGGATATCATCTTGTAAGTGGGAAACTGGGAAAGAGAATGTTGCGGGGCCCACATCTGAAAAATGGGTCAGATGACGTACATGTGTCTGAAGTCGGCATGGGTGCGGCCAATCATCCTGACTTTCTCGTAAAATCACGTGGTCATCATTATAGGCAGGAAGCAATCTCTACGCTTTTGAGGAAGCCAACGAAATGATGTTACCTTTGAAAGGCCCAGTCGCATGAGATGCGTATGGTGTAATTCATGGAATGACAAACATAACCTCATATTCAGAAAGAATGACGATTTGATCTTCTTCTTCTTCTTCTTCTTCATTTTGTCTTTGTTTTTTTTTTTTTTTTTTTTTTTTTTTTTGGTCTAAAATATATTTTGTCATTTTTCTGACATGATAAGGCTGGCTAGGGGTAGAGCTGGGCACGGGAGGACTCGGCAAACTCAACTCGTCTGACTCATTCGGATCTGACTCAATCCGAACTGAGTAGGTGAGTCATTCCGAATCGATTTGACTTTGTCCAATCCGAACTTAAACCGTGTCAAGTTTGAGTCACCCAATAACTCAACTCGGCCGAAACTCAACTTGTGCGCACACGCACACACACACACTCACTCAAATATGACATTTCAGATCTAAATGTCGTGTGGCTGATGGAGAGGCTACAATTCTGGCAAGTGAATCTAGGTTTTGAGTTGTGATTTCAGCCAATCAATACCCGCTGCACCCGACCTGACTCGACGCAACTTGATACTTGTGACCGGGTCAGACTTGGTCTGGATTAGTCTAGGCAGACCTGGACTTGGATCGGGTCAGGCATGCTAGACTCTGTATCGAGTTCGGGTCAGGCCTGTTTCAAAACTGAATCGAGTCGGGTCAGCCCTAACTCAGTCTAACCCAACTCGATGCCCAGCTCTAGCTAGGGGTGGAAGTGGACCAATCTAGTGTGGGCCCAGCACATGTATGACTCAGGGATGGGCTTGGATATGAGTTTAAAGCCCAAGAATTAATGGATCTGGGTGTAAGTTCGGATGTATCAAGGCCTGACGTGCTAGGGTTGCTAAGCTTGATTCATGAAGTTGAAATGTGGGCATTGACTCAGTGACTCAGACGGACCCCTATCCTAAGTTGAGACTCGACTCAGTGACTCAAATGGACTCGTTCTGTCCTAAGTTGAGTCGAGTTGTGGATAACTCAGCTGAGTCTGGTTGAGTCACCCTCTAATATTATTTGTATTGTGAGCAGGACTCAATCAAGTCCGAGTCTAGTAGATGAGTCACAACCAACTTAGATGAGCCAAATCAATCCTTGGCTGGACAATACATGGACAACCCTAGCCTATGGCCCAATAAACCTACCTTCGTATATTGTGGTGATCTTGCTGAATCTTGACCGTCTGTTTCATTGAACCTACTGTAGATTGCTCACGGTACATAAACCAACATGCAATTCTAGCCATCCAAGCTGTGGTCTATTGTGCAGTGACTCACGTCATCTCTCTCTCTCCACTACATGTGTAGTGATGTATGGATTCTTTAAGGCTTTTTCAG
This sequence comes from Magnolia officinalis, assembly GCA_021015155.1. NCBI lineage: Eukaryota > Viridiplantae > Streptophyta > Magnoliopsida > Magnoliales > Magnoliaceae > Magnolia > Magnolia officinalis. Next base: position 67,063,983 of record JAJHSJ010000007.1, on the reverse strand, counting down.
GTGCTTTCATAGGAAAGAATCTGTGCAATTATGCAAAATCACGCATGCCATCGAAATAAACATCGATCGAGCAGTCTTCATTCGATTGAGCCCAACATGTTCGATCGCTCAAACATGCTCAAAAGCGTCAAGAGAGTTTATAAGTATTTTCGAATTTTGTCAATCAACAACCCAATAGTTCGATCGACCCGACAATTTGATTGATTGAGATTGTTCAAAACTGTCCAAAGGCTAATCTGTATAATTCAGAGTTTACTCGATTGATCGACCAAGGTGGTCGATCGATCAAACCCCTGTTTCATGTACAGATTGAAGAAATATGACAATAATCTCCATCATGGCATCAATCATCATGAGCTATTGCTCTAAGCTCCATCTCTAATCGCCTCCATCGTAGATTCTCCATCGCCGTCGCTTTTTGTGCACACTCCGTCTTCATCAACCTTTCGCCAGACCCATAGAAGTTGAACAGAATTGAAACTTTTCTATGGAAACCACCTTCGTAAGCTTGTTTGTTTGATTCACATTCGTGTGGATCTTTTCGAGAGTGACACCACCTCCCTTAACCACTTGTTGGATAAAATGATGACGAACATCAATATGTTTAGTTCTAGAATGGTAAACTGAGTTCTTCACCAAATTGATCGCACTTTCGTTGTCATAATTAACCGACATGACCTCCTGCTGAAACTCAAGTTTGTTCATCATTCTTCTTAACCAAACACCTTCCTTAAAAGCATTTGTCACCACATATACTCAACTTCAGTTATGGAAAGAGCAAGCATAGACTGAAACTTCAACATCCAACTAATCACTTCACCCGCTAATATAAACAAGTAACCAAAAGTTGACCTTCTACTATCTATATTTCCTGTGTAATGTAGATCCACATAGCCTACTAAGTTTTCCTCCAATTTCTAAAATGTCAAGACATAGTCTATTGTACCTCGTAAATAACAAAGTAGTCATTTCATTGCCTCCCAATGTTGTTTGCTATGATTTGGTATGTATCTACTTGTAACACCAACTGCATGTAAAATATCCGGTCTCATACAGACCATGGCATACATCAAACTACTAACCGTGCTCAAATAGGCACATGAGACATATCATGTTTTTCTTCATCTGTAATAAGATATTGCTATAAAGAAAGCGTAAAGTGAGCAGCATGGGGTGTGCTAACTATCTTAACCTTATTCATCCTAAACTTCACAAATACCTTCTCAAGGTACTCCACCTGAGATAAATATAATCTGGTCCTCTCTCTGTGTATATCTATGCCGAGAGTCTTCTTTGCAACCTCCATATATTTCATTTTAAATGTCCCTGATAACTGAGTCTTCAATATGTTGATTTCATACATGCATTGACTAGCGATAAGCATATCATTAACATACAATACCAATATAATGAATCATCCATCACACATTGTCATGAAGTAGACATAATGATCATATTATGTAACGCCCTGAAAATCGGGGGTCAAGCATAAACTCAACTCCCGAGTTCCCACGCGTCACTTATGCAACATAATGAATGATTATTGAATGTTGTTTTATATTAGTGCACATCGAACATGAAGTGAGATTAAGTCAAAACAAGCATATCATACTCCAGAGACAGTGAGATAGCAAGCGGAAGACTGTGATAGATATATAAACTATATAAACTGTGTGAGTCTCCAGAGTGTGATAATGTTACCAGGTTAACTATTTTACAAGTACAATTCCAAATATACCAAATTAAGGAAGTGTATTGTCTTCTATCCCAAATATCATAGCCCCGTCAATACAGTTCCAGGTCTTCATCGACTCGTCAGAGAGTTACATGTAGAGAACTCCTCCTCAACATCATAGTAGTAGTCCGGCTCTGCTTCATAAGCATCGCCATCACTGCAGCTAATACAGTCTGGTTGGTGTTGCAAGCACCATCCCGTAACGTGGGAGTGAGTGATAACTCAGTGGAACAATAAAGCATAGGTTAACATGTTTCATTCAGTCAAGCAGTAATGATAAAGTAGTACAATCAACAATCTTAAGTACTCT